>VXBP01007035.1:490458-655499 GCA_013400115.1 Rhinopomastus cyanomelas
GAGCTTGAAAATGTTGACTTATGTATGAAGATTTGTACAAGACTACAGCAGCATGCAGGGTACAAAATGCCAAGACAGAAATTGTGACGCTGTAACCTCAATTTGACTTGATCAGAGCTGTGATAGTTTACACAGTCTGTAGTCTGACATTTTGCATGGTGGTCTGAAACCTGCCCCAGAATTTCGAAACAGCTTGTACAGGAGCACACATTTACCACTTGTATTCTCATGTCTCACATTTCAGAGAGCTGGAAACTTAACACTAACTGAAGATTTGCCTCTAACCCCACACCTACCTCCTTTGCATCACCTCTGCACCATAAATATTTCAGAAGATGGTGACTAGGGGGATGCATGAGAAGAAATGATTAACAATAGTCTTATATGAGAAGACAAAAGAGAAGCACAGATCATACTTTAAAAATCAAGAAGACAACACATGCTAGGTAAACAGAAATACAATCAGACAGTAAGGAACCCTAGTAATGAATTTATCTATAACTTTCAAGGTTACAGTCACCAAATAAAGCGTGTAGTCCTCAGTTTCAACTGCTCTAGTTAGAGGTGTCCCTGCTTGTTGTAGGGAGGTTGGACTAGATGACATGTGGAGGTCCCTTCCAACCCAATGCATTCTGTGATTCTGTAATTCTTTGTGCAATTATTTTGGGTCATGAGAATGGAGTTTCTGTCGACTTAGATTTTTACCAAAATAGCTGTGTTCTAGCTAGCAAAAAAAAATCCTACTTTTATTGAATGTTCATTGACAATTAAGTTCACAAGCTCTGGAACGATTTGAAGCAGTGTGCTACAAAATTCAAGAGTTCAGGTTTTATTCTGCATTCTCATTAACAGATTTTTAACCTAATGATCACTGGATTAAACCACTATTTATATAGCAGTGTCTGCAGTCTAAGCACTAAATGCACTAAAACCTTGGTATATATTAAAATCTGTGGCACAAAAGCATGCATTTAATTTTATTGGGGCTTTTTAGTTTTTTTCCAAGCAATAACGAAGTCAAGAAAGTAGCATGATGTCGAAAACGAACTTTGCATGAGGGTGTGAAGAACATTGTCTTAATCCGACAACTTTTAACCTGGTAAAGTGCTTGATAATTTAAGGTAACTACAGCTTTCCTTGATGCCCTGTTGCTGGCTTTATATATTTTTCCATTTATTTAGGCTTAAATGCTCCCCACCAAAGACTGCTCCTCCAATGCTCTGAGGCCACACATCAGATGATTGAAACAGAGTAATGGTAAATTACACAATCTTCTTCACGGTGAGGGTGATGGAGCATTGGAATAGATTGCCCAGGGGAGCTGTGGAGTCTCCTTCTCTGGAGAGGTTTAAGACCCACCTGGACGTGTGCCTGTGTGACTTGATCTAGGGGATATTGCTGTGGAGGGAGGATTGGACTGGATGATCTTCTGAGGTATCTTCCAACCCCTTATGCTCTGTGATTCTGTAATCACTGTTACATCAGAAGCCATTTAGGAATATCATGGTTTGACTTTTAAAGTTTCTTTGAAAAAAGACATCTGTTTGGACAACATTTCTGTTTCTGGTCATTGCCCTTATTCACCTTTTTGCTGTTTACACTTAAATTGCTGTTTTGAAGTGAAGGAAACAGCATTAAAAGCATGGAAATTATCGCCATTGTTCTCGATTAGGCTGTGGATGCTAGCCAGTGTGTGAAAGTAATAAAAGAAATAATTCTACAATTTATGTCCTTTCTGAGTCCAAATTAGCAGGGGCTTTGAGGTAAAACATGGGTGAGTTTCCTGATGTCGCAAACAAGACAGCTAAAAGGTGCCTGCAGTCATCTTCAAATGAGGTTATATTAGAGTTGTGTCCAATAATCTTTATTACAAGGTGAAGACACTCAGAGCAAATAGAAAGCGATGGGTTGTTTCATTCTCCATAGCCTTTGTTCACGCATTGCTTTGTAATGTTATTTATGCTTGCTTTTAGCTTTATAAAAATTAAATTTTGAGAGTGATATTTTGCACTGCTTAAAATCTTTTCTTCCCTGACAGAGTTAGCCCACATTTTAAAAATACAGAACGTATGTGTGGTGGGGTATTTTAGCTCTGAGTTCATGGCAGCAGCCAGCTGTCACTTAGTTTTCAACTTTACAATTTTGGAACGGTATGGAACAAACCATGTTTTGTTGTGATGAAAAGATACGGATAATTTTTCCACTACTGTATTTTCCATAACAAATTTATTAGGTTTTTTCCAAATATTCTACATTATCCTTTCAATTTTACTTAGTTAAAAGAGTTCACACTTGGGACAAAGTCTGATGGTTTAGTAGATTCACTCAGCCTGTCCACGAGTGAACTAGGTGCTTACCAAGTGCAGTGGTAAGGGCTGAGGCAACTGGGGTTGTTCAGGCTGGAGAAAAGGTGGCTGAGGGGAGACCTTACTGCCTTTTATGACTAACTGAGAGAAGGTGGTAGAGAGGTAGGGGTTGATCTCTTCTCCCAAGTCACTAGTGATGTGAGGAGAGAAAATGAGTTGTGCCAGGGGAGGTGTAGATTGGACATGATTAAAAATTACTTCAATAAAAGTTGTCAGGGACTGGAACACACTGCCCATGGAGAGGGGGTGGAGTAGCTGTCCCTGAAGATGTTAAAAAATCATGTAGGTGTGGCACTTGGAAACTTGGTTTAGTGGGCATGGTGGCATTGGGGTTGGTGGTTGGACTTGATGATCTTAGAGGTCTCTTCCAATAAAAACAAAAGCAGCCATTTTTGAAATATATCTGATGAGGCAGTTTTTGTTGTGCAGCAGAGCTCCTCCAATTCTTCTTTGTACAGCTGCTTGCCTCATGAATTCGAATTTGCATTTCTCTGTCAGCAATGGGAGATACTCTGTGTCCCTTTGGCAGACTTGCAGTAAATATTGCTAACAGCCTAGCAAACTCAACAGCAGTGTTGTCTCCAGGTTTTATAGGAGCTTTTTCTCCCTATAAAATAATAAAAAAGAAATGTCACTTGTCTTAAGTTGTCTGCAATCCCAAGAGCAGTGTGGAATGTCAGTGCTGCCTGGCATCCTGCTTGCTCTGTATGTTGTTGCATTGCATAATGTACATTGAAGGAGAATGAGGGAAAGGAGGGGAATGAGGAGGAAAATCACCCTTTTTATAAAGAAGCCTTAGTACATTACAAAGAAAAACTAATCTTCTTGTGGAATTCCATGTCATTCCTGTGTTGAGTCATACAGCATTTCAGTGGATATTAGGTAAAAGCATAAACTAAATCCTAAAATATAAACATATAATTTCATTGTTGGAGTCACTGATTTACATATTTTTCAGAAATAGAATTGTATCAGAGAAATCAGACCTATGCTAAAAACATTAAACATCTTTAAGTATCAGTGGAATAAAGGAAGACAAAGAGGAAAATTCATGAAGGTGGAAAATACATGTTACAAAAGAATAAATCTCAGGCTTTGAGGGAAGAAAATGAGGCTCAAAATTAGAATGATTTTCTTAATAAGGATGTCTGCTCTTTTCCTTGCTGCTGCCTGGCTGCAAAGTAAGTGTGTAGAAAATGATATTAACTCTGACATACCCATATTGTGTCATCTAAATGCAGGCTGACATACGATAGCCAATAGAATCAATAGTCCCTGCATGTAAAATTCTGTCTAGAAAAGCTCTGAAAAAAATGGAGAAACGGAGTTAAGAAAAGGAACAGCAGCGCTGAAGAATAAGACAATCCCAGACTGAAGTCCGTAAAGGCTTAATTATGTATTTCATCTACTTAGAAATGTTGATTTATAGTTGTGTTCACCATGAAGAAAAGATTGTTTTTAATTCCAGTTTATGCAGAATGCTGAAGCAGTGAAAGTGTATGAAAAGAAGTTACAGGTCCCGCCAAGATGTTGCAGTGATCGGCAGCAGCGTAAACCGCAAGTAAATATAAGACACCCATTCCTTCCCCTCTCCTAGCCTGTAATAGTCCTGTAGGCTATTTTGTTGTCTTACCTCATTCTGCTGCTCACAAGCATGTTGTGTGAAGCAGCTGTGCCCAGATGAAAGGGGAAATGTGTGTTGTATGATGTGTACATAACATGGTGTTTTCCTAGACAGTTCATCTAGCAGCATGAAAAAGCACCTTTGAACTGTCCAGTCAAAAAAGAATAGGTGTAAGGAAACACTGGGTCATTATTCAGTGTCACATCATAACCTGGACAGACTGGAGGGCTGGGCACAGAGAAACCAGATGAGGTTCAACAGGGACAAGTGCAGAGTCCTACCTCTGGGGAGGAATAACAAATTCCACCAGTACAGGCTGGGAGGTGATCTACTGGAAAGCAGTCCTGTGGAGAGGGACCTGGGGGTCCTGGTGGACAACAGGTTAACCATGGCACAGCAATGTGCCCTGGTGGCCAAGAAGGCCAATGGGATCGTGGGGTGTATTAGGAGGAGTGTGTCCAGCAGATAGAGGGAAGTTCTTCTCCCCCTCTACTCTGCCCTGGTGAGGCCTCATCTTGAGTACTGTGTTCAGTTTTGGGCCCCCCAGTTTAAGAGGGACAAGGATCTACTGGAGAGGGTCCAGTGGAGGGCTATGAGGATGATTAGGG
Organism: Rhinopomastus cyanomelas; assembly: GCA_013400115.1. Lineage (NCBI taxonomy): Eukaryota > Metazoa > Chordata > Aves > Bucerotiformes > Rhinopomastidae > Rhinopomastus > Rhinopomastus cyanomelas. Next base: position 495,057 of record VXBP01007035.1, read on the forward strand.
GACAGGAGGGCATGGCTTATGAGGAGAGGCTGAGGGACTTGGGGCTTCTTAGTCTGGAGAAGAGAAGACTTAGGGGAGATTTGATCAATGTTTAAAAGTACCTGAAGGCTGGCCAGGATGGGGGGAACAGGCTCTTTTCACTTGCTCCCTGTGATAGGACAGGGAGCAATGGGTGTAAGTTGCAGCAGAGGAGGTTCCGCCTCAACACAAGGGGGAACTTCTTTACTGTGAGGGTCACAGAGCACTGGAACAGACTCCCCAGGGAGGTGGTGGAGTCTCCTTCTCTGGGGACTTTCAAGGCCCGCCTGGATGTGTTCCTCTGTGATCTGTGTTAGATAGTTTTGTCCTGCTCTGGCAGGGGGGTTGGACTCGATGATCTTTTGGGTCCCTTCCAACCCCTAACATCCTATGATCCTATGATAACCTGAGTTATATTACAGTATTTTATAGTAATTTTTTTCTGTTTTTTTTTTTTTTCCTTAGGCAAATTTTTGAAAGTGTCTTCACATTTTCATGTTTTACGGTGACGACACATCTGCTACATTTTCATTATTTCATTTGTCCACATGTTCTCTACAGTTGCTGTTCAGTCTTCGTCTTTTTCTCACCTAATTTAGTCTATTTTTGTCAAGTCACTTCCTTTTAGATAAGATCTGTTGCAGTGCTGAGGATGATTATTGCTAAAGATTGACTAAAAATCATAAATTCTTACTGTGTTTTTCTGCATTTTGGCAGTAAGTTCGTTTATAGCCGTTTTACAAACGGATGTGTTTGTAAAAGCTGTATGTATTTCAGGAACACGGAAAAGAAGAGAAGTTCTTCTTATTGATTTCTTTTTAAAGTCTGACCTCTCTGTTAATTTTTGGGGACAGTCTAGCTGAAAAAATCTTGCCCTTTGGGCTATCAAACAAAGGACATTTGCATAGCTGTCTGAAGCGTTTAGCAATTCTTGTCTTCCCTGTGAAATTAATCTGATGTGATCTGGGTTGAAGAAGAGATTGAGTGTTCCCATTATTCTGGGTGATGGTGCACTTGCTCCTCGCAGAGTGGTCAAAGAAGCAGCAAGCTCAGAGCTGCACTGCTCACCGCTGTTAATGTGATGGCTCCGAGCTGATTACTTTGGCTCCTTTATTGGGTTCCCGTTGTTTCCTTTTAGAGTTCTACTTGTTTGTTGTCCAAAGCAAAGCAACATACACGTTGAGCTGAATGAATAGGAAGCCTTAGCATTTCATTTTCACTGAAAACTAAGCAAAACACCACAAAATTTTGAGTAACACTCATGGTTTGTTGTTTTTTTCTTTACGTTTGCTAAAGAAACCTGTAATCATAGCATAAGATCCAAAGACAATGGCAACAAGCACTCTTTCTCCTGAAGGCTGCAACGCAGATGATGTCTCTTACTAGGAAAGCCTAACTGTAACCTATCCATTAATCTTCTTGTGTGTCCCATAACAGGGTAGTTGCAACTGGAGGCTGAGACAAAACAGACTTTATAATAACTTTCCATGAACACAGGGTAAGCTGGAACAGAGGAGGTTCCACATAAATATCAGAAGGAACTTCATCACAGTGAAGGTGACAGAGCAGTGGAACGGGCTGCCCAGGGAGGTTGTGGAGTCTTCTTCACTGAAGATGTTTAAAACCTGCCTGGATGTGTTTCTGTGTGACTTGGTCTAGGTGATCCTGCTTGGGCAGGGGGATTGGACTAGATGATCTTTTGAGGTCCCTTCCAATCCCTAATAATTCTGTGATTCTGTGTGATTATAATCTTTTATTTGTGAAAATGAGAGGTTTTGCATATTTATGTGACCTTTCATTTAAAGAAACAGTCTTGTGCTTTACAAGAGCTTTTTGCACTCACTGGCTCCCCAGAGAACGTAGTCAAAATGAAGCAGTGCGCTTAGCATCTGTAAAACGCATCCTTTAACATTCACGTTGCTGACTTTAAACTAAATGCAGCACAGACATGTGAGGAGGGAATAAAACAACAAGTCATGAGCAACAAGCCACAATCTTTCAACATATTTTGCATCCCATTCAGGCAGATGTTTGGCCTCAAGACATGTAAAGTGGATGGATTTGATTCTCTCTTGTTCTCCCTGCAACTTCAACAGGGCAGTCAAGAAATGAGTTAAATAAAGGAACTGGGCAAGCAAAATGGTTGGAGATAGTTGTGACGTGTAAATCTACAACCAAATATTTAGTGTTGCCAGTTGTATAAATTCTTCTGAAACATGAATGTGGTAATAGCTTGTGTCTAGAAGGATGTGATAACCCTATCAGTGTATATATGTGTGTGTGTATTCTTGTATCAGCTGTAAGAATTGTTCTAATGGTGGATGACAGCTTCTTTTGTTTGTTACAAATCTAAGACTAGAGTCTCATCTCGGACCAGTCTGAGTAAGAACTACAGTCCTTTCTTCCATGTTGTAGTACTGGATATGTTTTTTGACTGCAAAATACATTTTATTACCATAGCAAAGAGCAGCTGTATTAAACAGTCAGCTGAACCTGGCAGTTTGTAGACTCGAGGCAAAATCTGAACCATCAAGTTGAGGGAATTACTTAGGATGGTTCCTACTGGCACAGGGGGTGCCTAAGGTAGACAGGGCAATGCCAGTAGGAACAGTGAAGATGGTTAAGTACCTCAGAATAAAAACCCAAAATCCCACAAGACATGTGGAGCAAATCAGTTAGGAAAAGCAAGTGCAGACACTTGTACACCTGAAATAAGTGCCCCACATCCGACACTTATTAGTTCCACCCATCTGGAAGAAGAAACCCAGAGCTGCACACACACTGCGTACACTGCAGCGAGCAGTGGATCATCCCTACTAAAACGCAGCCGTGGAAAAACACCCCAACTGCTCATTGTAAGTACAATCACTAAATATTTCCATCCTCTACTCAAAACACGAGAGATTTGAATTCTTTGTTTGGGGTAAGGACTAAGACTTTTTCCTCCTCCTTCCAAGTTTCAAATGAGCAAAAGCGGAATCAAAAGATTTTATTTTTTCTTCTTATATATTGAGCAAATATTGGTAATTTTAATTTATACAAATATTTCTAAAAGAACTGTCAGAGTGAATTTTATTTACATAATAAGAGCAATAGAAAAACATGGAAGACAAATTTTAAAAGCTCATCAAGGTGAGAAGAAAATTGTCTTTTTCTGGTGTAACAGCCAAGAATGACACTCAGACCATGGAAGTTGCCAGCAGAGCCCATCTGTTAAGCAACGGAGTAAATCAGATGCTGCAAGTTTTCAGTGATCTCAGGAAAGGAAAATGCAGAGAAGAGGCAAATAAAGGCAGGAAGGTCATTTTCACTTCAAAGCTCTAGTGAGGCTTTTCCTCTCTGAGACATGCTCTCAAGCTGGTCCTTTCCCACACAGCACAGCAATCGATCAGTCCACTTAAAATGGACCCAGTCTTTGTGCCCCTCCCTGTATCTGGTGTATCTGAAACTCCGGGAGCAATGTACTCTAGGGTGCTAATGTGTCGTTCTTTACTGGAGCATGGTTCTTGAAAGATGCCAGGATCTGGAATCTGTTGAATGCTTCTTGTTCACAAGCACAGGCACTCACTAGGAGCTCCAAGGAGCTAGAAACTGCAGGCGTTTAGTTGGCATGTTTGGACAGAAAGTTTATAAGAGCAGAGTTTATGTCGTGAGCCACAGAATCACAGAATTATTGAGGCTGGAAAAGACCTCTGAGATCGTCAAGCCCAGCCTATGATCTAACATCACCACATCAGCCAGACCAGGGCACTAAGGGCTGCATCTAGTCTGTCCTGAAACACCTCCAGGGATGGAGACTCCACCACTGCCCTGGACAGTCCATTCCGGTGTCTGATCACCCTTTCTATGAGGAAGGGCTTCCTAACATCCAACCTAACTTTCCCCTGGCACAACTTCATGCCTTGCCCTCTTGTCCTGGCACTATTTGCCTGGGAGAAAAGCGCCACCTGAATACAAACTCCCTTCAGGGAGTTGTAGAGAGAGAGAGAAGGTCCACGCTGTGTCTCCTCTAGCCTCAACAGCCCCAGCTCCTTTAGCCTCCAGTCCCTTCCCTAGCCCTAGTCCCTTCTGCAGCCTCATTGCTCCTCTGGACCCACTCCAGCCCTTTAATCTCTTGAAGGGGCGGCCCAGAACTGCCCCCAGTACTTGAGGGGATGTCTCACTAGTACTCAATGCAGGGGGACAATTACATCCCGCATCCTGCGTGGCACACTACTGCTGATACAATCCAGGATGCCATTGGCTGTCTGGGCCGTCTGGGCCACCTGGGCACACTGCTGACCCCTGTTGAGCTGCTTGTCAACCAGTGCTGCCAGGTCCCTCTCTGCCAGGCTGCTTTCCGGTCACTCATCCCCCAGTCTTTAGCTGCAGGGTTATTGTGGCCAAAAGGTACCACCCTGCACTTGGCCCAGTTATACCTTATACCTTTGGTCTTGGTCCAGATTTTTTGCAGCATCTTCTTCCCCTCCATCAGATCGACACTTCCCCTCAACTTGGTGTCATCTGCAAATTTACTAAGGGTGGGTTTGATCCCTTTATCCAGGTATCACAGATACATTACCTCACATGCATGTGAGAGATCTGTGAAGGCACAGCTCCTGATAAAATGTTCTTTCAGATGATCCTGTTTCTCTTATTGATCCAGGCTCTGCCACTTCCAGACTCTGTGTTTCTGATGAGTGTTTCTGTAAGTGACAACTGATGGTTCAAGCTCGTTGGGCTTTTCTGCCTCTCTTCATCAGGTGTGTTATCTGCATTACTCAGTTGTTTTAGCAGGGCAAGAACTCTGCAAAATACTCATGTGTCATGGAACAAGGCCATTAGTTAAGGAATAATGAAAACCAGTGAATTACGGTGCCATCGAAAGCTGCTCAGTTGCAGGTGCTCAGGAAGAAATCTTGTACATTCCCCAGATGTGACCGTTGCCTGTGCTGGAAAATCTGCCTGCAGCTTTGCACTCACGAGGAAGAAGAATGTTACACACAGGTACATCCTGTTTTGTCACGCCATTCTTCTGCAGATGTGACCACCACTTCATTCACGTTCACAGGTCCTTATTTTAGGCTAGGGCATACAGAGAAGGTAGCGCATACGGCCCTATCCTACAGAGCTCTGTTGTTTCTGGTACCTCGTTGGAGCTCTGCCATGCCTCAGACCATTTTGGGGCATGTTAATACAACACCCCATGTAATGTAAAACTGCACAGTGGAGCCTAATCAGACACAAGATGGCAGGGGCTTGAGGATTTTCTCAGAACTTCACTTTCAAGGCTGCTGATTGCTGTCTAGCTGTTTTATCTCGATGTCACTTATCCACAGCATAGCCATCGAGTGTCAAAAACACTCTGGGACTTTGTAAGATTCTCCTGGCATTCGCTACATGCTGCTAATTGCCATGAAGAGCTATAGTCCAAAATAGCTTTTTTATTAAAATTTTAAAACATTAACAAAATTTAAAAAAAAAATCAGTCCTACTTGATTAAGTTTCAGGAAAGAACTAAGCAGGAAATTTCAGTGCGGAGAAGAGAGTGAACTGCAAAAAGTAAATGCATAATTCCCTCGATGCAGTCCATATCTGAGCTTCAAGAAATCCTGGAGTCACATTTAGAATTAGATTCCCTATCTTAATACCTGCGAAATTTAAAAAGCTATATTGCTGCCTTTTGTATGAAATATAGAAGCAATGAAAAAATAGGATGCATGTGAGGTCCCCCCAATGGAGAAAAAAATAATAATACAGTAGAGCCCTTTTCTATTGGAATGTCTGACACAGTGTTTCTAAGTCCCTGGATACCTTTCTTTAACTTATTCCTGCCTTTCAACAGAAAAAAAGACAACTCCTAATGCGTATTGTGAGGAATATTTTACAAATCCTACTCTAAAGGACATATCATTCTATACATTCATGACTGTCTGTTCTCTTTGCAAAAGACTAATTCACATTTGCTTCAATCAGAGCATAAAACTGAGAATGCGTGTGCGTGTGTACTTGCCTCTGCACAACGACGCGCACACCTTCAATTTTCGTTGCATTGCATGCATTTCTCTCTCCATTGTAAGGTGTTTGGCCATGTAGTTGTCCTGGATCAGGTTTTCAGAAAACAGGAAGAAGAAAGGCAGTGCAGCTGGAATGTGGAAATGTCTCTTAAGTTACTCTGGTTTTACAAGTCTGAAGTTGAAGCTATTCTGTGGAGAAATACAGAATCACAGAATCATTAAAGAAGAGACCTCCAAGATCATCAAGTCTAGCCATCATCCCAATACCACCACGACTACCAAACCATGTTTTCAAGTGCCAGCCCTACAGGTTTTTTGAACACCTCAAAGGATGACCACCCCACACCCTCCCTGGGCAGCCTGTTCCAATCCCTGACCACTCTTTCTGGGAAGAAATTTTTTCCTAATGTTCAGTCTAAACCTCCCTTGGCACAACCTTTGAGGCCATGTTCTCTCATATATCACTAGTGACTTAGAAGAAAAGAACAACTCCCACCTCTCTACAACCTTCCTTTAAGTAGGTGTAGAGAGCAGTAGGGTCTCCCCTCAATCTCCTTTTCTCCGGGCTAGAAGAGACTCTCACACACACCTCTCTGTAACCTTCTTTTGGGTAGTTATAGACAGTGATAAGTTCTCCTTCCAACCTCCTTTTCTCTAGACTAGAATTACCCTGTATGTATATAGCAACTGTGTTGACTCCTGTCCTTCTGTGGGAGTGAAAGCTGAAGCAAGCAGCATCTGAGAAGACCCAGAAGAAAACTACAGCATTATTTAGGGGAACCAAAAGTGCTAATTCTTTCTAAGGGAAGATGAAAATAAAATGTTAGCTAAACTAATAACCCAGGATACTGAGAAGAAAAGTGCTCTTGGGTAGAAAATATAACCCCTGTGCTTGGTTTCATAATTCTACCCTTAATGATCAAGCAGAGGGTCATAAGAGAGACAAGAAGACTGGAGAACATCTTCTTTTTCTCAGAATGTCACTGATTTGACTGTAGTTTCCTTCAGATCTTGAAAACATGAGCAGATTTTTACAGGACTAATGGAAATGTGGATTTATTCAGTCAATTAAACAGAATTATTGGAATGGGTTATTTTCTGTGCATTCTTTGTGAAACCTCACTGTCTTGTTGTGGCCTAGCTGAAGAGACTGCAGGTGTCAAAGCTCAGTTCTGCATCACATTTATTTTTATCTATGTTGAGAGACTACAGCATGAAGTAGGATGTGGGTATCGAGTGTCAGACAGAACACTGTCCTTGCCTTTCAGTAGCTTGTTGTATTAAAAAGCCTTGTTTGGTTCACAGAATGCATGTTGGTACCACTCTGCTTCTGTATCTCAAGCATACTGGCATCAAATACCAAAGGAGTCTGATACCACACTGCCAGCTGATGACTTAAAGGCATCTGGTTTTGTGAGGCATGTATGATTTCATAAATGCACAGCAGCATAAACATACAGTATCGAGGATCTTCTAATTCAAAATGAGGTTTTGCAGAGAGAGTTGAAACTCAGTCACTAGCCATGCTGGTCATAGTTAACCACTCTAGGCGTTTGTGGTTCAGTGCACCTATGGTTATCGCTCTACCTATGAAGTGTGATATTCAGCTCTTTCTCAGCCTTTTGTACACAGCCTGCATTTAGCAAATTGCTAATGGAATGAGGCTGAAGCCTGCACAGTTCAACGTGGAGCTTATTTTGATGACATTTTTAAGAAATTTAACTAGCTCAACCTAGATGATGTGGAACAGCTGCTTGTATGTGTCTGTCAGTGATAAAAGAAACTCTGAGTTTATGGGGACAAAAGCTTGAGTAAATGAAAGATGAAATTAAAAGAGAATTGTTTAGGCTGTATCCACTATATTAAAGTGTGTAAGGCTGGTTTAGCCATGTTTGTTTCCAGTCTCTGTTCATATTATTTGACATTTTGCTAGAAAATGCTTTTTTCAGAGTCTTAAATCACTTATGTAATCATTTAGTGATGAGACATTGAAGGATATTGTAGGAAAAAAGATAAATATTTAAAATATTTTAGGTAAGTAAATGGATTTCTCAGTTTTTCTTAGGGCTGAGCAAGCTTCTGTTAAGCAATAAACTCATTTTGATTAAAATATGCTACAGTAAACCAAGAAAAGCCATATGCATTCAGGGTTTTAATTACAGTGTATATACATTAAAAAGGAGGTGGAAAGCCAAATATTCACTCACATATTTAAATGAATACAATTTAATGTCTGCGAAGATTTTTTTAACCAGTCTTCCTTTCAATCAGTAAGGTCATTACAACGAATGGTCAGGAAGAACAGGAGGAAGAATTGAGCAGCGTGACTCCACTCAACGTGCTACTTCCCTGCCTCTCTGCCAGGTTAAGTGCATTTTTTCCTTCTATATCAATTTCTAACACTTCGATGAGGCACCAGTAGCATCTGTGCAAGGGACTTCTCCTGAATTGAAAGCTACAGCTCTCAAATCTGTCTGTCTGGAATATTCTAATAACTTTTCCTGATCGGCTCTTGCTCTGTTTTTCATTCCCAAACATTATGGATTCTTTCCAAAGATGGAGAACAGTGTGTGTGGGTTGTGGGGGAGCAATTTGTAACCTCTGTAATAGTCGTTTGAAGAGGCTGGGTACAGATGTGTATTGTGCTGTGCTGTGAAAAAACTCTAGAATTTTCTGAAGACACGCACGTAGAAGATTGTATGGTAAGAGGTATGACTTGGTGCTGTTATGCGTGCTTCCAAGGTCTTTCTCCTGCTAAAGAATCTTCAAAGAGAATCACAGAACATTAGAGAATGGAAGGGACCTCAAAAGATCATCTAGTCCAATCCCCCTGCCACAGCAAGATCACCTAGACCAAGTCACATAGGATCTGTTAACCAACCCCCTTTTGATCCACCTCAGGATGCCGTTGGCCTTCTTGGTCACAAGTGCACAGTGCTGGCTCATGGTCACCTGCTGACCACCGGGATAACCTTTCTCCTACACTGCTCTCCAATAGGTCAGTCTCTAACCTGTACTGGTACCTGATGTTGTCCTTGCCCAGATGCAAGACTCTACACTTGGCCTTGTTGTAGTTCATTCAATTTTTCCCTGCCCAACTCTCCAGCCTTTCCAGGTTCTGCTGGATGATGAGACAGCCTGCTGGGGCATCATACACTCCTTCCAGCTTTGTATCATCAGCAAACTTGTCGATAGTGTGCTGTAGTCCCTCAGGCAATTGATCAATGAATAGATTGAATTGTAGAACATATTGCGTTGGAAGGGACCTCTAAAGATCATCTAGTCCAACCCCACTACAACAAAGCAGGGACATCTCTAGCCAGAACAGATTGTTCACAGCCTCAGCAAATCTGACCTTGAATGGCTCCCAGTACGCCAAGGCCTCCACCGCCTATCTAGGCAGCATGTTCCGGTGATCCACTGTTGTGGTTTGGAAATTGCTAGCGTTTTCAAACATACAGCAGTTCTGCTTTCATGAAGAAGAAAAGAAAAAGGAGTTGTTTTGTTTTGGAGCACACCTCCCCCCGCAGGGGACTTGTCCTGGGGGAAGGTGTCATTTGGTCCTGGACCTGCCCCGGATGTCCGTGTTGGGTTAGCCAATGAAAAAGCAGAGCGGGCGGGTTTGTTTAGAGAAAAGTCAGGAAGTAGAAAAGAAGAAGAAGGAGGAAGTATGTAGCCCGCTCGTGTGTGCTGCAGGCCCTCTTGGGCTGCGGCTTCTCAGCCGAGCGCCCCCCGCTCCCCCGCCCCGTCCGTTCTCGGGACGGTGGCGGGGAGGGGGGAAGGGCACGGGATGCGGCTCGGCCGCGGCTTTTCAGCGATTGCAGCCGCTACTGCGGGAAGAGCAGATGCCCCGTGTTCGCGTAGCCCCATGTCCTCGGCCGGACTGCCAGCTGTGATTCACCTCGGGCTCCAGTAGCGCCGATGTGCCGCGGTCTGGAGACGCACTTGTAAGCTCTCCCCGCCCCGGCGCTAGCTGTGAAGTTTGCCGCAGGTTCTCCAGTGGCTCCGCTGCTTTTGGAATGGAGGACGCGCCGGTTTGCACCGCTCCCCGTCCAGTAATGGGCAGCCTTCGCGTCTGCCGCGGTTCTTCAGTGGTCGTGGGAAGACCCTGATTTGTGCCGCTGTGCCCCCTGCTCCGCGCAGCCCTTTTGCCTCGGGCCTGAACCTGACACCATGATCCGGGCGATCTGGGAAAAGCAAGACTGCGTGCAGCCACCTCCCACAGCGCAGCTTCAGCATTTTGGTAACGTTGTGGTATGCTGGGGTGCCCCCTCTTCCCCCCTGGAGCTGAGACAGGAGGAGAGAAGAGAGGAGAGGGCCTTGAGAATCTTCTCGGCCTACTGTGGAGTGTGGGCGTTGCCCTGTTGATCCAGCGATGAACGTGCCTCCATTTTGGATCCCCCACGTGACTGGGACTGAGCGATGGACCGCTGCCATTTTGGAGAGACTGGTCAACGGGAAGAGAAGCTGTGTGTCATTTCCTGCCGCTGAGGAAGACTGGGGGTGCTTTTAAGTTTTGGGGGAGGTCCCTTCGTGCATAGTTGGAAAGCCGAAGGATTTGAGACTCCTTAAATCTTGGATCGGGAGGACAGAGACAGGGGTTTTGTTGTTGGAATGTATGCCGCCCACACTGGGGTGCAATTGGGGCGTTAAGGGAGAGAGCGGTGGCTCGTCTCCGGTTTGCATGCTGTTGTTGTTGCCCAGATCTCTTAGGTCGGAAGGACAGAGACAGGGGCAGGTTGTTGAAATGCATGCCGCCCGCACTGGGGTGCAATTGGGCGTTAAGGGAGAGGGTGGTGGAACTCGTCTCCGGTTTGCATACTTTTGTTGTTGCCCAGATCTCTGTCGTGACCCAAGGCCCAAACGATAGTAACCTCCCATGGTATTTTCCTCAGATAGTGTAATGGCATGTTTGACGCAGTTTCTAGGTTTGAGTGCACCAACTTGCTGGTTTTTATTTGTTTTATTCTTTTTGTTTCCTTTTTTTTCTTTGTCTGTATACAGTTAGGTTAATAAACTTTTATCCAGTATCCTAAGCCATTCATTGTCTGGCAAATTTGTCCGAGATGTCATCGAGACCTTACTTGCTAAAATTAGTGGAGAATCCCCAACCCGCTACATCCACCATCCTGAGATTAAAGAGCTTTTTCCTTATGTCCGGCTACCCTCTCCCAGCTTAAATGTGCTTGTGAGCAGTTCTTCCTCAGCCACCTTTGCAATGCACCTGGCAAACAGGCATGCATAAGCTTTTTCACTGTTAAAGTTAAGAGCAGGGTAGTTTTCAGTGCTAGTAAATATTTTACATATTTATTTACAATAAATGTATTTATTTACATTTTATACTGCACTTTATGTCAGCTTGCTTCTGTGATTCTGAATCACATTGTGATGCTCCTTAAGTCTGAGCATCATAAAGATGATCAGCTTGTGTCTTCCTTGCATGTGAGATTGATCAAAGTAAACTGTTAATCAAATAGATATGAAAATTAGAAATAATAATATGAGGTGTTAGATAACAAAATCTGCATGCACTAGCAGCTTGATATCTCAGGAAATTAAAATAATTTAACAAAAAGGCCATCTTTAAAAGGCTGCATGATGGAATTAGGAACTAAAATCTAACCTATTAATCATGCAAGGAATCGCAATTAAATTATATTTGTTAATTTCATAGTGAAGAGCTTTTAAATTACATCATTTGCTTGAATCTACTTCTATAAAATCAGAATTCAAGTGTGAGTGAAATGCAGTTTTTAGGGTCTAAAACCCATTTTCTCTACAACTTATTTGCTATAAAATACCTGCTTTGGAAAAAACCAAAAGAAAAATCATGGGTCTCAAATTTTTTATCGGCTTACCTCCCACAATAGTTTTCTCTGGGACTCTTAGGCTCTTTTTAATGTCATCTACCCCAGGCAACACCAGTAGTCTTGACTTATTCAATATGCTTTTATTTAGAACAGAGAAAAATTAAATTGTGTTCGGATTTGATTCTTTTATGATGGAAGTATTTGAATTGCCCACGTGTGTTGGGAAACAGACATTCAGCACATGAATGAAAGATGATGAAGGGTACTCACAGAATCACAGAACATTAAGGATTGTAAAGGACCTCGAAAAATCATCTAGTCCAATCCTCCTGACACAGCAGGATCGCCTACACCAAGTCACACAGGAACATAACGAGATGAGTTTTAAATGCCTCTAGAGAAGGAGACTTCACAACCCCCTGGGCAGCCTGTTCTAGTGCTCTGTCACCCTCACTGTGAAGAAGTTCCTTCACACATTCATATGGAACTTCCTATGTTCCAGCTGACACCCATTGCCACTTGCCCTACCAGTAGATGAAGAGAAGAGCCTGGCTCCACCAGTACAGGCTGGGAGGTGATCTACTGGAAAGCAGTCCTGTGGAGAGGGACCTGGGGGTCCTGGTGGACAACAGGTTAACCATGGCACAGCAATGTGCCCTGGTGGCCAAGAAGGCCAATGGGATCCTGGGGTGTATTAGGAGGAGTGTGTCCAGCAGATCGAGAGAGGTTCTTCTCCCCCTCGACTCTGCCCTGGTGAGGCCTCATCTTGAGTACTGTGTTCAGTTTTGGGCCCCCCAGTTTAAGAGGGACAGGGATCTGCTGGAGAGGGTCCAGCGGAGGGCTACGAGGATGATTAGGGGACAGGAGGGCATGGCTTATGAGGAGAGGCTGAGGGACTTGGGGCTTTTTAGTCTGGAGAAGAGAAGACTTAGGGGAGATTTGATNTGCTGACTGTCCCTAATGACCCTCCTGTCCTTGATGTGCCTGGAGACAGCATCAATTGTTCTGTCACCTTTCCTGGGATGGAGGTGAGGCTGACCAGTCTATAGTTACTTGGGTCCTCCTTCTTACCCTTTTTGAAGATTGGAGTGACATTTGCTATCCTCCAGTCCCTAGGCACCTCTCCTGATCCCCATGACTTAGCAGAGATGATGGATAGATGAATTAGGTTGGAGAGGAGGAAGAAGTTTATGCTATGTGAGAATGTGCGACTTGGTCTAGGTGATCCTGCTGTGGCAGGGGGATTGGATTAGACGATCTTTTGGGGTTGTTTTAATCCCTTATGATTCAATGACAAATCTCTCCTCTCTCAGTTTAAAATTATTACCCCATGTCCTCTTACCCAGTGCCCTTGTAAAACGTTCCTCTCCAGCTTTCCTGTAGGACCCCTTCAGGTACTGAAAGGCCACTATGAGGTGCCCCCAGAGCTTTCTCTTTCTGAGGCCAAACCACCCCAGCTCTCTCAGCCTGTCTTCATAAGAGAGGTGATCCAGCCCCCCTGGTTATTTTCATGGCATCCTCCAGACTTGCTCCAAGAGGTCCACTTTCTTCTTTTATTGAGGGTTCCATAGCTGTATGCAGAACTTCAGGTGAGGTCTCACCAGGGCAGAGCAGAGGGGCAGAACCCCCTTTCTTGATCTGCTAGCCACACTTCTTTTGATGCAGCCCCGGATGCAGTTTGCCTTCAGGGCTGCAACTGCAAGTTGTTAGCTCCTGGCCAGTATTTACCTGGATAAATGCCTCAAGAGACAGATTCTTCTCTAAGCAGTGGTCCAACTTCTTGAGAAATCATTTCTCTGAGGTGCGTATCAGGTACTGTATTAGGACATCGGATATTAATTGTAAAATAAAGTCTATTTGGTTCATCTCATCCATCCTAATGCTTCAAAAAATGGTAAATTTTTTCATTTGCTTCTTTCTAACGACAAATTTACGGCTGTCAGAATCTCAGAGCTCTAACTTCATCTTTCGAAAATAAAACCTGTGTTAGAAGGTAGTTAGAACCTGTGTTTTGAAGGTATCCTCTGACGATAACATCTTCCTTTCCTTACAGTGGTCTTCAGTGAATTTTGATTCAGAGCAACTGTTTACTACTAAGTGATTTTCTTGTTTCAGTACCGGAATGTGAACATTAGGTTACATAACAGTCTCAAATATCTTCTGTCTGGATCCTGTTTAAGGACTGTTCCAAATGTTCCCATCACCAACATAATTTACACATTTTTGTTATGCTAATAGGAGCGTAGCGTGCTGCTTTGTGTCCTGGATTCGGGTGGATTTTGTCCCATTCATTTTGCTTGTGTTTCTAATCTGATAACAGAATATATTAAAAATATCTGTCCTTGTGTTACAAGCATTTGTTATTTCTACAAGATAGGAAATAGAAAGATGAGATTAATTTTCATTATGAATTGTACTTGCCCTCAGAAGTAGTTGCTAGGGATTGCATACTTTGCTGCTTCAGAGTAAGAAATGAGATTATATCATATTACATTGATTAGAAATTCACAGCTAATGTGAAACCTGTGCTTACTACAAAAAAACCCACTCAACATTGGTTTTTCTGCGTTGAAAGAGTTGGATTTCTTTGTCTCTCTGAAGGCAAGTACAGCCAGGATTTCAATCAATTTTAGCATTTATGACAGCTGAAGTGTGTCTCAAGTTATACGGAACAGCTCAGACAATGATTTGCTTTATTGGATTAAATGCATGAGTTGGTTATAGTTTTACATGTCTGGAATCTTTTAGCATCAAAGAACTTAAGTGTACGTAACTGAGATATGTTTTTGGTCAAAATGAAGAATGCCTTCTTGCAAATAATAATATCAAATGAATTTCTGTTGTTAAAGAATTTGGGAAACTAATTCAAGGCACTATCAAGCCCAAATCCCTATGCTGAAAACCTTTATACTCGTAGAAGTTTGCCATTTGGAAATGTTCCTCAGTTAAAGGGATTTTTTTGAATGTAAAGAAGTGATTGGAGATCACAGGACAGATGATAACATATAGAAGATTTTTTTTTTAAGTTTTCCACTATCTGGGTTTGGTTTTGGTTTGTTTTATGGATTTGTCATTTAATAAATCCTTGAATTCTGTGTCTTGAATTCTGTGACATATTCACTATCCTGGGAAAGTCCGAGAAGTCATAAAATCCTAATGATTAACTGCCGATATTTACCCCATGGGCTTTCTGCTGTTTGGGAAGGAAAACATAAGATTTATTTGCTCTAGCCTGGCAGCCTTTAAATCATTAAGGACTTTCTTAAATGAAGTTGTGGATAGTAGGATGACACTCAACCTTAGTTCTTCTGTAGAACATAAGACTTTTCTTCTAGCAAGAAGACTTCATTATCCTCCCCTCTCTTAAGTTATGCACTTTCCATATTGAATTCATCCATGGCCACACAAATGCTTTTCAAAAAGTCAGGAAAGTTAGTCTGGTATTTCTCAAACACAAGGATATTCAAGTCTTTTTCCAGTAAAGTGAAGTTTTGTCAGCATTGTCTGACTCCAACATATAATTCAGCGTGTTATCAAACCTGAAAGTATTGAAAGAATCAAAATTGCAGCTGTGCTGCCGGAGCAACAGTGCAAGGTTTGCAAGAAAAGGTTTTTGAAATGCTCTAGAAATCAAAATTAACTTGGCCTCTGTTTTATTTGATTCATTAGAATTTTGGGAGTTTCCCAATAAGTCTTCATCTCTTCTTGCATGCTGTCATACAATAGGAATATTGTGTTAGACATCCTGTAGTACGTGTCTCTAATTAATATAACTGATGTTGGTCATATTGCTGTTCTGTCCTGGGGAATGGCTATAGGTCAGGTCTCTCAGATTTTCTGTGATAATCCCTATCACTTAAATGTCTTTGCCTGCTGGTAAAGAATTACTCAAATTCTGTCTAGGATTGGTCAAAAATGTAGTATTTGTGGGAAATCTAAAACAAGAAATGACAAGAAAAGAGTTGGAAAATAAAAAGTTTATTTTTGGTTATAATAAGTAAAACTTACCGTCTGTTTAAGCAGCTTTGACACCCCAAGCTTATCATTGTGAACCTTGGAAAAGATATTTTATTTATTCCTGTTACTGAATTGCCAGCCAGGCTGTAAACTTAAGTCCATACCCAGTCTACCTAACTGTGGGCAGCAGACTTTGGTGCACATCGTATTGTGCACGTTGGTGCGCTGCTGTGGGAGCGTAACAGACAGCAGTCAACAGAATTTCCTTTTGAAGTTAATGATTTACTAAGACAAACTGCAAATTTGAAGTCAATATGCAAAGAGCTTCAACATGGGTACTGCTTAGGTCAGTTGCTGTGCTCTGCAGTGTAGTGCTCTCCTGGGAGCTCGGGAATGTAGCCTGAAGGAAGAAGTTAAGAAAGAGACTAGCAGAAGTTACCTATAATTAATCCTCTTTTGCAGTCTCCCCAGTGCCAGGGACCAGGGCTCGTGTATGAATGTATTCATTTGAGCAGAGACAAGAAGGAAACACTTCCCATCTCTAGCATATCCTCCTTCCCAACTAATACTGAAAAGTTAGAGCAGTTGTGCTCTGATGTCATGTAGAGATGTGAGTATGGAGACAAATCCTCTAGTTTCAGCTCCCTCTGTATGGATCTGTGAGGAACTTTGTACAAGCCAGGCTTGCAGTGAGGTAGAGGATGGGTAGGAGCAGGGATGAGGTGAAGATGATTTCTAAAGAAGAGATTTTACTGCAGAGTGAAACATGAACATGGACATGGGTAGTTATCGAGCTTAAGGACATGGTTTAGCAGTGGGTTTGGTACAGTTAGTTAATGGTTGGGGTCTATGAAGTTCTTTGCCAACCTGAATGATTCTATTGTTATATGATTCTATAATTGCACAGGCACGTTTACTACAAGTACATTAGCCGGTGTTTTGAATGAAACTGCTGTAACTGGAAGCACTTATGGCTTAAAACATTAGTTGCAAAATTAATCAGAAATTAATATGTAAACTAAGAGAAACTGCATTAAAAAAATCTCCATATCAAATGAAAGAAATTGCTTCCTTTGGCATTTCCAGTTTAAGGAATATTTTCATAATACACTGTAGTGCTCTTACTGTCTCAGCATTAAAGGCCAGATCACTCCTTAGCAGTTAACTGATGCAAATGGAAAATAAAGGTTATTTTATTCTCCAGATACGCAGCAAACTGTTGATACAAATATATCACTTTCATATAGAAATTTCAGAATTTCATAAGAAATGCAACAATGTCAGTTTTTAGTAATGACTGCCAGCATTTTCTGGGGAATCAGAGATTTGTATGTTTATAATGGAGTTAGTTTCAATCCAATCGTGGAGTATGCTTAAATCCACGACAGCAAGTGAGGGACTGAATAGCCAGCTCCCAGCTGTAGCTAATTGATTGACCATTAATATTTGGACTACGAGATTTCACTCATGGCAGAAAAACGCAGCTGCCAGTGGGCCTGACAACTGCCCTGAAGCTGGGCACAAGGAGGAGACTGGCAGAAAGTTGACTGGGAAGTGAGACTGCTGGAAGCAGAGGGATGGAAGAAAAGCTGGTTTCCTTGGCTTTGCACATCTCTGCAAAATGGATCTCATTTTAGATGGGGCTGGTAGCCCAACTGAAGCTCTTCCCAGGAGGATGTTCCTTTTATTCCAAAGGCAGTTGGCTATGGGATACAGCCAAAATGCACTCCCAAAGACAAGCAGCGGGAATAACAGATGCAAACACCGATGCTGGGTACCAAATCAGTGAAGTCAGACAGATAGAAGAACACAGAGCAGTGGAGCTTCTGTCACACTGCAAGACCAGTACTACAGAAAGTGATGTGACAGCAGTGTAGCACTGGGCAGTCAAACAATGAATAATTGTGAACCTGATGGCAGAGAGTGACCTGTACTCAGAAGCTGTGTGTTAACAGTCTGTATTAGCCCCCCTGCAGCTCTGTGCTTTCCTTGGAGGTGTTCCTGGAAGCTTCCTTCATTGCCAGTTCTATTCTGAATTATAAACTGTTCATTTGATTGCAGAGATAGAGAAAAGGGTGTGGAAAAAATAGGTAGAGACCTGATGTTTAGCAAAATCAGGTGTGGTCCTGGTTAAGAATAGTAGACATTTCCATTCTCTTAGCAGAATTTGAGGTGATACATGAACATTTCATCATAAAGTGGTGGAGCTGAATTATGTCAAGGTGAGGTTAGCAGTGTGGCTGTTTTGCCTTTTTTTTTTTTAAATCAGCTCTATTTCTAGCTTTAAGTTTTGTTAAAAGCCACAGAGTTCCTTTTGAAGGAACTTACATGCCTATTGAGAAGAATCCATCGCTTTTCTTAGCCGAGCCCCAGGAGAACTGCGGTGGGGAGGGGAAGGAATAGAGAAAAGCTAATGGATATCAAGATTATGATGGGTGACAGACACTTACAAATCTGCTATAGAATTCAGTCTGCAAAAGGTTTTCCAGCCTCTTGATTCTTCATCATATGTCAGCTTTTCAAGGCAGAAGCAGAACACCGTAGAAGAGCAGAGCAGCAGAATAAAGCATTGTGCCAATTAATATAACAGGATGGTAAACAGCTTTTCTCACTAGAGAGATGGTCTTCCTCACATTGTTCGGGAACTTTCCCTGCATAAATTTAAGATAGAGCTTCTCATTAAATACTTAAAACAATCTACTTGCCAAAGTTTGGGGTTTGTTTGGAAAGAATTGTTAGCATGAGCTCACCAAACATCTATGGCAGGACATTTGAGGTAAGGAAACATGCTGGGAGCTTGATCTCCTCCTTTTTTCAAGTGGTTGGGAAGGCAATTAGGTTTTCTTCTGTTTGGGTGTTTGCTGGGGAAGCTGTTGGTGGTGTTTATAAGGATTTTGGAAGAGTAAGTAGAGTTAGAGAATCAAAGATGTTTGTGTTGTTCTGTCACTGGAGAACATTAAGGTTTTATGGAAGATTCAGACATTCTAGTCTCCTCTAATCTCTGTAGCCAGCTAACAGACATAAAAAAATCATTAACCTTTCTTACTAGGGCTGACTGGGGTGGAGGTAACTTTTGTCATGCCAGCCCATATGGTGCTGTACTTTGTATTTGTGGACAAAATAGTGTCAAACTACACCAATACCATGTGCTAGAGCTAATGTTTCTCTTGTCTGAGCCCAGTCTTTGGTTCCTGAAAATGGACAAATGAAAAAGTTTGCATGTGAGTCAGAAGACTATAAGACATATAGCCTCTGTTTCTGGACTTGTGCTGGTAGTCTGATAGTGAAACAGAGGAATAGGAGGTAGTGTTGCAAGACTAGCAAAGATCTGGCAGATTCACAGGAGCATCAAGGAGCTTCAGCTGCTGATATTTAGCTTGCTTTAGTGACAGACTCGCAGTAGCCATACAAGAAATCGTTCTTTGCTGGCTAAATCAGATTGTACTTAAAGAGAAGGCAAAGGAGGAGGGAGAAAAAAATATAAAAAGCGAGTTTAGGTAATAGAAAAGATCAGAAATCCAATTCTATCAATATAGGCCCACAGACCTTGTGGTAATCTTCCTCTCTAGACCAGTAAGATGAGGCTGTCTCTAAAAAATACGACGGCAGAGGTTCAATCACAAGGTATTAAAGGAAAACTAATAAAGGTTTCAGTTTTCCAAGGATTATATTAAATTAGTAATGTAAAACTATAACTTTTTGTCACCAAATAATCTTGGTTTCAGCTTCACTGTTTCATTTAATTTCTGTAATGTTTCTGTTTACGATGGTCTTACAGTGCCACCAGAAACTTCAGTGAGTCACGGCCTCAGCTGCAGTGTTCAGTCTGCATCAGTGCTCTCTCCTTCTGAACTTCACAGAGAGTTAAAGGTAGTAAATGTGTAATTATACAGAACTGTAGAATGTCTTTGGATGGAAGATACCTTCAAGATCATCTAGTCCAACCTTTGATGCAGCATTGCAAGCTCACCGCTAAACCGTATTCCTGAGCGCCAGCTACGCAGGTCTTTTAAGTACCTCCAGGGATGGTGGCTGCACCACTGCCCTGGGCAGCCTGTTCCTATGTTTGATAACCCTTTCAGTGAAAAACTGCTTCCTAATATCCAGCCTAAACCTCCCCTGGCACAGCTTGCATCCATTTCCTCTAGTCCTGTCACACAGCACCAACAGAGGGAGAAGCAGGTGTCCCCCTCCTCACTCCAGCCTCCTTTCAGGCAGTTGTAGAAAGGACTAATGTCTGCCCCCAACCTCCTCTTCTCCAGACTAAACATCACCAGCTCCCCCAGGCACCCCTCACAGGACTTGTGCTCTAGGCCCTTCATAAGCCTTGTTGCCCTTTTCTGGACCTGCTCCAGCACTTCTATGTCCTTACAGTGAGTGACCCAGAACTGAGCACATTAGTAGGTGTGGCCTCACCCGTACCAAGGGTGGATGATCACCTTCTGACTCCTGCTGACCACAGTGTTTGTAATGAAAGCCAGGACACCATTGGTCTTCTTGGCCACTGCTGACTAATACTTAGTTGACAATCAACTGTTCTGCTCTAAACAAGGTGTTGATCCCTAAGGGGAAGATGCGCTGACAACTGTTATGCTATTGTTGTGACTATGTCACAGGAATTGGTAGTGGTATTTCTAGGGCGTAAGAGAGAGCAAGAATGAACCCTAAGTCGCTCATTCTAGATGCTACTGGATTCCTTGTGAAGCTGGAACAACTGAGGAATAGCTTGTTTCTGAGTTTACAGACAGCACAACAAGATAAAGCCAACCAATTATTGGAAAGTACCTCTTAATTATGGGTTTTGGATAAAAAACAATCACAGAATCACATCGCATTAGGGATTGGAAAGGGCCTTGAAAGATCATCCAGTCCAAGTCCCCTTCCAGAGCAGGATCAACTGTGCAGGTAAGCTATTAGTGCTGTCAGATGATCTGGGAAGATGAGCTGGAATTGGCTGGAAACAGAGTCAGGACACGCAGAGCACAGCTCTCAGTCTGGAATACCCGGTGTCTGGACACATTCATCCACAAGCCAGAGCACTTTACAGTTGTCATCTATACATTTATCGGAAAGCATAATGTCAAACATTTTGGATGGGACAGGAAGAAGGGCAAGTTACTATTACTGCACTTAGAAGTTTGATGTTACTTCATCGAAGAATCTTGGGTGGGTAACTCTCAAAAACATGGTCCTCAATTAGATGAATGAGGATGGCAATTCCATTAACGTGTAATATATTATTGTATAAGTGGGATTCATCTCATGTTATCACTTACTTTAACACGTTAATCATTATTAAAGACCTAAAAGTAATTATTTTCAACCTTTAAGCAAAGGGGATGTCTTGCGAGAGTACGAGAAGTAGGGGGGAAAAAAGTCTTTCCTTCAGCTATACTTTCATTTCACAGAATGCCAATTACTGCAAAGTAGTTCTTATTTTAATCATCAGTGAAACACAGGTACTAAGCTTAAGCTCAGAGTGCCTGAGAAACCAGATAGTTATTTTCTAGAATGAATGACTGATTATAATTTGTGTTTCCATATAATATTTAATCACTGTGGAAAGAATGGTAAGTGATAAATTAATTGTGGATGATAGAATCATAGAATGGCCAGTGTTGGAAGGGACCTTAAAGATCATCTAGTTCTACCTGCCCTGCACAGGCAAGGACAGCTTTACTAGGTCAGGTCAGGTCAGGGCCCCATCTAACCTGGCCTTCAACACTTCCAACCATGGGGCAGCCACAATTTCCTTGGGCAACCTGTTCCAGCATCTTAGCACCCTCACAGGAAAAAAATGGTTCCTCATGTCCAACCTCAATCTTCCCTCCAAGTCTGTAACCATTTCCCATTGTCCTCTTGCTACACACCCATGTCAAAAGCCCTCCCCTAGCTTTCTTGTAGCCCCCTTCAGAGATTGGAAAACTGCTAGAAGGTCACCTGGGAACAACTGAACAGTTGTTGGCTGAACAACTCCAATTTGCTCATCCTGTCCAGCCCCTTGATCATTTAAATTGCTCTCCTCTGGACACCTTCCAGGAGCTCTCTATCCTTCTGACATTGAGGATTGCAGAACTAGGCAGAGTACTCCAGGTGGGGTCACACCAGTGCACAGCAGAGGGGGAGAATCACCTCCTTCAACTGACTGTCACTGCTTTTGATGCATCCCAGGACATGGTTTGCTTTTTGGGCTGCAAGTGTATAGTGATGGCTCCTGTTCCACTTCTGGTCCACCGTCACCCCCAAGTCCTTCTCCTCAGGGCTGTCTTCAATCATTTCTCCCCCCCAGTCTGCATTTGTGAATGGGATTGCCTCAACCCAGGTGCAGAACCTTGCCCTTGCCTTGTTGAACTCCATGCACTTTTCAGGAGCCCACTTCTCGAGCCTTTGCAAGGTCCCTCTGGATGTCCTCCCTTTCCTTCAGTGTTTTGACTTCACCACACAGTTTGGTGTCATCAGCAAACTGAGTATGCATTCAACTCCACTGTCCACGTCACTGACAAAGATGTTAAATATCAGTGGTCTGAGTACTGACCCTTGAGGAACATCACATCTCTCCATTTGGATGCTGAGCCATTGATCACAATACTTTGGGTGCGACCACCCAGCCAGCTCCTTATCCAGTGAGCGGTCCATCCATCGAATCAGTATTGTTCCAGTTTAGAGATCAGGACATAATGTGGGACAGTGTAAAATGCTTTGCACAGATCCAGGTAGATGGTAAAAGAGCTAGAGTTTATAGCAGTGATTCTTAATGGAATGAACCAGTAACACAGGGTACAGAAGCTGGCTTCAGAACTATTGTGAGAACACAGTAACCACAAACCCATACTTGTAAAACATATATAGTAATGTCCAAGAAGTGACATTACCAGGTTAATTTAGTCCATGTGTAAACGTCAGTGTTTAGTAACCGTGGCATATGGCTTTTTGAGATGGAAATTGGATTCCCTTTAACAGTGTTTATTTTATGTAGCTCCAGGGAGTGAGCAAATCTGAAGCCACAGGCTACAAATTTACTAGATCTCCTAAACCAGAATAAGTTTAGAAGGTACCTTTTGTGGAAAACTTAGCATTGATGGAATTGTGCTATTGGTGCAGCCTTCTTAGTGGGTGTAAACAGTCAGTAAAAGTGATGTTCATAATGTTACTTCATGTGTTTTGATATTCTTTAATGGAAGAACTTAATCAGCTTTGTTCTGTGGTGCAGTTTTCCTTTTCAGAAAATTTATTGTTTCATCAGGTTGAGAGGAGGTTTTTAGCTCATAACAGCAAGATAAAGTGGGATGGGAACGTGCAATGTAGAAGCAACCGCGTAAGGAAGATGGATAGGTTCTTCTGCTCTTCCTTGTTAATTCATCAAGAAAAGTTCTCACTGGGAGCTCTCATGCTTTTTTAACTTCTTTTCTGTCCTACAGCTCAAAGAATGTCTGAAGTCTGGAGGTCTGCACCTATCACATGGTTTTGCAGACAGAAAATTTTCTCTTAGAGACAAGTTGACCAGGGTTTGCCTTCATAGCACTAAAATCTGTTTTCTCTCTTTTTCCTTGGTTGGAGAATGAAGTAATGCACATACAGAATAACTCCTAGATGTTTGTCTGAAGGAAACCCAACATCAGTATCATCAGTACAACATCATATAGTGCAACAGTCTACTAAACCCAAGTAATAACAAGACCAGGGAAAGAATTTTGGAGTTGAACGAAATAATTGTTATCCCACATTGACAGATTTCTCTGTGTGACTTCACTTTCATCTAAAAAACTCTGGCATTAAGGACACAACAATTTGTGTCATCTCAGACAAGGTGAGATTTAGTCTGATCTCAAGTAAGAATCTGATAGGACAGGATAATGACCCAAAATAATTTAGAATAAATGAGAATATGGCATGAGTCAACACAGAAGTTTAGAGGTGAATGAGCACAGACTTGGAAATAACCTGAAAAACAACCAGATTTTTCAATGTGGTGAAGTGGAAAAAATAAAAGCTCTCCTCAACCGTCTGTGACAGTTGAAGTGAGCTAATCGTGTAATACCAGTGTAACATCATTGCACAGAGCCCAGCTGGAACAGCAGCGGTCTTCATGAGAAGGTATGAGTCAGGACGCTCTGAGAGCAGTTTTGGATCCCTTGCATTTCTAGATTTTGCTATTGCAAAATGGATTTTGAAAGTGGCATTTTTGATTATGGTCATTTTCTCTGTAGGGAGTAGGATTATTATGGTTTGGTGTACTCCAAGGAAAACAGAAGCACTGGGACAGAGTCTGGTTGGAGGCCTGTATCTAGTGGAGTCCCCCAGTGGTTTCTACTGAGACCAGTCCTGCTCAATCTATTAATTAACGACTTGGATGAGGGATTAGAGACCACTGCCAGCAAGTTTGCTGATGACACAAAGCTGGGAGGAGTGGCCAACACCCCAGCAGACTGTGCTGTCATTCACTAGGACCTGGAGAGGCTGGAGAGCTGGGCAGAGAGAAATTTAATGAACTATAACAAGGGCAAGTTTAGTCTGGCATCTGGGCAATAACAACCCCAGGTACCAGTATAGGTTAGGGACTGACCTGTTGTAGAGCAGTGTAGGAGAAAGGGACCTCAGGGTCCTGGTGGACAGCAGAAAGGGACCATGAACCATCAGTGTGTCCTTGTGGCCAAGAAGGCCAACCGCATCCTGAGGAGTATTAGAATAGGGGTCGTTAGTAGATTGAGACAGTGTCTTCTCCCCCTCTACTCTGCCCTGGTGAGATTGCATGTTGAATATTGTGTCCAGCTGTTGGCCCCTCAGTTCAAGAAGGACACAGAACTGCTTGAGAGAGCCCAGCACAGAGCAGCAACAACGATGAAGGGAGTAGAACACCTCCCTTATGAGGAAAGGCTGAGGGAGCTGGGTCTCTTGAGCTTGGAGGAGACTGAGGGGTGACCTCACTAATGATGAAGGGTGGGTGTCAGGAGAGTGGAGCCAAGCTCTTCTCTTCATCTAATGATAGGACAAGCAGCAATGGGTGTAAGGTGGAACATCAGAGGTTTTACATAAATATGAGAAGGAACTTCTTCATGATCAGGGTGACAGAGTATTGAAATAGAGTGACCGGGGGGTTGGGCAGTCTCCTTCTCTGGAGATGTTTAAAACTCACCTGGACGTGTTCCTGTGTGACTTGATCTAGGTGATCCTGCTGTGGCAGGGGGATTGGACTAGATGATCTTTCGAGGTCACAGAATCACAGAACATCAGGGATTGGAAGGGACCTCGAAAGATCATTCGGTCCTTTCCAATCCCTAATGTTCTGTGATTTTGTTGCAGCTTTTCCCTACATGGAGGAAGCTGTGGAAGTGATCAGTTGTAGTTCTTGGTTTAATTCATTCATTACCGGAAAGAGAAAATGTATTGTCTGTTTTCCATTGGATCTAAGTGTGTAGGTGTTTTACACAGTTTTTAGAGTGTATATTTTTCCTTTTCTGCAGTGTTTTTAATGCTACCAAAGTACACGAGTAGGGTTTATTTTATGTGATCCATGGGCTACTTCATTTTGACTGTTTAAGTGGCAATTCAGAATAACAAGATCATATCTCTGTGTAAGATTTGATTTCTTTACAGTCAAGACTTTACTGTGACTTTGGGTTTTGTAGCAGTTTTGAGAAGGTTTTGGGGTTTTTTAAGTGAGATTGCTCATACTGGAAGATCATTAATCTATACCTGAGAAAGTTCTTCTTATTCCTTTTGATAACTAATTACTTCTTAATCTGTTCTTGATAAATGATCTTAGAAAAGTTATTGAAGGATGAGCTGTGGGTTTTTGTCTCTGCACTAGTGCACTGACTCGCTTGTTTCAGATGGAATGTTGATGAGTAACTCAAGGTAAAAATTACAGTTCAAGAGTCTATGGAAAGATTTCCTATTCTGAATCCTATGTTTCGTTAGGTTTCCCTGTATGACATGGCATGCAGGTTTTTAACCCTACAGTCCAGACAAGGGTGAAGACAAAAGCCTTAGTTTTTGTTACAAATTTTTATTACATGTTTTGCAGTTTTATTTGTCTAAAACCTCATTTTAAGACAGTGATGCAACACTGATTGCAGTTGCAGAATAATGGCTTTGTACTAAGGTATAACCACAACATCCTGCATTACTCATGCTCTGTTGATGGAGTCATTGGAAAGAAAGAGATGCCAGGTGAAAAGGTGTTAATTAGAATTTCTGTACTTTGCCTGATGCCATTTTAGTCCATCCATGTCTGTGAGGAGAAAGAAAGATGCGGTTCCCACCTAGAGCTGGAGAATTTAACATTTTTCTCTCTGTCTTTATTTCCCAAAGTGATAGGGTGTATAAAGTTCATCTGCTTGAATTCATTACATGGGCAGTAAAGGTTCTAACCTTCACTTGCTCCCAAACAGACTGTGCTTAAGGACATAGGGCAAAGATGGCTGTGGAGTCCTCACCAGGTGTGAATTTCCCCTTCTTATTTCACTAGCTAACATTGCACTGTCAGCTGCGAGCATGTGTGATAGGAAGGTTGTGTTCTTCCATGTTGTTAGAAACAGGAAAGGTCTTATTGCTCCACAAAAATACTTTATATAGAGGAGGAGACAAGAACTGTACTGTATCTACAAAAACATCAGACACCCTGAAATGTTTCCTTTTATGTGCCAGACAATGTAGAGAACTCTTAGGGTTCCTCTTGCATGTGAAGGCTGAGAAGCAGCAAAATATTAAATCTGAATTCTCTTATAACCAAATACATGAATAATTAGAATGTTAAGTGATGATTGATAACTCTATACCATTTCAGTTCAGGCTCTTCTCAATGTTATTTAGTGATAGGGGCAATGGGTGTAAGCTGGAGCATAGGAGGTTCCACATCAATATCAGAAGTAACTTCTTCACAGTGAGGGTGACGGAGCACTGGAACAGGCTGCCCAGGGAGGTTGTGGAGTCTCCTTCTCTGGAGATGTTTAAAACCCACCTGGATGTTTTCCTGTGTGACTTGGTCTAGGTGATCCTGCTGTGTCAGGGGGATTGGACTAGATGATCTTTCGACCCTTCTTTCCCTTCCAAACCCTAATGATTCCATGATTCTATGATTCTATGACACAAAAGCATTTGTCACAAGTGTGTTTTGATAAGAAAACCAGCTGTGCACTGATTTCTGTGTCAATAACTAAAATCCTAGTAATATTTAGGTATAGCTAAATTACTAAGATCTGATCAGTAGTCACTAGAAACAGTTTCATAGCAATCAGAAAGATTTATTTCATATTCTATTCCCGTAACTGGATTTTAGGATAAGCTAATCTTGTTCTGTCGAACCATGTGCCTGTTTCTATTTTCTAAAGCTGAGGATAGGTAGGGTCAGCATTATTTTGGGGGGTTATTTGGTGTCTAGCTAACTTGTAAGGACAAGCTTTTCTCAGTTCCTCAAGGAAAAGCAGAGTTTGAAAGTCCAAGTGCAGACTTGCATTAATCTCTGGCTAGGAAAAACACCAACTGCTGCTTCCCTGTTTTTTTTTTTTTCTAGGTTAAGATTTTTAACCCCAAGATTAATAAGTGAAGGACAGAATATAAAATATTCCCTTGCACTCTCGGCAGCCAGCCTGCTATTCTGCTGTCAGTGTTTGAAGTCACACTGCTGCTGCTAACCATGTACTGTTCTGGCACTGCTCTACCTACAAATCTGACAAGGGGTTACTCAATAAAAACCTGTAACACAGTATATGATTTGGAAATGTATTTTTGTTGCTGAAAAGGAATAACATCCTCAAAAGTGCTTTGGAGAACACTTTCGTTTTCATTTCCTTGATTCAACACTTCTGAGAAACAATGCTGGAGTTGAGTTAGCTGGTTTCTTGCAGCAGTTAGGCAAATATGCTATGGATTTTTGGTTTTGTTTTTTTTTTTTAAATTTTAACTATGAGAACACAGTGCAGGAGAAGTCATAAAGTTGTAGAAATAGGAAAACGTACTGTGGTAACTCCCAGGTGTAGTACAGTGGTGCACAGGCAGCTCACCTTGACCTCGTGTCGCGTGGATGCAGACTCTCTTGGGGTGGGGTGGGGTTTCCTGTTCTGCCTGCAGCACAACTCGTACAGCAGAAACACTGTTAAGCTGTGGCAATGGGATCAGGCGCAGCACTGTGTTCTGCTTCTACGTGCTCCTGTTAGCATAGGATAGGCAGTGACAGCAAAGCACACCAGAGATGATAAACCCTAACGTGCTCACTGCTTGCTGTGCTCCAAGGTGTGTTGACGCTGCCATCGCTAGTTAGCCTGAGTCAGACAGTCCTCGGGAAGCTGTGGCTTCTTTTTTCTTTCTTCCTTTGTCCTTGTAGTATTTTGTTAAGTAATTACTAGACCAAATCCTCTGTGCACCATCTTACCAAGACAGCAAATGGCTCTGCATTGTGTTGTGTATATTTTGTGTTAAGTAGTTAAAGGTTTTGGAACCTTCACTATTGGATTATAGGGCAGTTTGTGACAGAGTGGCTGTGCTAAGCTTGAAAAGTATTTTTACCTTTCCTCATCTACCTACTCTTTGATGTTAAGTAAATGAAACTGGTAATGCCCTTGGACTAAAGTGGCATTGGGTAGCACGTTTAAACAGCTTGTTTTCTGAAGATATAAATGTGATGTTAGCAGCTCATACTCGAGCTGCACAGAAATGTTGAACGGTTGCCATTGTTTCTTCCCTCTTACACCACTTTAGTTTCTGCCTAGTTCAGGAGGTGCCTACACTGTGTGACTAAATCCAGCTTCTGTTTGTGTGCTCAGAGTGTGCTAACATGAATGGAGATTATTGATGTTTTTAGTGCTCCAAGAGTGAACTCAAGCTGGAATCAAAACCAATCATTTTGACCCAACTGCAAAACATTATGATACTATAGACTCTGTGACTTGGTCTAGGTGATCCTGCTGTGGCAGGGGGCTTGGACTAGATGATCTTTCGAGGTCCCTTCCAATCCCTAACGATTCTATGAGTCTATAATGTTTATATTCTTTCTATGTAGATGTGTAACCTTTACCTGCTACCTGCTGTCTGGCAATACAGTGTATTTTAGCCGTCTAGTAATCCCTCCAGCAATCCAGAGACCACAGTGTCCCTGGATGTTTTCTAGAAAGCTTAGCAAAATGAAGACAGATTACAAACCCAGTAGTTTTATTCTAGAAGGCAGGCTGGTCAAGAATGTTTGGTTTTCTCCAAAGGAGTGATGGCAATACAAAGTTCAAGACCACAGTCACGGTGAAACACTTCAGTTCTCATTGTTAAATGAGAGTGAAACTATGAAAGATTAAATAATTTCTAGAAAATGGGTAAGGTTTCAACTTTTGTCCTTTTGTGCAAAGTATAGACTTACTAGAAAATTCCTATGGAGATGAAAAATATGACTTTGAGAAAAGTAACTATCTCTGTCTTTATTCTGATGAGTGCTATGTAGAGAGGTTGGTAATATTTAGGGGGCCTTCCTCCATGAACCTTGTAAATAGCGGGTATTTCCAATAACTTTTACAGCCAGATTTATAGCTAGGAAAAAAAAAAAAAAAAGGCATTTAAGTTATTGGGGTTCCCCTGCTGGTTACCTTTCAAGGTTTCCTGGCAGAATATTCTCACCTTATGCAGGGGCTTATCTGTTTGTTTGACATGTTATGACCCAGTCTCCATTCTTGTGAATTCCACTCTGGGCGCTGGATGCTTGTATTACTTGTGCTTCAATAGCCGGTGCTTTATGCCATGTTTTGGCAATGGGCCTGTATTCCTAATATAGCTAGTAGCCAAAATGATTTTTCTAAACATTCCTAACAGCTTTTCCATGCAGCTCAGAGGAAAACCTGAAGGCATTTAAAAAAGAATAAGCAGTTCCCACTTCTTCACGGCAACTGTTAGTGCAATGATTTGTTAAACTTTGAGCTTGAAAACATATATAACTTGGAAAATGCGACCCAAGAACTGGAGTTAGATAGATGATGTTTTACAGTGAATACAAAAACTGTATTAATCTTCAGTGAATTTGCTTGCACTGGCTTAAAAATTGCTAGGATACTCAATCAGATCTCCAGAACTGTGAGGCTTGCAGTAGCGTAGAAGAACAGAACCTCCTGAAGATGCGAATGAGTAGGGGTGATTGCCCATTTGCCTGCGTCTGTGTGTGTGACAATCACCCCACAAATTATAGAATGGTAGCACTTATTATACATTATGTGTAATGCTCAGCAAGTATTTATTTTTTTATATATTAAACACAGATTTTTCCATTACCGCTTTGAAAATTGCTGACAAATTTGTGATAGGTGCCTGTTCCATTCTTACAGAGTTTTTACAGGTTTTCCCAAATAGGACCTCAAATTTCTGGTTAAAGCAGTAAGAATGAGATGTATGTTGAGCAAGGACATTTCAACTTAAATGTCTTAACTGCTTTTATATTTTTTAAAGAATGTCATGATTACTTGATAATGTTGAAAAGAAATTAAATAGCATGAAGGAAAACAATTCATTTGAGGTCTTGGGATTTAAAATGTGCAGATAACCAATACTGACCAATTTTTTTAGGGGAGGAATTATAAGTAGACTGAGGTCTATATGGTAAATCTCATCCTATAAAAACTGAGATGGATGAGTCATAAGCCTCTGAAAATGAGATTTCTAATGGAAACACCAAATCAACTTTTACTATAGTGTCAGGAATGTGACATTATAATAAAGTACTCTGATGTATCTCTATTTGCCTTTTGCAAACATAATGAAACTGGCTTCAGCATAGAGCGTGCCAGAGTATTCCACCCACATCTGCTGCTTTACAGTATAATGTACAATATTGAGGCACATAATGTTAGGAGTTATGTATTTGCACTGGGATGGAAGACGACCAACGGAACTACTTGAATCGTGACTAGAATAACAAGTCTGCCAGTTGTTGTGTGGAGTATGGCATCTATCCACAAGTTGGAAGTCATCATGACTTCATAAGGCAAATATTAATGATGCTACCAGTAGTGCACACTGGGCTGCTGTTTGGCTTATGTTCTGTCTGACCTAGCAGAGGCTCAGTGTGAACCCATCAATCCTATGCTGATTTATGGCTGGCATGTCGTTTTGAATGACTGCTGCTGCTCTTGGCATGATTCAGTCTTTTTGCTGTCCCGTGCTCAGAAGTAGACAGTGTAGGTCAGGAACCTGAGCCCAGAACTTTGGTGAATGCAGCTGAACCACTACACTGGGTCCCACTAATCAAGAATATGGGTAAAGAACAAGAACTGGAAATGTATTTGCCCCAGTGTGTTCTCATACTCCACGGGCCTGTGCCTCACGATATTAATGGCTATAAATAAGTGAGGGGTGGGTGTCGGGAGAATGGAGCTGGGCTGTTCTCAGTGTCATGTAGTGATAGGACGAGGGGCAATGGTTGTCAGCTGGAACATAGGAGGTTCCACATCAATATGAGAAGGAACTTCTTCACAGCGAGGGTGACAGAGCACTGGAATGGGCTGCCCAGGGGGGTTGTGGAGTCTCCCTCACTGGAGATGTTTAAGACGCGCCTGGGTATGTTCCTGTGCGACTTGGTCTAGGTGATCCTGCTGTGGCAGGGGGATTGGACTAGATGATGTTTCATAGAATCATAGGATCATTAGCGATTGGTAGGGACCTCGAAAGATCATCTAGTCCAATCCCCCTGCAACTGCAGGATCACCCAGACCAAGTCATACAGTCAGTCTATGTTAGAAGGGACCATAGGATCATCCAGTTCCTACTCCACTGCCACGGGCAGGGACACCCCACCCTAGATCAGGCTGGACAGAGCCTCATCCAGCCTGGCCTTAAACACCTCCGAGGATGGGGCCTCCACCACCTTCCTGGGCAACCCATTCCAGGCTCTCACCACTCTCACCGTGAAGAACTTTCTCCTCAACATCCAGTCTATATCTACACATCTCCAGCTTTGCTTCATTCCTCCTAGTCCTGTCACTACCTGACATCCCCAAAAGCCCCTCCCCAGCCTTTTTGTAGGCCCCCTTCAGATACTGGAAGGCCACAATAAGGTCACCTGGGAGCCTTCTCTTTTCCAGACTGAACAGCCCCTATTCTCTCAGTCTGGCCTCACAGGAAAGGTGCTCCAGCCCTCTGATCATCCTCGTGTCCCTCCTCTGCACTCGCTCCAGCACGTCCACATCCATTGTGTAATAAGGGCTCCAGAAATGGACGCAGGTCCCTTCCAATCCCTGGTGATTCTATGATTGTACGATTCTATGTTATGGTATCATCTTGAGAGCTTTTGATATTTTTTTTTCAATTCCATCTAATAATGTTTTACTTGTTGGTAGGGGGCACTTGAAGCTGTGTCCAGAAGGCACAGGGAGGCTCAGTGCCCCTTGAGTGAGGGGAGGTGCACTGGAGAGAGTGGGTGACTTCAGATCAGCTGCTTGGGGAGTTCAGGACCCTTCAGCACCATCTGCAGAAAGAGTAGCCAGATTCCCACTGCCCCACCAAGGCTGTACCCACTGTTGGCACAGCCAGTGGTGTCTGTTCAAGAGGAGGCACCATGCATGAAGCAGCACTTGTGAAAAATACCAGAGTTGCTTTGCAGATGCTTTTTTGAGGCAAAGTAGAGTGAGTGACCCCTGAGGTCTTCACTGGTGCATATTCATCTACTTGGAGCTAATCTGCTGCTGCACTCTGAAGTGGTAGCTGAGTTTGTCCATGCTGCTGCAGGATTCATATCTTCTACCAATGGGGATGTAATGCTGTTGTGTCAGGAGAAGGTGTCATTTTTACTTGCATGGTAAAAAGACTTGAGACAGCTGCCTGGTGAAATTTCTTCTGTTTCTTGAGTAAACAGGAAATTTCCTGTTTTCTGAGATGTATCCTACACCAAAGCCGTGGTGTCCCTTCTGGCACAGTCTGGGCGTTGCAGACATTCCTCTGTGGCTCCTCAGACAGCCAGCGAGATGTGCAGAGCGGGACAGCAAGATGGGCAGATCCTAAACCTGGGGTCTACAGGATAAACAAGCTGAAAAATTAGGTTTAACGTAGGGAACAGTTTTTATCTAGAGTACTAAATACAATACAAACCGAATTTGTTAGCAGGAGATGTTGGGATATTGGTCACATTTGTTTTATTTTATAAACCATTTCCGCTAATGGAACTCAATTACAGGCTATTAATCTCTAATACTTTCCTGCTGCCATCCAAATACTTCCTTTGGTTATTCCTTCTTTTGAAACTAAATAAAATGCCAATTAATTTTCATTCTGTAGCATGTTTGAGGTTTCCTCTGCAGAGAAATGGACAGTTTCTGTTACCTGCCTAAAATGGTACTTTGTGCATGAAGTTAACAAAAAAATGGGTTAAATACCTGAGAACGTCTGCAGTTACGGGTGCTGAGCAATTTTAAAACTTCATTGTGATTATTTAACAAAGAGTGAAATCAACTTACATTTATAAACTGAAAATAAGTTTAGGCCAGATGATGTATTTCACCAGCAGATGGTTGGTCCATTACAATCCCAGTAGGAAAGGCACTCAGGATCTGTAAAGTATCATTTAAAATGCTTTTTATTAGAGTTAGCGCTATAAAGAAAGGGAGTGCTAATGGTGTGCCCAGTCTGCCATGCAGATCCCATCCCTGAAGAGGGCTGATCCATCTTGGTCATTACAGCTCTTATGGAATTTTTGAACAGGAAAGCAACTGTTGGTGTCATTTCTGCTGTCAGATAGCAGAGCTGATGTAACAGGAACTTGCTCCAGCTTTGTCACTTGGGCAAGTTCAAATTAGATTATTGAGGTTTTTGTTTAGTACATAATAAACTGAGATTCCAAACCTGATAATTCTCTTAAATTCATTTTCTTAAATCAATTTTCCTAATTTTCCTTAATAGAAATTTCACTCGTAGTGGTTTTTATTCCTGGAGAAGACAGAATAGCACATTCTATAGACTTCTGATTTCCCAAAGAGCTACTGTTTGTGAAGGGAACTGTATTGATGCACATGGAACCATTGCAAATTGCTATTAAGTGACAGAAGAGTCAGCCAGTACTTCTTCATTTTGGTCTGGGCTATTTAGGTTTCCCTCTCAGCTAACAGAACTTGATAAACGACTATAAAACCAGCCTCAAAGGTATGTTAATGTTGTGGGTTAAAGGCTATGACTGTATTTTGACCAAGGATTTTTAGGGGAAGTGTTAAACACAGAGGGAGGGTTTAAGAAAACCACTTATGAAATTGCAGACCTTGAGACAATTTATTTCATTTGGGGAAAAATGGCAACAGGGCATTTTAGTTTGCACAACCCTCTCTCCCACCCTCCTCCCACCCCAGCACGGAGAAACAGCATTGAGAGTAATCTGAACCTACACAAAAGCAGCAATTTAACTGAGAGGTATAAAAGGCACCACCCCTCCTCTCTTCAACAGCATGATTTAAATTCGTTCTAATGACACATTTGCAAATCTGGTAGTTTTCCTTTGCCTCCTGTCTCCCAAGTTTCCCCTACTGGGAACCATCCCGCTTCTGACACCGAAAGTGTTGTGAGTTCACATCAGCAGCCGTCATCTACTACCATTAACGTTGTGGGTTAATGGCCCTGACTGTATTCTTT
The DNA here is from genome assembly GCA_013400115.1 of Rhinopomastus cyanomelas. NCBI lineage: Eukaryota > Metazoa > Chordata > Aves > Bucerotiformes > Rhinopomastidae > Rhinopomastus > Rhinopomastus cyanomelas. The sequence continues at coordinate 529,417 of VXBP01007035.1, forward strand.
CTGACCCAGAACTTTTAACTCAAGTGTTAAACACAAACCATGACAGACTGGAAAACAAAACATGTAGGGGTTTTGTTCATTGTTTGCAGTGTGCTCTTTGGTGTTTCTGCTGTGACCGAGTAGAACATTGTCACCAATGTAAGCAATTTGGGTTATTACATCTGGCTACTAAAGCTGTGCTATACACTGCACCTTTGAAAGTTGTAGTAAGAGGGCCAGGTTTGTAGGAAATCTGGTTGTCGTTAATTACTCCATCTGTATAATGGCTGCAAGGGACCTAATGCCTTGCCTATTGATTGCAGTGCTTGTTGGATTGTGTCTCAAAGTGCTCGTGCTATTTTTAGTGATTTTTGCAATTAGCTTAATCTTTGCACAGCAGTGATCAAGGTACAAAATTCCCATTGGTCTTTAAGATAAAGGCACCTTTTAAAAAAGGTCAAATATGTCAAAAATCCTTAGCTGGCATATTGCCTCTTATAAACGGAAAATTAGAGGAGCTACCTGTTTTCCCCGTTTTCATTAATATGTGTTCCAAATGACTTGGCTTTTCAAAGAATTTATGTACCTATAAGCATAAAAATGCTACCAGAGAACAAAATGTCAAAAGAAATATTTCCCCATGCACACAAACATTCCAAGCCATTTCTTGAATTCAGATCCGCTGGAGAACCAATAAAAGATATCTGGAAGGCAGCAAATGCAATTACTTCCTAACACCCCTTTCCTCTGGCTCCAAATGTCAAAGATACATAGAGACAAATGTTTAAATTAACTGAGAAACATTTCCACTTGTTCTGAAGTATTAACTTTTAGACCTTTACTCATGCTCTTATTTTATTATTATTATTTTATTTGTTTGGAAGCTCTGGAAACGATGTTTTTATGATCAAAACTTCCAGATCTTAAGCAATATATTCTAGGTGGCAGCTGTCACAATATTAGCCTGAGTATGACAATGCTATTCAACTAGTGATGTGAAACATGATGTTATTCAAGTGTTTTCCTATTAGTGAATTTAATTGTGCCCAAAATAATGAGGCAGTTGGGCAACTCAGATGCTTTGATAATGCTGTAGAATAATTTGCATTTTTTTGTCTGTTTTTATGACCTCAGGTGAGCCGCACTTGCCCTTCGTAATTGGTTGAAGCATGGAATTTCTATTTTTTAGGAGCCTTTTGGTCTTAAAACCAGAACAAGGATAACCCTTTTCAAAACAGAAAAGTAACTTAAAAAAATAGAATCATAGAATAGAATCATTACGGACTGGAAGGGACCTCAAAAGATCATCTAGTCCAATCCCCCCGCAACAGCAGGATCACCTAGACCAAGTCACACAGGAACACATCCAGATAGGTCCTGAACAGCTCCAGTGAAGGAAACCCCACAACAGGCTCTCTGGGCAGCCTGTTCCAGTGCTCTGTCACCCTCACTGTGAAGAAGTTCCTTCTCAGGTTGATGTGGAACCTTCTATGTTCTCGCTTACAACCATTGCCCCTCGTCCTATCACTACATGACACTGAGAACAGCCCAGCTCCATCTTCCCGACACCCACCCCTCAAATATTTGTAGACATTAATGAGGTCACCCCTCAGTCTCCTCTTCTCCAAGCTCAAGAGACCCAGCTCCCTCAACCTCTCCTCATACGGGAGGTGTTCCACCTCCTTCATCATCTTTGTTGCCCTACGCTGGACTCTCTCCAGCAGCTCCACATCCCTCTTGAACTGAGGAGTCCAGAACTGGACACAATACTCCAGGTGTGGTCTCACCAGGGCAGAGCAGAGGGGGAGAAGAACCTCTCTTGATCTGCTAACCACCCCTCTTCTGATCCACCCCAGGATGCTGTTGGCCCTCTCGGCCACAACAGCACATTGCTGGCTCATAGTCATTCTGCTGTCTGCTAGGACCCCAGGTCCCTCTCTCCTACACTACTCTCCAACAGGTCAGTCCCCAGCTTATCCTGGTACCTGGGGTTGTTCTTGCCCAGATGCAAGACTCTACACTTACCCTTGTTATATTTCATTACATTTTTCCCTGCCTGGCTCTCCAGCCTGTCCAGGTCTTGCTGAATGGCAGCACAGTCTGCAGGGGTGTCAACTTACTGACAGTGCATGCCAGTCCCTCATCCAAGTCATCAATGAATAGCTTGAACAGGACTGGTCCCAGCACTGATCTCTAGATCAAGTCGCACAGGAACGTGTCCAGGCAGGTTTTAAACGTCTCCAGAGACGAAGACTCCACAACCTCCCTGGGCAGCCTGTGTCACCTACTTTTGTGAGACAGTGTGGAAGCTTGGATAGATAGATCAAGATAAGAAGACCCTATCGAGATCTCTATTTTCATTTTCCATATGCAGCACACATGCAGCAGCTGCGTTTCTCTTTCTCTTTCATTGAGTGACATGGTTTAGTGGTGCTGATAGTGCTAGGAAAAGGCTGGACTCCATGATCTAGAATGTCTCTTCCAGATGAAACTGTTCTATGTTTCTGTGACTGCAGTAAGTAGCTCTGTGTGTCAGAGGCAGGTATCTGTTTCCAACGCAGTGGAGGGCATTTTTTTAGACAAACTGCCACAGCTGCGGGGAGGAAAAACGCTCAGATTCACAAGCACTCTAGTGATTTACTTTTCAGTCATCACCTGTAGATCATTACAGCTGGAAAAGTGCTCGTGGTGCATAAATTAGCGACACCCTTTCCATTTGAACAGCCAGGAGTGATGCTTTCGGTGACTTGCATATAGTTTGGCACTGTAAATGACCAGTAAAAAGTAGTCATTTCTCTCCGTGGCATTGACCCCTGGCTCAAGGAACCATATGAGCATTCTCTGTGATACTCCCCCATGTGCTTCTTCATAGGTTTGGGTGGAATCTGCTTTCAGGTGGAGGAGCACCTGATGCTTCCAGGAGAAGCCTAAGTGCCAGAACCTGCATGGAGAGGCTGTAGTACTACACATGGCTTCTGTTGCTGCCACATGTCTGGAGCTCCTGGAGAGGGTAAATTATAGACAGGGACTTTTCTCATGAGTAAACCAAGCCAAAGGATTCGTGCTTCTACAGTTCTGCTGCCTCTAGATTGCTCTTTTTTAAAAGTTTTGGAGGTAATTTTTCCCAGTTTATGCTTAACAAGAGTCACAATAACTATGCTTCTCATATGATTACTGTAATACATAATAATAATGAGGTTTATAATAACTTCTGAGCCCTGTGAATATAACTTGCAAACACAGTTTCCTTATGTCTGTTCCATCCTCAGTCCTGTCATGCCTTCATAAATTTGACATGCCCGCTCTTGCTAAAATAATGGAATTTCCACTTGTAACTAGTAGACTGAACTTTAGAAAGTGTTTAATGATAGATGTCATGCTCTGGAGCACCTTCAGAGCTCAACTCATTTGGAAAGTTGATATTCTGAAGACAAAAATAGGTTCTTAGTTATTAAAGGAAATTATCTGTATAGGAGGAAAAAAGGCTTTAAGTTGTTTCCATCCAAATCTCAAGTGGTTACTGCATGACTCTGCATGAATCAGAAGGATTCATTTGATTCCCTTACTGACCTCTTCCAGAAAATTTAATTTCTTCATCTCAAACATACTATTTTTCTCTAACACAAGAGAGCACTAACCTCAACCTCATTGTGCCCTTTTACAATTAGTTACCCTTTTGTTGCATTAATCTTTTAAAGTAAATGGAAGGATTAGTGTTTGAACACAATACAAAGCAAAGTCTGACTACAAAATAATTGTGGATGCTCTCTGTGCTCTAGTTTGTATTATAGTGGGCTACTGATAAGTTTTTGACCTTCTTTAATCTCTGATTTTGATCCCAAGGGCCAAGAATTAAAACAGGTATTCTGTTTATAGACTTAGTAGAGAGCAGGGGTGTGTTGTAATTACACCTGAGAATAGGAGATAAGCTTTTATCCTTAACAAGGCTGATTATTAAAAGAATGTGTGTGGCTAATTCACTAATGATAATTCCAAAACACGTGTCGACTTAAAGTGAGGATTTAAATACCTTCAGCGCTGGTTCCTTCTGGAAAGGTGCAGAGTAACAGTTCACCAATGTAAGTTACTCTAGAGAGAAACTGGTATAGCTGATGACAGAATATTCTTCATTCTAATTTATGAAAAACAATTTTAAAAAATCTGAAGTGGAAAGATACAAATTCAGATATAATTTTTTTTAAAAAACTGAAAACGGTGGGTCATGCCTCAGTAGATGTTTGTGAAACTAATACAGATGGTAGTGATCGTTAATTATTGCTGCAAAAGAGGGAATTTTAAAACAAGGGTAATGACACCAGATTTTTTGGTTTTTCATCTGCTTTCATTGTGATGCTGCTTGATAGGAATCGGTAGATCGTGGGAACTTTTCCATGTGCCTGTTCTGGCTTGGCTGTAAATAGGTTTCTATTTCTGCTATGACAAAGCCTTTGAAAAGAATCTCTGGTTTTGATTTCAAAGGGTTTTCCTGTTTCACACGTTGGGAGAGTGAGTCCTCATTTTAGCACTTCCATTTCCGTGATGATTTCAGTAGATGTTAGCAGATGATACTGTAGAGGAGGTACAGACTTTATTAGAATTCTGTAAATCTGCTATTTATATGACAAGTTTTTTAACAAGCTTGCAGCTTTCTGTATAGAGTAGAATGCAGTAGCTGCAAGGATGTAAATTTAAATCAGGAAGGAAGGAAATTCAGTTTCATTTCCGATGAATATGGTGAGCAGATCTTATAAGAATTTTAGCAATCTTCAATCAGATTACATATGATAAAAACCACTTTGAGTTTCTTTGAGTTCAGCACTTCTTGTGTTGCTTATTGATCATAATTTTTGAGAGTGAATTTACTTCATAAGGTTAATTTGGATTGTATTTTGTCTGTTAAGGAGGTGCCTTTGTGTTGTCTGCAGTGCTGGAAAGAACTCCTGTGTTCTAACTAGTATCAGTAAAACAGTTCACACTGCAATATGAGCTGATACTGAAAGCTGTAAGTGGTAGCTTATTGGCAGAAACAGCCTGCTGCTGCTGTAGAGATCAAATTAGGAATTAGGATTGTAGAAGAATAACCAGATCAGGAAAAATTGATAGGAAGAAATTCTCTCTTCAGAGTAGAGGGATGATTGTGCATAGTAAACTAACTCATAGAAGCCATGGACCATTTGTAGAAAATTAGACAAAACAAAAAGATTGCATTCATCAAATAAATCACTTGGCAATCCCTTTCTGAAGGGTGGGTATCATGAGAAGAAATGAGTGAATCCATAAATACAATACAGATTAGTGACATGAGTTCATAGCCTTAATGAAATGCATTGAATGTGTTTCTGCAAATTACATTGTTTGACTGAGCTATAATAACACAGCAGAATGGGGCTGATATTGATATGTGGAACTGAAAGACAGGGAAAAGATATCAAAGAATAGTCATCTTCACTAAAAGATAAAAAGCACAGTTCCTGACAGCCCAATCAGTGATAATGCCTGTCTGTCAGGAAAAAAAAAATCATTACAGGGTTTTTTTTCTGTATTAGGGAACTTAGTAGATGGAAGAGAAGAATTGTAAGAACAATTTGGAGGCAAGAAGGGGCAATGAGTGTCACAGTCCATTGTGAACCTACTGAAGCAAAGTTTAAACACTAAAAATACTGTACGTTCAATTGTCACCTTGGACACTGACTGTTAGGAATTAGCAAAGAAGACCTTAGTTTTTTTTAATTCATTTGACCAGTTGAATTCCAGAACAACTTGTGAAGACTGCCTGCTCTCTCAAAAGAGCTCTGTAAATTTATGAGAAAGCTGGAACGTTTGTTAGACAAATGTGGCCAAATTCTTACCATGCAATATTATGAGCAGGAAGGCTACAAGTACCCAGATAATTTATGCCATTTTTGGTAATAATGTGTAAGAGGCTCTTTACAAGATAGATGGACCACTGTCTGCGTGGTCACTTCTGTGACTGTTTGAAACCCAGCACAATCTGCAGTATGTTATTATTTTGAAAAGACAGTTCCTGAGTTCAGTCTCAGAGGAATAAACAGTCCAAAGAAATGCGAGTTTGTTTGCAGGAAGAGAGATCTGCTCTATTACACCTAAGTTGTTTAAATAAACAGATAACCACTGCAAGCATGTTCAAAACAGTTGGCTATCAGACTGTAACCTCCCAGGGATGTGGGTGAGATCTGTGATCACAAAACTCTCCCATTTATTCATAGAATCATAAGGGATTGGAAGGGACCTTGAAAGATCATCTAGTCCAATCCCCCTGCAACCACAGGATCACCTAGACCTAGCCACGGAGTCTGCTCTGTGTCCTTTGGCTTAATCATACTGTACCAGTTTCAGCTTGGTCACCTGGACTATTGCAGAACTCCAGAAGGCAACACTGGGATAACTATTCCATTGCTACAAAACAAAAAGTGTAATCAAAGTAGTTAAAAAGGATTTGTGCATTTTTTTTTATCCCAAAGTGAAGATTTAGTCTGGATTCTAGCTATTGGTGTAATATTCCTGGAATCATAGAATGTATTAGGTTGGAACGGACTTCCAAAGGTCATCTAGTCCAACGTCCCTACAACAAGCAGGGACATCTCTATCAAGAACAGATTGCTCAGAGCCCCAGCAAGCCTGACCTTGAATGGCTCCAGGGATGCCTCTCTAGGCAACTTCTTCCAGAGTGCTGTAAAGAGAGTAGTGAAGGTGGTGTTCATTTCTGTAGTTAGGGGGTGTTTCTATGTGTAAAAGTGTGACCTTATTGCTGTCTACAACTACCTGAGGGGTGGTTGTGGCCAGGAAGAGGTTGCTCTCTTCTCTCAGGCAAGCCAGCACCAGAACAAGAGGACACAGCCTCAAGCTGCGCCAGGGGAAATTTAGGCTTGAGGTGAGGAGAAAGTTCTTCACTGAGAGAGTCATTGGCCACTGGAATGGCCTGCCCAGGGAGGTGGTGGAGTCGCCAACTCTGGAGCTGTTCAAGGCAGGATTGGACGTGGCACTTGGTGCCGTGGTCTAGCCTTGAGCTCTGTGGTGACAGGTTGGACTTGATGATCTATGAGGTCTCTTCCAACCTTGATAATACTGTGGTACTGTGATACTGTGACTCGTGGTACCTGGTGCTGGTGCTCAGTCTACCAGAAAAATTCTCACAAGCAGCAGCACAAATACACACTTAGATAAGCCAGGGCATTTCATAGAGAGTGAATGAAAGAAAGGCCAGAAGTGCTGACCTTCCTGGTGAGACAGATTCTTCCTCTGCCATCCTCAGGCACTGTTACTGTGCACAACACATAGTGCTAGCAAGGCATGCTTAACCCCACCCCAAGCTGCTGTTTGCTAGTAAGTCACTATCAAAAAGAAAACTTTATAGTATGGAATGTTCCCTCACTGTGGCCAGATGTGCTCCACTAATGAAGCATTTTCTTCTGTGTAAGAGTTGGATGGGAGCTCTACAAAAGGACTATCACACCATGATCCAGTGAAAGCTGTTTAGTAGTTCTCAGGCTGTCCCTTATATACAATCTCTCCCTGCCCCTGATCCCACAAGTTGAGACAGTCACGCCTCCTACTTGGCTTCCCATTGGTCCTTCTGCAGGTCCAGCTGGTGGGCAGGCAAAGTTCCACCGCTCTGTACCCAGGTGCCCCATTCCTTATCGCCTGCTCTCTTATCTCATCTCCATGGCACCGGGCTCTTCTCCACCATCTAGCAGCATTCCTCAGCGATGGTGTCTTAGGCCTGAAACAGCATACAACCCAACACTTCTACAGCTGCGTAAAGGATGTTGTGTGCCAAAAGCTGGGCTAGCTGAAACACGGACTTTGGGAATGCGGCCCGAGTTCTCTGAAAGAAAAAAGGAAGGATTGAATTCTGTAGCAAATCATGCTCTCGTTTTCTCTGACTTAGGAAAAGTGTTCTAAACTTTCCACAGTATTAGTTATGCCTCCAGTTAAGGTGAGAGTGATCAAAAGAGCCTTTTTTGAGGACTTCCACTCCTCAGTCCTCGTATGAAAGGCAAGTTGTTAACTTTATAGCTCTGCATTTCAAGAACTCACTGGAGTGACCCGAGAAAGTCTGGGATCTACCTAACCAAGCTGCGCTGATTGTATTTGTTCCTTCGTTTTACTATTGCTAAAGATGTTTTATCATCATGATAACTTGCAGAATAGAATGGTCAACTGATAAAAACCCCCTTTACATGAAATACTAAAGAATTTGCATATAAATAGGTTTTTTATATTTAAATGCCCTGCGGGTGAATGCGAATCCAATATCCCTCAGAAATCAAAATCCTGAACTGTCTCATTTAAAGTTTGTCTGCTAAAAATAAGGTGAAGTTGGGCAGCTTTTGATTAGCATGACATTCCCTTCTGGAGAGTGCTTACAAGACCAACAAATCGCAATTCAATTAAGCTGTGCTCTGTACCGCGCTTTCAACGTATTCTTTGCGGTTTCTTTTTCCAGCATTCACGCTTACCCTGCTTTTTTTGCCTTGATTCATTTGGCAAGATTCTGCATGTAAAGTCCCACGAGTGAGACAAATGAGAGAACGTTTTAAAAACTTGATTGTGGATCTTGCTCCTTAAGACACAGGCGTCACCCCCATCTGCCATTATGTCAGCTGGCTTTTTAACAATGAAATAAAGAAGAAACAATTAGCCTGTATTTACATTTCTCTAGCGGCTTTGTTTGCTCCCCTATAATTAAAGGACCTGCCAGCTTCTCAGTTAGGAACTCCTATTTTAGGGCAGTGAAAACTTAGTGCACAAATCCATGCCAGGACTTTTCAAGCAGCAAAACGCAGCAAACTTCGGACAGATGATCACAGAATCATAGAAACATTCAGATCGGAAAAGACCCTTGAGGTCATCAACTCCAACCAATTACCGTACTCTACCAAGTTCACCACTAGACCAGATCTCTAGCACCACATCTAAAGAACCTTTAAACACATCCAGGGATGGTGACTCAACCCCCTTTTTGTTCCAAGTCCTGGCTACTCTTTACATGAAAAATATTTTTCCTAATGTCCATCCTAACCCTCCTCTGATGCAGCTTGAGGATGGTCCCTCTTGGTCTGTCACTAATTACCTATTAGAAGAGACCATCACCCACTTCTCTACAATGTCCCTTCAGTTGTAGAGGGGAAAAAGGTCTTCCATCAGCATCCTCTTCCTCAGGCTAAACAGCCCCAGCTCCCTCAGCAGCTCCTTATACGAATTGTTGTCTGGGCCCTTCACTAGCTTCTTTGCCCTTCTCCGGACTCACTCCAGCTCCGCACTATCTTTCTTGTATTTAGGTGCCCACAACTGACCCCCAGTAGTCAAGATGAGGCCTCACCAGTGCCCAGTACAGTAAGACCATCGCTTCCATACTGCTGGCCATGCTATTACTGATACAAGCTAGGATCACTCTAGTTGGAAAAGACCTTCAAGATCATAAAATCCAACTATCATCTCAATGCCACCATGTTGACTAAACTGTATAGTCGAGCACCAGACCTACAGGTTTTTTGGATTCCTTCAGGAATGGCAATTCCACCACCTCCCTGGGCAGCCAGTTCCAGTACCTGGCCACCCTTTCAGTGAAATATTTTCCTAATGTTCAATCTAAACCTCCCCTGGCACAACTTGAGGCTATTTTCTCTCATCCTATCAGTAATGACTTGAGAGAAGAGACTGACATGCACCTCTATCCAACCTCCTTTCAGGTAGTTGTAAAGAATCATAAAGAATCATAGAGTCATTAGGGATTGGAAGGCACCTTGAAAGATCATCTAGTCCAATCCCCCTGCAACTGCAGGATCACCCAGACCAAGTCATACAGTCAGTCTATGTTAGAAGGGACCACAGGATCATCCAGTTCCTACTCCACTGTCATGGGAGAGACACCCCACCCTAGATCAGGCTTGACAGAGCCCCATCCAGCCTGGCCTTAAACACCTCCAAGGATGGGGCCTCCACCACCTTCCTGAACAACCCATTCCAGGCTCTCACCACTCTCACAGTGAAGAACTTCCTCCTCACATCCACTCTAAATCTACCCATCTCCAGCTTTGCTCCATTCCCCCTAGTCCTGTCACTACCTGACATACTAAAAAATCCCCAGCCTTTTTGTAGGCCCCCTTCAGATACTGGAAGGCCTCAATAAGGTCACCTGGGAGCCTCCTCTTCTCCAGAATGACAGCCCCAACTCTCTCAGTCTGGCCTCATAGGAGAGCTGCTCTAGCCCTCTGATCATCCTCGTGTCCCTCCTCTGCACTCGCTCCAGCACGTCCACATCCTTTGTGTAATAAGGGCTCCAGAACTGGACACAGTGCTCCAGGTGGGGCCTCACAAGAGTGGAGTTGAGGGGGAGAATCACCTCCCTCGACCTGCTGGCCACACTTCTGATGCAGCCCAGGATCCGGTTTGCCTTCTGGGTCGCAAGTGCAAACTGCTGGCTCATGTTGAGCTTTTGGTCCACAAACACCCCCAGGTCCCTCTCCTCAGGGCTACTCTCCAGCCAGTCACTGCCCAACCTGTATCTGTGTTTAGTAGAGAGCAATTGGGTCTCCCCTCAGTCTCTTTTTCTTCAGACTAAACCCCAATTCTCTCAGCTGGTCCTCAGAAGCAGCCAAAATAAAAGGAATGAGGATGGGCTTAGGGACCTAAGGCTGTTGGGCCTGGGGAAAAGAAGACTTTGGGGGATCCTTCCAATACTTGAAGGGAGCCTACAGGATGGCTGGAGAGGGACTTCTTACAAAGGTATCTAAATGGTTTTAAACTGCAGGAGACAATGTTTAGACTAGAACTTAGAAAGAAGTTCTTCAGTGCAAGGGTGGGGAGACTATGGAATTGATTGCAGAGAGTGGCTGTGGCTGCACCCTCCCTGGAGGTGTTGAAGGCCAGGCTGGATAAGGCCTTGAGCAACTAAGTCTAGTTGTGAGGCACTGATGCCTCTGGCAAGGAGGTTGGAGTAGATGATCTCTGGGGTCCCGTCCAACCTGAGCCGGTCTGTGCTTCTTCTGCTGGCTGAACTGCCAAGTGTTATTGAAATGACTTTAGGTCAGATAAGGCGGAAAATGGTGCAGAGGCAGTTACTGGGGGCTTGTCATCATGCGTGCAGGAGTCTGGCAAGAGCCAGCATGTCCTCTGGTGTGTGTTTACAGGGCAAATGCTTGCAGAAGGAAGGCAGAGTAGTGAAGCTCTGTGTATCCCTTTCCAAATTAATGAGTTACATGCAATTATTTCTCATTCAACTCCATGAGGCTGTTAGGTGCTCGGCTTTGTGGTGCACCCTGCATGGGCTCCTTTAAATGGCTGTAACGCATGCCATACATCTTTAATCTCTGAGAATTAAAGTGATTTTTTTTCCACTGGGTATGTGCTGTGTATACTGGGAGCACTCAAGCTTTGATTAAACTAAATTCAATCCCCGAGTCTTTCTAATGAACTCTAAAAACTCACTCTAATTTACATTCAAACATCGCTGTGCTCTCCATACTGTAATTATATTAATAATGATCTATCTGAAGTCTTCGTAAGTTTCATAGGACTTTTACTTGTAATTATAAAAATATGGAAAAGAGATAAGGGAGAGAAAAAAGGGAATAAGAAAGGATGGAAAGAACAAGGAAAAAGTTAGGAGAAAACAGTGAAGAATCTGGAGGGACAGCAGAAGCCGAAAAAATCTAGTAATATGGCAATGTAATTTGAAACTCTTGGAAGAATTAATGTCTCTCATAAATAAATTTAAACATCTGCAAAAAAAATGCCACTGTTTTATGAAAGTATCTGTCCTTCCCTTTAAAGTTAAAAGCACTAAAGAATAAATATATTTAGTAGGTTTGTTTCTTCATATTGTGTGAGCGGTGTGAACTATAGAATCTACAAGGAGTTAAATTGTAGCTGGGTATGAAATTACCTCAGTTTTATGTCAGGCTCCTGGGATAGGTTTAAAATGCTAATCCTTTTTTTTTTTCATTCCCCCTCCCTGCTTTTGATGAACAATTTCTCATTCTCATTTCAATGAGAAATAATGTCAGAGTGTTCAAAAAAGCAAGCATTTCAATTCTAAGCGTATCCCCAGAGATAGGACCGATATAAAAATGATTTTTTAGCCGGTTAGGATTTGAATTGTAACTCTTTGTGTTTTTTAAATCCAGAATTGGAAAAGCACGGTACTGGTTGTTACGGTACCTTGGCAGGTTAATGTACGGTGTCACGTCGTGTTTGTGTCCTGTGGTACGATGTACAATGCTCGCTGAGTTTCACTGTCAGAGTGAAAAGTTATATTGGGCATTGCACTGCAGAAGTGAGAGTTAGGCATGAGCAGAACTGCAAGAGTGTGGGTCTGTCTGGCTCAGTGGGAACTGAGATGGTAAAAAATTCAAAATGTAGTATTTTCTGACTTTGTTCTTTGTGCTTGGGGGTGGTATTTCTTTTCCTATAGAATGTTCTCTCTGTTATGTCAATGTTTCTTTAAACACATGACAAGACAGATTAGGCTTCCTTTTGAAATGGGTTTCCTCCTTCTGCATCCCCCTTCTCGTCTTTCTTGAGTAGGTGTTTGAAAATGATATTTCTGAATTAAAACCTGGGGTTTGTTTTCCTGTAAGCACACTGCAAGCGTGACGTGAATAGTGCCGCATCAAAACAGAAAGAAGAAAGGTGGAAGGAAAAAAGATTATCTTGTTTTGATAACATTCTTCTTTTTTTTTCTGAGGGATTATACAAACCTTTCATTAGCATTGATATTATTTTGCTCCCAGTGATTTGCCCTGTCGTCTTAATTCCCGTCACTAGTTACTAAGAGACAAAGCAGCTCTTGAGGATCAACGTAGCAGATTTTCTCAAGTTATTAGTCTTCCTTTCTTCTTTATTGCATTTTCATTCTCCTAAACCTTGCAAATGAAATGGGTTATTATTTTTGTGACAATAAGACGGGGTAAGTAAAAATATTCAAATCTCAGCGAGGGTTTGGGGAGAGGTTGTCAAAGGGACTGACAAGAGCAATAAACACAGTTACAGGGTGTAGAGTGGATGCGAAGATGAACATAAGAAGTAGGAAGATTACATAAATAATTAACAATAATAACTTGTGTAAATAATGTGTGACTGAAATATAAGACAGGTCTTTACCCTCAGGCACTTACAAACCTTTAGACATAGGACAGTAAATAACTTGCTGTTCAGGGAGAATAATTATCACCATGTGATGATCAATGAAAGGCTGGGCTGGTGAAAATACCCTGTCAGAGTTTTAGCTGTATTTAAAAAAAAGGAGAGCTTAATAAATTGTGTATAAATGCACAGGAAATGTTATGAAGCAGAGAGCAATGTAAAAGCCCCATCAGCAGGTACAGGAAAGAGAGATTCAGCACCAGCCAGGGAAGGCGGTTGCAGCACAGTGGGGTGACATTAACTAAGATTGCCCAAGAAATTCGTTCAATTTAGGAATTTTCTGGATTGTGGAAAGAAGAAATGAAATGTAACAAACCCACATGCAAAACATGAGGAAATGTCTTAGTGTTGTGCCCAGAAAAAGAGAAAATAAAGCAGGAGCTCACTGAAGGATTGATGCAGCAAAAGGACTTCAGCAAGGAAATGGGTGAGCTTCAGAGAAGAGTGGTTGCATGAAGTGTCCAGCAGTGAATGAGATCATCATTAGTAATTAGAAAAGGGTCATTTTGGAAGCAGTGGAGCTTCATCAGATTTCTGTCACCTATGCAAGTCCAGGGTATCTTCACCAATTTAGAGAAGAAAACAGATTAAATAAATTGTGGAGAGAGCAAAAGATCATAGAATCATTAGGGATTGGAAGGGATCTCGAAAGATCATCTAGTCCAATCCCCCTGCCACAGCAGGATCACCTAGACCAAGTCACACAGGAACACATCCAGGTGGGTTTTAAACACCTTCAGTGAAGGAGACTCCACAACCTCCCTGGGCAGCCTGTTCAAAACATGTGGACTATGGTGCCTGTATAAATAATGAAGTGAAAAAGAAAGAGAACAATCATACTTCTGCTTCAAGATATGAAAGAGATATTCTATTTAAAATAAAATAGTATGAATAAAAATGTGGATACATAGGAGGTTCCATATAAATATCAGAAGGGACTTCTACACAGTGAGGGTGACAAAGCACTGGAACAGGCTGCTGAGGGGTGTTGTGGGCATCTCCTTCTCTGGAAACATTTAAAACCTGCTCCTGTGCCAGTTGGTCTAGATGATCCTGCTGTGGCAGGCAGATTGGACTAGATGATGTTTCAATGTCCCTTCCAATCCCTAATGTTCTGTGGTTCTGTGTGGATGTGCTTCTCAATGTTGGTTTAACTTAGAATTGGAAGTTTGCATGATAAACAGAGGTCCATAGAAGATAAAACAGTAGAGACTTTGTTCAGCTCTGCTGAGGTCATTTATAGCTGTCTCTGCAATTGGCTTCATTTCTTTAAGATGACAGTGTCCCTCTTGTAACTGTGATCATACATCATTATGTAAATTCACAGTGCCATACAGAAGGATAAATGACAACGTGCACTTTTATTTAGGCCAGAATAAGTGCTAGTTATTGGCAAATGCATTCTGTTCATCTCTGATCTCACCTCTCTGGGAATAAAGAAAGATGAGATGACTCGTCTAAACAGTTAATAAATAATTTAAAAGCAGAGTAGCAAGAACATTTTCCTAAAATCCACATACAAATAGAAATCAAATTTGTGTACAAATACAAATTAACTTTTGAGGCACCCGTATTTCGTGAACAAATGCCAGTATTTGCTTATGTTCGCATGTAGCAGCTTGCAGTTTGACTTATGGGAGCAGGAAAGTGATTTGAATGGGCAGTAACATGTTCTGCCTTCAGCTGGGGTGGATTTGGTAAAGCCTTAAAGTCGAGTTATGATTGTCTTGGGATCTTAGAGGCATTGCCTAAGAGTCCAAGAACAGACATCACGACTTAGGTATTCTGAGCCCTTCTAAGTAGTGCACTAAGTGGAAAATAAATGAATACCTTAAGTAAAGTGTGTTCTTTAATTGAATTCTTTGCTTAGTAGGCAGAGAAGGGGAAATTTTAGATGTCTTATTGGAGCCAGCAGAAGTCAATGGTGGGTTGGAAAAGAATAATGAAGCCTTCTGCATCGTTGAGCTTCAAGGGACAGTGTATTAACTCGGGGTCAATTCTGAGGTTAGTTACTGTAAAATAAAATCAGGCAATGTTGTTAATATTTCAGTAACAAGCCTCGTATCCCCTGCTGCATAGAATTTGCTACTAGAACTGAGTTTCCAAACCAAAGAGATTAAACCAGCTTCTTTGTCAGCTAGTCCGATGACCAATGCGATCCTCCTCTATTACTGTTTTTAATTGCTCTGCCATCTCCAGCCAAATTCAGCACAGAATTAGAGATCTCAAAGTCATGAATTCCTTCTGTTTCCATAAGAAATATTAGACACATAGACGTGAGGTCTCACAGGCTGGAAAAGCCTGCCAGGCAGGTTTATTTGTTCCCTGTGGTGCATTGGTTCTCTGGACAGCAAGTGGTCAGTGGTATATTGAAGAATGCTGCACTTCATATAGGAAAGGGGCACAGGTGAAGATTCAGTATTCAAATGCAGTCATTCAAGGCTGAAGGTAATAACCTTTTGTGATGTTGTGGTCCAGAGTGCCTGACTGAGATATGGGAACAAACAGCTGAGGGAGAAAGGCTACTGCAAAAATTAGGATTAATGCCCTACACAAGTAGTTTGAGTTTGCCAAACAACTGTCCTGAAATCACCAAGGTCACAGAGCTTGATGTGTCGGAGATTTTGTGAAGGGTAGATCCCAGATATGTAGTGTGGTGGGCATGACTGAGGATTCAAAGTGCTCTCTGTCCTTGCAGCATTGCATACCTCTGTCTGGGACTTTCAACTGGAGTTCTTAAAATGAGTTCTTTAGGAGTTCAGGTACTTCAGCAAAAGCAAGACTTTTATTCACAGGAAAGAAATAAGAACTGTGGTGGATTGCTTGTTGTACGAGCGTTTGTAAACACTCTGAAACAACCATTTCCATCACTGCAAATCCAGGACAGAGGTGTTCACTTCTGCTTGCTGCCTGGAAGCAGCAGTGCTCATGATCCACAGACTGCCCATGGCCAAGCTGTCCCCATCAGGATGCTTTGTGAGGAACGAAGTGTATATGTGGCTGTGGAGGACATGGTCCAGCCCAGTCTAGATAACCACAGATTTAATCTTGACGGGGCAGCTCCCACAATGCTTGGTCGAGTCCGTGTGGGCCCATGTGCATACAGCAATGCCTGCTCCAGTGGTGGGCTAAGGACCGATGCGGCAGGCTCTGTTTTTGATAGTGCTGCACAGTCAAAGTAGTGCTCTAAACATGACTGGCCTGGCAGGGAGTTAATTCAAGGTGCTGAAGTCTCAGCTGAAATGACAATGATCTCAATACACAACAATTTTACATTTTTGATTTTGAGCATTTTTGATTTTGAGCCATTCCCTCCTGCTTAAGGGTAGCTGCCTGTGTGTTTAAAACTGAGCTTTCTTGTGTTAGTGAGGGGAAACTTCAGGCAGATTCCTTTCTTTTATTCTGAAACTGGGCTAACGAAGACCACCTTTCCAGTCCTTAGGCAGCAGGTGTCTTTATCTCAGAGCCTGAGCCTGACCGTGCAGTGGAGCCAGACATACTTATTCCCCCACACCCCACAGTACTGCTGAGACTGACGCTGTGTTTTAACGGCTGGTGGGGCAAATGGATCGTAGTGTAGGTTTTATAAGTTCTTTTGTTGGTTTATGGACTTGTTCTGGAGCACCCATACTGCAAGACACATTGCCAGTCCAACAGAGAGCACCAAATAACACTGAGACATCAGGTCCAAATGCAATTCTAATATAATCTAGATATAATAATCCAGCTTGAACATATATTGCAAAGATCCTGCCTTTGAGAGCTGGTTTTGTAGAAGGAAGCTAAAGAAAATTCCACATTTAATGAAGTTGATGTATAATAAATAGTGTAACACTGGTGGAATTTCATTTCTGCTAGATACATTTTCACATCTTCAGCTTCAGAAATTAAATGAATTCTTTGCTCTGGCTTAAAACTAATTATAAAACCCCACACAAGCGTGGCAGGAGCAGTTTAAAATCAAAAAGACATTCTATCTGTATCCGTGCAGAATAATGACACAAAATATAAAATCAGAAGGACATTACATCTTTGCAGGTTATATGTGACTACCGACTCTGTGTGGCTAATTGGATGTGACTCGGGCTCTTCATAAAAAGATTTGTCATTCTGTCAATTGCATGTTGGCTGCATTAAGTGACAAAGCTACGGAGGTGTCTGTTAACGCTTGGAGAGAACATGTTGAGATTGTGTGATTGGGTTCTGGAAATACTGACTAAACATTTTTTTATCTCCATGTAGCTGGTTAAATGGAGTGATAAATGTCTTTAATTTCAAAACTGCAGTTTCAGGAAGATTAAAACCATTGCAATACTCCATCAGTTATCAATTACAACGTAAGCCGTGTGCAGGATGACTTTGTGACCTGAAGACTGCAAAACTGAAATGCAGAATAATTTTAGGTACTGCTTTCTTTAAATAAAAAGGCATGCAAGAGACAAGCAACTAGATGGCAGCTAATTTAGCCGAGGCTAATTTCACGTAATTTTTAAACCAATTTTCTGCTGAAGGCAAAAATAATCTTTAAAGTGAAAGCCTTGTTGCTGTTATGCACTGCTTTCTATTACAATTAAAAATAATTTAATGAAATTACTCTTCTCTAGAGTGATTGCTAATTCCATTTTTTTTTACCCTAATGGAACAGTTAAATGGCTGCATTTTTAACTTCTGTGGCTGAATGAGAAAATGTTTGCAGAATGAGGAAGGATGGACTGGAGACATGTCAACTAAAATGCAGAAGGATACTGTGGCTCCTTAATCCTTGTTATATACCTTATTATCTGTTTTTCAAGTACTTCCTAGAGCTGTAGGAATTGTGCAATACTGATGCAAGCTCTTCAAGTGGAAAATAGTACTGAAAGTAAAGCAAAAATGAGGAATAGCAGAGCTCTCACAAGTGACACGCCTGATGTCCAAAAAACCACACCAATCACAGAAGATGAAGCTCTGTAATTTCCTTCCACATTGTAAGTTAGATGCAGCTTCAGTCGGGTGGTCTGACCAAGGCCAGTGCAGTGATTAAAACAGAGCTTACACGCTGAGTGTTCATGAAGACCTGTTGTTCAGGAGGTGAATCAGTGTTGTCTGTAGGAAACATGGTAGAGGTCAGTATAACTTGAACTGGAGTGAACGCAGCTTATGTTTGTGTGTGAGCTACAGGGAAACTCATCATGGAAAAGGAAAATGTGATACAAACCCAACAGCTGGCTGGTGCTGGCAAAGCGCTCGTGTGCCTGAGGGGTACGAGGGGGGACTCAGTAGTGGTGGACTACTTGGAAGATAAAAGAACGATTTATATCCCTGTGTTTGAGAGAAATAAAGGCTGACAAGGGGAGTCTCCCCCTTCTTGTTCATGACTATCGGGAAGATCAATTTTTGGGTAGCATTCCAAGCTTGATCAGGAGCTTGGCTTTTGAAGATTCATTGTCGTATACCTTGCAGTGATGTTTTCTGAGGTGCTGTTTGCAAAATTCTGATGCCTTAGAATATGTAGAAGAGAAAAATGGACAAAGTCTTTATTGTTAAAAGCAATTTACTAACAGCATAGCTTTACTTCCTTTGAATGTAACTGAGAGGAAGCTACATTTAAAGGACTTACTCATGAATTTGCCAAGTTATTGCATAATTTTATAATAAATGACAATGAGCAAAATTGCTTATTAACAGTGAAAACAGCTCAAGTATTTAGAAAAAGAAAGGTAAATTTTATGCAATAAAGAAAGAAACATTTCTCCTCTTGCTCAGGCTACAGATATCTATAGGAGTTTTACCCTCGTGGCAGGATGGGGACTTTAGTGTACCATGTCACTACTTTACTGCAGTATAAGAGCTAGGAAAATCTCTGTATTTTTTAAACAGAAGATTTTCATGAGGTTTGACAGTTAATCTGTTTTTTTTTTCCCCATCACTTCATTCTCTAGCATTGTTAAAAATATTCCCTAATTTCACAGGTTTTTTTATACCTACGAGTTGAGCTATTATTCAAGACTTCTGCTTGTGTTCACTTACTAATTGCAGTAGCCATAAAAAGCTCTTGCTAACTGCAAATTACCTATCATTGTACTCAGTTGTTTGAAGCTACTGAAGCATTTCTCAGTTTATGCAAGGACATAAACTCCAATACTTTAAAGAAGTTATAACCAGCCCAATGGCGTTCATCATGACCTGCTCAGCAGGTGACTTATTGCACCACCCGCTACAGTTTTCTCCTTTTATAAATCTACATAAATAATTATCACGCCTTTATACCACAGCATGCATCATCTCACAGCAGCTCGTTTCTTTGGGAAGGCCTAGTAGCACCAGGCTCCTTTTAGCATTCACACGCTTCTAAGAGCGTGAGTGCTATAGATCTGGGCTTATGATTTATAACTCCAGTCCTCACAAACTCTGGCAGCGATGGCATTACGGTTCAATTAAAAGTCACCTATCAAAACAAAAAGTGGCATGTTACATATGACAAAAGCTGGTCCTGACAGCACGAGCCGCATGGCAAAGTGATGAATTGCTGCTCTGTGAGGAGCAGAGTTATAGCCCAGAGTTCACTGTCCGCAGTTTAATTAGGTAGGCGGAGATCCCTCAGTGAGCAGATTCTGCTGAAAGCAGCTTGTCTTGGGTCACGGTAGATGTTAGGGTTTGAGGCCTTTTCATTTCCCCCAAGCGAAGGATTAATTTAGAGAAATTGATTACATCACACAGGAAAGAAATAGGCAGAAGAGATTGGGAGAAATCACAGAATCATTAGGGATTGGAAGGGACCTTGAAAGATCATCCAGTCCAATCCCCCTGACACAGCAGGATCACCTAAATCAAGTCACACAGGAACACATCCAGGTGGGTCCTGAACAGCTCCAGTGAAGGAGACTCCACAATGCCCCTGGGCAGCCTGTTCCAGAGCTCTGTCACTCTCACTGTGAAGAATTTTCTGGTATTTATGTGGAACCTCCTATGTTCCAGCTTACACCCATTACCCCTTGTCCTATCACTAGATGACATTGAGAAGAGCCTGACTCCATCCTCCTGACACCCACCCTTCAAATATTTATGTTCTGTTGGTGAAAGGTGAAAGCTTCCCTGCTGTCAAACTTTGCATTAGGGCAGCTAAAGTGCTTGAATTTGTGAGAAACATGAAAAACAGTAAGTCAACAGTTATGCTGTGCAGAGCCATGGAGACTGAACCACTGAACTGTTTTGCAGTGGTTCTATTAACAAGGGGAAGATAAGGTGGGGCTAGCACAGGATTGAAACTGCTACAAGGGAGTGTTTTACGTGACTTAAAACATACTTGCCTGTAAAACAGACTTGTGGCTTCTAGCTTTAGGCTGTTTCAAAGTTATTGCCAGAGCAATGGCTGAAGGAGACAACAGTCTGGGTCTTAACAGCACTTAGCTGTGTGTTTCATCTAAAGGCTTTTAGTGCCACTGTAATGGCATTGGGTGGTAGAGAAATAAAGAAACCACCACCAAAAGCTGTGGAAGCTGGACGTGGATCCTGTTTGCAGGGTGTATTTTGAAGCAGTAACTACAAAGGAATGCATTTCAGCATGACTGCTGAGATCCAGAAGCCTTCTGATGTGGTAACGGTGTAGTCCTTGTACTCAGCGTGAGGGTGCAAATGCTCATCTCCTTTCAGTGGGACCTGTGTGGCTAAAGCCCTTTGAATAGCACAGCTCAAACATCAGACCAGATCAGTGGTCTGGTGAATTCATATTCTTTTGCCAGACATTTAAATGTGGTCTGAAGATTTTGTGAATTTGAAATTGTATAGAATTATGTCTTCGACTTTGAAACTGCTCAGTCATATGGGGGTACTGGTGGACAGAAGGATGATCCTGTGATGGCAACGTGCCCTTGTGACCAAGAAGTCCAATGGCATCCCATTAGAAGGGTTAGTAGGTCTAGAGAGTTTCTCCTCTCACTCCACTCTGCCCTGGTGAGGCTGCATCTGGAATATTGTGTCTAGTTCTGGATCCCCTCAGTTCCTGGAGAAGGAATTGCTTGAAAGAGTCCAGCACGGAGCCACAAGGATGATGAAGGGAGTGGAACAGCTTTCTTATGAGGAGAGGCTGAGGGAGCTTTGTCTCTTCATCTTGGAGGAGTATGAGACGTGACCTTATTAAAGTTTATAAATATTGAAGGGGTGGGTATCATGAGGAAAGAGCTGGGCTATTCTCAGTGATGTCTAGTGATAGGACAAGGGGCACTGGGCACAAGCTGGAGCACAGGAGGTTCCACATAAACAGAAGGAAAAACTTATTTACAGTGGAGGTGACAGAGCCCTGGAACAGGCTGCCCAGAGAGGTTGTGAAGTCTCCTTCTCTGGAGACTTTGAAAACCTGTCTGGATGCAGCCCTGTGTGACCTACTGTATGTGGTCCTGGTCTGGCAGGGAGATTGGACTAGAAGATCTTTTGAGGTCCCTTCCAACCCCTAACTTTCTGTGTGATTCTTATTCTCCCCTCGGGTATCACAGCCTGCCGTTTGGTTTCTAGGTGGTTCTTGAGTGTTTCTCATATTTTTATCAGATATTGCTAGTTTGTAGAAGTTTCTCATTTATGTTTGCTTTGATCCTTGCAGTTTGCTAAAGATCCTTGTAGAAAGTTGCTCGATGTATTTATAGCAAATATATATTTATTATTTATAAAATAATAAGTGTTATACATATTAAATTTCTAATATTGATAATACACATAGCTTTTATGATATATCTTATTACAAAAATAGAAATGTTATAATATAGTTTTAAAATATCCACATGTGATTATTTTTGTAGTATTCACTCCTAAATGAAATCAGTTTCATACCTGAAGTTCCTTTAAGGTTTATTTTCATTTTCATGACATCGGGAAACTCTCCTCAGAGGAGTTCTATAGACACTCTGGTGTATCTCGCCTCTAGTTCTGTTGTTCTTGATGAGATTCTTGTTGAGTTGAGACTCACTATTAGTCTTAGTGTGGCTGCATTGTAGAAGTTTTCTCTCCACAAACAGTAAATTTAGGGGCAAATCTAATGAAAACAGAAGGGAACGTTCAGCTTATTGAGCACACGCTCTACAAAGCTATAGCAGAAGTCATTGCAAAGTCAGTTGTTTCTACACACCAGACAGCAGCAGTAGTCCACCTTATGGTGAGCAATGAATATGAACTGAAGCACGGTCCTCCTGTACTATAAAGATCTGGAAGTACAGAACGAGTTGTCCTTTCTTTCCTGCATGAGGATAAAAGCTGCAGTCTAAGGTACTTCTCACTTCTTTCCTTTACGCTAGCATATTGCTCCAAGGACATTAGAGAGATGGACTCCATGAGCCATGATATCAAATGCCAGGCCTGCTGGGGAGGAATTGGATGCATCATTTGCTTACTTCTGGCACCTATTTGGATTCCTGGAGAGGAGCTGTGCTGTTTCCAGTTTTCTCAGAGGAGCTGTAGGCATGTTTCTCTCTGAGCAGTGCAATGTATCCCTGACTTTACCATTATGAAAACCCTCTCTACAAAACTACAATTTTTTTAAAAACTACAAAAGACTACTATTTTGAGATTATGCCAGTCTCAAATATATCCATTTCTCTAAACTGAAGAATTTCAGAAGGGAATTCTGGCTATACAGAATTGGAC
Source organism: Rhinopomastus cyanomelas (assembly GCA_013400115.1). Lineage (NCBI taxonomy): Eukaryota > Metazoa > Chordata > Aves > Bucerotiformes > Rhinopomastidae > Rhinopomastus > Rhinopomastus cyanomelas. The sequence continues at coordinate 552,175 of VXBP01007035.1, forward strand.
TCAATCATATTAAAGGGATTTTCCAACCCAAACAATTATATGATTCTGTCATATTTGTAATTTGTTTTATAACTTTGAGCCAATTATAACGAAAACAGGAAACATCCTTAAAACATCCTTATTAAACACCCTTGTTTGAGAAGGATCAGTGGACTTCGTAACATTTTCATTTACCTGTGAGCTACAATTTTATTTGACTGACAGTATTTCAAGAGAGTTCAAGGCGTATTTAGCCTTTTCTCCAACCATGTCCTTACATAGTCAATACAATCTACTGTCTTACTTCCCAACGTCCTCTTTTATTGAATGCACTGAGAACAAGAATAGAACAGGTTCATTTCTCTTCAGTTTGCTTTTCAAATATGATAGTTCTAAGTCTTTTATTTTCCTTTCCCTTGAAGTGCCCTACTTTCTCCTCATTTTATTGGAACAACTGCCATTTTGTGCTGTTGCTCTTTGTTCATCTCAAAAGTAATGGCTTGATGGACTTTCCAGTGACCAGGATCTAAAAGCAAATATTGTAAATACATCTTGAAAATTATAGAGACACTGAAAATACTGTTATTTTTTCTTACATCTAAGTAGAGAGGCAAATGAGTTGTTTGAAAGCATCAACAGATTAATGTGGCCAATACTGAAGTAATGGCAGGAAGCACTCAGTGTGAATGTACTGTGATAGTTCTGACTCTGGTTGTGCTTGTAAGTGTTTGGAAAAGCTAGCTGCAATTCCAGGATCGTAGGCTCCAGGTGGCTTTTTAATTTCTATGAAAAATGACACAGACATTTCATTTAAAGCATTTCTTTTGATAGATTTCTGGTTTCTTTCTTAAAATGTGTTTGTTCTTTGAGATAACTTGCATGCGTGAGTCTGGATCATGCAATCTGCAATAATGCTTTGAACTTGAACATCATACCTGAGGGACTGCAGTTTTTCTGCGTGAGTCTGAACCAAAGAAAATATATTCCCCTATATATATAGGTTCTCTGTGGTGTTGTCTTCTGCTGGAGATACTCCTGAAAAGTCATAAAAGATGGGATCTGTCACAGGGATGTGGAAGATACCAAGCTATCTAGAATATAGACAAATCTGGACAGGATTTAGGTAGTTTGTACTGTGTTTGTGTCCATTATTTGATTGCATATGGGTGAGAGAAGAATTTTGTAAGTGACTGTGTGCAGTGCTGGGCCCCTTGCTTCAAGAAAGATGTTAAGATGCTGGAGTGGGTCCAGATGAGAGCAACGAGGCTGCTGAAGGGCTGGTAGCGGGAAAGTCTTATGAGAAGAAGCTGAGGGAGCTGGGGTTGTTTAGCCTGTTGAAAAGGAGACTGATGGGGGACCTTCTCCCTGAAGGGAGGTTTTAGTCAGGTGGGGGTCAGACCCCTCTCCTGGGTAAGTAGCAACAGGATGAGAGAGCAGAGCCTGAAGCTGCCAGAGGAGGGTTAGGCTGCATGTTAAGAAGCCCTTCCTTACAGAAAGTGTGATTAGACACTGGAATGGACTACCTAGGGCAGTGGTGGAGTCCCTTCCCTGGAGATGTTTAAGGACAGACTAGATGTGGCCCTTAGTGCCATGATCTATGTCGTGGTGATGTTAGGTCCTAGACAGAGTTGGATGATCTCAGAATTTTTTTCCAGCCTCAGTAATTCTGTGGTTCTGTGATACAGAAAGTTTAGAAATGGCATTGCCTTCTCAATGTTGCAAGAATTTCTGCATATGAAGAGCTATTGATAGCCTTCACTTCCATGGAATGAATCAATTACATGCTTAAATTGTGTGTGGTAACTTCATAAACTCAGGCTCATAAATTTAAGGACAATTATCAGTTTTCTTTTTTTATATAATTTTCTTTTTGGATATACACACATGTGTATATAAATATATAAACACAAAGATAAAAATAAATATATAAAAATATAAAACAATACATTTGTTTCTATATAAAATTAATAATATGTTTATGTAGATATTTTATTATCTATCAATTTATAAATATTGATGAATATTATAATAGATAATATATTTTATATGTCTTTATTATGAAGTAAAAAGAAAATTCTTTGTTTGTTCTGGCAGTAGAGACTGAATTCACACACAGCAAAGCTCTAGGTAATAAAACCATGCAAGTAAAGCCCTTTTCTTGGTTAAAAAAAAAAAAAAAAGAATGAAAAATGAAACCCTGTACCATTCCACACTTTCATAAGGCTTTAATTGTGGAGCTATTAGAGTTTTAATGCTGTTAAAATTGTAGTACCCCTGGTATTCAGGATACAGTGTAAGCATCATGCTGTAGCCATCATTACAGTGGTTCAATAACATTGGTTTGTCATTTATTAGTGGCATTTTCACGGGTTTTTGCTTCATTCTCTATGATGCTTTTGATACTTTTTTGGAATTTCCATTGGAGATGGAAAAATCTCGAGAGTCTTTGCAACTTAATTTGCAAAGAGCAAAATATTATTGCAGTAGCACATTGAAGTGATTGAAGCTGGTCAGGTACATCTTGCTGATGACACAAAGCTGGGTGGTGTCGCCAACACCCCTGCAGACTGTGCTGCCATTCAGCAAGACCTGGACATGCTGGAGAGCTGGGCAGAGAAAAATGTAATGAAATATAACAAGGGTAAGTGTAGAGTCTTGCATCTGGGCAAGAACAACCCCAGGTACCAGTATAGTCTGGGGACTGACCTGTTGGACAGTAGTGTAGGAGCAAGGGACCTGGGGATGCTGGTGGCCAGCAGGATGACCATGAGCCAGCAATGTGCTCTTGTGGCCGAGAGGGCCAACAGCATCCTGGGGTGGATCAAAAGTGAGGTGTTTAGCAGACCAAGAGAGGTTCTTCTCCCCCTCTACTCTGCACTGGTGAGACCACATCTGGAGTATTGTGTCCAGTTCTGGGCCCCTCAGTTCAAGAAGGATGTGGAGCTGCTGGAGGGAGTCCAGCGTAGAGCAACGAGGATGATGAAGGAGGTGGAGCACCTCCCTTACGAGGAGAGGCTGAGGGAGCTGGGTCTCTTGAGCTTGGAGAAGAGGTGATTGAGGGGTGACCTCATTAATGTCTACAAATATTTGAGGGGTGGGTGTCGGGAGGATGGAGCCAGGCTATTCTCAGTGTCATCTAGTGATAGGATGAGGGGCAATGGTTGTAAGCTGGAACATAGGAGGTTCCACATAAATGTGAGAAGGAACTTCTCCCCAGTGAGTGTGACAGAGCACTGGAACAGGCTGCCCAGAGAGCCTGTTGTGGAGTTTCCTTCACTGGAGCTGTTCAGGACCCACCTGGATATGTTCCTGTGTGACTTGGTCTAGGTGATCCTGCTGTTGCGGGGGTCTTGGACTAGATGATCTTTTGAGGTCCCTGCCGATCCCTAATTTTTCTATGATTCTGTGATTCTTTGTGAATCAGGACCTGTATAGACAGAGCATGGCATAAAGAGTTGGACAGCAGGACTATACGGACCTGACGTGATTATAATCACTTGTCGGTGGGAAGGAAGTTGTTTCTAGCACTATGCTCACTTATGGATCTGACTTTGTCTCTAAGTCAATTGGGTTGGTCTTGTTTGGAAATCCACTTACCAGTAAACAGCTGTTCAGGCCCCGCTGCAGTTTCCCAACAAAACCCTTGGGACTTTATTGTTCTTTCAAGACATCTCAGTTGGATGAATTTATGCCGTAAATTAATAACCGTGGGCATCCATGTTGTACCACAGTCACTGTGAATAATTGATGGTGCTTACAAGATTTGATGATGTAGTGACTGGGCAAATACACAGAATGTCATATGTTTTATAGGCAGAGATTTACTCAAAGACTCAAATTTATCTGAACCTTCAAAGTGATGAATTCGGTACGAAAAGTCTGTCACAAAGCATCTGTGTACTGAGCATGCTGTTGTTTGCTAAAAGCACAGACATTGCAGAGGCAGAAAGCATTCTGAGTGAATGCTCTGAAAATAACACCATCTTGGACACCAGCTCATGCTCAGTTAGGTGTTCTGGGGTGTAAGGGCCAAGAAGTTTGTGCTGCTTTCTGGTTGACTTTCCACAAACCATATGCTGCTAGATGTACATTTCTTTTCCTCAGTGGTTCGCTTGTCTGCAAAACCACGCACTGGGATTCAAACGCCCTGCAGTTACTCTCCTAGGAAGAAAGTTTGCAATAGTCACCAACTCATTGGAGCCTGTCAAAACTGTTGTTATTAATCTTGAGGTTTTTTTACTTGCAATTTAAACTAAGCTTTACCTGATGAGCAGAGATGACTCTTCAACATTACCCAATAAGAGTAATATTAGTTTGGGCAACTAAAGGATTGCTTAGGGTCCACCTAAGCTGCATCTCACAATTTCCAGTATCCGGTACAGTGGCTGGTTTCATCTACGGGAAGCATTTCCTTTTCTTTCTATTTTTTAAACATTTATTTATGTGTCTGACACACGAGTGTCCCTGAAGATGAATGGGTGTGGATTTCTGATGGCATGCAGAAAATATTAGGTAAGGTTACTTAGTGTGCTTCCTTCTCACTGAGCTAAATCAAATTTGTCCCATAGGCTTCCTGAGATGGAGTTTTCATTTTCCACTCTCAGCTTTTTATTCTCAGTCTTGGCCATGATTCTAGTAGCAGTAGCCTGAGACTGTGTTGAAAGCACCATGTCTCAAAAATATACGCTGGTTAAAGCTCAAAGGTTACTTGCACACTTATGCTTCAGTACTTTCTCTGATGAAAAAAGCTAATGAAACATTAACTTTAAAATGGAAAGTTTCCTGGTTAGACAAACGATAATGTTAGTTTTGGAGAGAAGAAATGACTGTTCTCTGTCAGCACTTCTACTTGAAAAACATTATGGCAATCAGTGTTTCCCATCTCTACCAGCCATCATGGTTCTGAGAGTGTGAATATTCTGCAGATAAGACGTTTCTGTATGATGTTCACTTGTTTTGCAGCTGTGGTACAAAAAGAAGCCTGAAAAATGTCTTCCTTCTCCAATTTTGTTTATCACAGAATCATAGAATCATTAGGGATAGGAAGGGACCTCGAAAGATCATCTAGTCCAATCCCCTTGCCACAGCAGGATCACCCAGACCAAGTCATAGAGTCAGTCAGGGTTTAATAATTCTAAATTTACAGTACTTTTCTTTCTCTAAACATAAAAAAGAAAAAACAACTTTCCAAAGACAGAAATGTAATGGTGGGAATGTATTGGGAATGTATTTTCAGCTCAGATTTCTCCGAGACTCTGAAAAAACAAACCAGCTTGTTTCAGTAGTCGAAATGTTCCTTGCTTTGATGCAGCAACAGAGACTACTTATGAAAAATGATTAAAACAGATTTTTAGAGCAAACAAACAAAAGGAAGGCAGAAGAAAATGTATGGTAGTCACTAGTTAGATTGAGTCCAATTCTTCAACGCGTTTTCTAACACAAGGACAGTGCAGAGAAACTAATTTAATCTTCTAATTAAAGCCTTGTCACTTATCTGGGAAAAAGCATCTTTTACCTGAAAGATGGTTTCATGACCAGAAGCTATGCACAGGTTAAAAGCCATCTAAATTAGAAGGACAGATGCTTTGCTTCTGTTGGCTTGGTGCTCAGCTTGAGCAAGTTGATGAGAGATCAATGTTAATAAGCAATTTTTTTGACAGGAAGCTGTACAGCAAGTTACAGAGTGCAAGTAGAGATGAGGTTTGTATAAAAACAGTGAAGAATGAGAATAATTTTACATGGTAGGGAAACCAAGAAAAGGAATAATATGTGTTCTCCTGAATCCCTGTTCTCATTAATTGTTCTAATAAAGTTTTCAGGAATTAATCAGTATCTCTAGAACAAACTAACAGCACAGAGCCAACAGCTAAAAAGGGAAAAAATTAGTCACTTCTAGTACCTTTTGCCAAAAAATTTCACTATGGCACTCAGGCTGAGGGCTCCTAGGGAAGCTGTCATTACAGTACGGATGTGTTGTAGAATCACAGAGTGATTTGTCTGGGAAGAAACCAGACACTTAATAGTGCACCCCCGTGACATGAACAGGGACGTCTTTCACCAGCTTCTCAAAACCCCATCCAGTCTGGTCTTGAACACTTGCAGTGATGGGGTATGAAAAACATCTCTGAGCAGCCATGCTCATAATACAACACATCTTCCTGGCATCCAATCTGAATCTACTCCCAGTTTAAAACAGGTGGTCCCTGTCCTGTTGCTGCAGACCATGGCAAAATGTCTTTATCTGTCTTTCTTATAGTTCTCCTTTATATTTTGGAAGATTGCAAAATGCTCTCCGCAGAGCCTTCTCTTCTCCAAGGTAGTTCCAGTTTTCTCAGTTTTTCTTCACAGCAGAGAGGTTCCAGCCCTCTGACCATTTTCATGGCCTTTGTCTGGACCTGCTCTAACAAGTCCATGTCAGTCTTGTGCTGGGGGACTCAGAGCTAGATGCAGAACTCCAAGCAGGGTCTCAAGAGAGCATAGTCAATGTAGAGAATCACATATTCAGAGAAGTTCTAGGAGTATGACTGAGATCTGATGTTGATTGAAACTTTATGTATGTCACAGGTGAACAGCCAGAAAGAGAGATGAAGTGGGATCTGGGCCCCTCAGTTCAAAAGGGATGTGGAGCTGCTGGAAGGCATCCAGCATAGGGCAAAGAAGATGATGAAGGAGGTGGAGCACCTCCCTGATGAGGAGAGGCTGGTGGAGCTGGGTCTCTTTAGCTTAGAGAAGAGGAGACTGAGGGGTGACCTCATTACTGTCTATAAATATGTGAAGGGTGGGTGTCAGGAGGATGGAGCCAGGCTCTTCTCAGTGTCATCTAGTGATAGGATGAGGGGCAATGGTTGTAAGCTGGAACATAGGAGGTTCCACATCAATATGAGAAGGAACTTCTGGAACAGGCTGCCCAGGGGGGTTGTGGAGTCTCTTTCACTGGAGATGTTTAAAACCCACCTGGATGTGTTCCTGTGTGACTTGTTCTAGGTAATCCTGCTGTGTCAGGGGGATTTGACTAGATGATCTTTCGAGATTCCTTCCAATCTCTAATGACTCTATGATATTCAGAGAAGTTCTAGGAGTATGACTGAGATCTGATGTTGATTGAAGCTTTATATATGTCACAGGTGAACAGCCAGAAAGAGAGATGAGGTGGGATTATCCGCAAATAATGAAGAAATCTGTCACACAGCTGTTGCTCTCAAATGTTCCTCAGAAAGTTCATGGAGGCAATATGTTTAAAAGGTATTGTACCAGAGAACTCATTCAAATAACCCACTGTTCCTCATCCCTGCAATGGTAATATTAGAGAGTTAAATTTAAAGAAGAGGGGGAGATAGTAAAGAATTCTATAATGAATAGAAAGTATATGTGCTATTGCAGAGCTGTAACAGTACAGCGTTAAAAATGGGAAGAAGGGGTCCGGAGGAATGGTTTAAAAGAGCAGTTTACATTGTGGTTGTTTGGGCTATGTCTCCACAGCTGGAGTGGGCAGACAAGTCAGCAAACACAGCAGAACAGAGTGACCAGACAAGGAAGTACTTTTTTCACCTACATTTACTCTGTGTATATCCCAAAGTAAAAAGCTCTCTTCTCTTTATAGACTGAAGAAAGGATCTCTATTTAAGCTGATCAAGAGCTAATCAGATCAATGAGCCACTCCAAGTATCACAGGCAGAATTGAACTGGCTGCTCAAGCAAGCAAGCAGCCGTGTACATTGTAGTGCAAGAGCTACATGCTTCAGTAAGAGCCTTTCCAACGTTATAGAAGGTTAGCTGAGTGCCTGATTTCAAGACAAGGGTCCATATCTGCAATCCAGAGGGAGAGAAATGAGTTATTGCTGTTGCTTACGATGAGTGGGCTGCACCACTTGCAGGGGCACTCGGCACGGACAAGAGATGGTATTTTCATATCAGAGAGGAAAATAGCATGTATCTGATCATAGTGTTATACCCCAGTGCTCAGAAACTGGTTTAGATGGTTGTCAAATAGGTAAAGATCCTATATTTGACTCAAGTTTTGAGCCTTTACTAGAAAATTGTCTGCTGTGCTTTCTTTTATTAACATAAGAAAACTCATTATAATAAGTGACTGTCAGTTATTCTTCTGTAGGATGACTGCTTTAAGGACATGTTATATGTTATAAAGTGTTTCTGAAGGTTCTTCTCAGGTTTTTGCTTTCTTTCACTGAGTATCAAAACACTGTATTAGGATATGTTCTTTGGGTAAGGGCTGCAGATGCAGCATTACTGGAGATGTGGGGCTACAGTCCAATGCTTGTGTGTTTCAAGGGACAAAAACTTCTTCCTGTGTTAATCTACTTCGTAGCCGCTCAGACGAATCTGAAGTGCTATAGGTGATAGATGTCACACTACTGTTACTGGAGGAGAAGAACCGTGTGTGGTTTATATGTACTTATGCACGTTAAGAAAGTTGTTATCAGTGGTGCAGGGTTGAGTTGGAGAGCTGTGGCCAGCAGCGTCCCTTAGGGGTCTGCTCAGCATATTCATTGATTACCTGGTTGAGGGGATAGTGTCCCCTCAGCAAGTTTGCTGATGATCCAGAGCTGGGAGCAGTAGCTGACACACCAGAGGGCTGGACTGCCATCCAGCATAGGCTGGAGAGTTGGGCAAAGAGGAACCTAATGAAATTCAGCGGGAGCAACAGTAGGGTCCCACGCCTGGGGAACAATCCAATGCATCATTATAGGCTAGGGGTAAAGCTGTTGAAAAGATCTTGGAGTCCTGGTAGACACAGTGTGCCCTTGTTGCCAAGAAGGCCAAGAGTATTCTGGGGAGCATTAAGAAATGTGTGGCCAGTAGGTGTAGAGTGGTCATCCACTCCACCCTGGTGAGGTCACATCTGGAGTACTGTGTCCAGTTCTGGGTTCCCCAGTTCAAGAGAGATAGGGAACTACTGGAGAGAGTCCAGCAGAGGTCAACAAAGATGACTGGGGGCCTCCTGTGAGGAAAGGTTGAGAGAGCTGAGAATGCTTAGCCTTGAGAAGAGAAAATGGGAGGGGACCTGTTTCACACCTATAAATATCTGCAAGGAGGTAGACTCTTTTCAGTTGTGCCAAGGGAGAGGACAAGGAGCACTGGGCACATGCTGGAAAACAAGAAGTGTAATTTAGAAACAAGGAACAACTTATTTTCAGTATGAGTCCCAAAGCCCTGGAACAGGTTGCCCAGAGGGCTTGTGGAGTCTCCTTCTCCAGAGATAATCAGTCTCCACCTGGATGCAGCCCTGCTCACTGTGCTTTAGGCAGCCCTGCTTTGGTGGGAGGATTGGACTTGATCTCTTGATGTTCCTTCCAATTCCAATGGCTCTGATTCTGTAAAGACAAACACACACGTGTTGCTGTGTGGATGGTTTGAAGGAAGAATGATAGCTAAAGAAGTCTGGTGTGTGTTTCGTGTAGAAAAAAGCAGACAGAAGCCAGATACCTGCACTGCATAGACACTAATAATAATTCATTTTGCAATGACCCTCTGAAATTAGCCTATTCTTCTTTGAAAGGGATGTGATAAATGTTGTGTTATTGGAGCCTGTCATCGTTCTGCAGCAGGTGCACCAGCTAGTGGTTTAGTCAGTGCAAATCACAGAATCACAGAACACAGGGATTGGAAGAGACCTCGAAAGGTCATCTAGTCCAGTCCCCTGCGAGAGCAGATCACCTAGGTGTTTATATGACACATGCTATATCTACAAGCTCCCTGCATTCATGACCAGTTAGCACATCGTGACCAGAGAGGTCTGGTATCCCAGTACCTATCCCACTTTGGAAATAATCCACCAGACAGACGAGAGAACTGAACTTTTGGTTACCCTGCTGGAACATGTGCAATGAGATGTAAAGCAGTGAATCCTGAGGCAGTACAGACAACTGCTGCTGTCATCTGAATTACCAGTTACAGTCAAAGCTTTTAAGATGTTCGTTCCAGTCCTCTAAATAGGTCTTTGCCACAAATGGGTGTCTATGTCAAATGATGCTTAAGACTCTGGGGCGATGTTGAGATTATCCCACAGGGGTTTATTTTCCCTCAAACAGTATGAATTTGCCCAAAGAAGGTAAATAAAGACTTAAGAGAAGAATGACATCACTGATCATAGTACAACTTTTCACAAAGAACACTTCCCTGTCAGCCTCAGCCTCATTTGGTGGCTGTATCTAGGGAATCTCTGCAAAATTGTCGCTCTCATTGTTCAAATTATTCCTCTGTCATTTAAAGACATCATCCACATACAAGATTAATTCAAGTATTCCTCAGCACCTCATTCTCTGCTCCTATTCCTCATTGCCTCATTTTCTGCTCCTCTCTTGACCTCTCCACGGCCGATTTTCCACTGCTCTGTATTTTCTGTGCCAGTATCCAGCAGTTGCATCCATAATCACCAACAAAGTAAATAAGATGAGCTAGATGAATAGCAGCTTGTTTCCATAAGAATTATTCATACTATGTGCAGGTCATTGTATTTAAAATATATTAATGTTGTATTGGATACATTTTTTATTTGGTGATTCCTTTCTTAATTACTGCCTGCCAGAGGAAGAAGAGTGTAAAATTAGATATGGCTAGAGATACCTGTGCATGTTCCAAACAAGACTGCCAAGACCTATTAATATACTGATTATTATTAGCTAATATGTGGATAATCAGCATTTATTTGCTCCAATGAAATAGTGCTCAAAGATTTAATATTCTATTTAATATTTATTCCAAGATGTTTGTGTGACACATACTACAGAGTAGAAGGGATGTGTTTGACCTCAGTAACTCTGGATTGCAGTGTTGCACTGAGGAAGTCTAGATGGGGAACAGAAATCATGATGGAAGATTTCAGGGCTTGAATTCAGGAAAAGTTCTTTAAAAAATCCTGAAATTCTGGGCAAAAACTACTTGAAGGGCGAAGTCCATGCAAGTTCCCTTATAGTCTGCCAGAGAAAGGCAGGCTGGTTAACAGAACGTGAAGATGCATTTGGATCAGGGGTATACCTGCTTTCCAAAAAAATTTGGAGTCCGAGTGGATTTTGACGTCTGGCAGGGGTGTGAGTTCAGGATGTGTCGTTACTGGTGCTGTAGTTCATCTTAGCCGTGCACGCTTGCACTGTACCTCAGTCACATCTGCTTAAGCGGAAGCTTTGATGAGTGTCTAGGAGTGGTCTTAGAGAGCACAGCCTGTGTTGTTGGCAAGCAGAAGTAAAGTAAAAGATGTTCTTCATAATTGCACCTTATGACTGTCAGCCCCTGCTGGGCAGCTGTTGTACAGAACCAGGCTGGCCAGAAGCAACATCTGCCAAAAACCTTGAAGTGAGGCCATCAGCTCCTTGCACAGTGACTTTTTTGCTCTAGAGTTCTGCTTCTGTGTGTGGGCTGGAGGCTGCATGATGGAGTATGGCCAGAATATTTGTCACTGCTTGTACTTACTCTGCTGTGGATGGAGTTGCTGAGCAGAGCAGTCAGGGGGCACATTCAGGTCTGTATAAATTGTTCTAAAAACAAGGTCCAGCACAACGTTGAAGTAAGTTTAAATAAATTTCAACTCGGATTCCACTAGCAGACTGTAAGAACTGTAATACAACAATAGACAATATTGGTACAGTAGAGTGTATCACAGCATCACAGAATTTCTGAGGCTGGAAAAGATCTCTGAGATCTAGTCCAGCCTAACATCGCCATGTTGGCTAGACCATGGCACTAAGGACCACCTGCAGTCTGTCCTTGAACACCTTCAGGGACAGAGATTCCACCACTGCTGCGGGCAGTCCATTGCAGTGTCTGATCACCCTTTCCATGAGAAAGGGCTTCCTAGCATCCAACCTGACCCTCCTCTGGCAGCTTCAGGCCCTGCCCTCTAGTCCGCTCACTAGTAGCCTGGGAGGACAGGTGTTATTATTTACATTTCATCTTCTTTTCTGTAATGCCAAGATAGTAGAAACATACCTAGTACTTGGTTTACTGAAGATGTTCTATAAACACGTATCATGAGTCAGTTAATTTTTAAATATTTTGGGTATTTTTCTAAAAAAAAGACTGTTGGTCAAAGCATAGCTCTTTCCTTATCAGCCTTGATTTATCAGCCTTGATCAAGCACACACGTAAAATCTGTAGTTAGCTTTGTTTGAATTTTTCCCATGCGAGTAAACATTAGAAAAGCATTTGAAGTAATAAAACTAATTGCAATCAACTATAATAAAGCATAATTAATATATAATAATTAATATTATTCTGTGGTATGCTTCATTCTTGACTGGTCACACATAAATGAATAAAGATCACATTAGTGTTTAGGAATCAATAAAGACTTCTGTTCCTAAGTATAGTTTGCAAGTTACATTGATAACATTTTCTAATGAATTATCTGTTACAATTGTTTTGGGAATTCAGGGGGTTTTTATTTTGTAGAACCAAGCAGCAGACATTTTTGACTGAGACACTCCAAGTTACAACACAAAAAGGATAGGAGAAGTAAATACATTTCTACAAAGGTGCAGCACTTGGAAAGAATCATTACCTCTGAGACATTTCCGTGTGAAGCCTTTCAGATAAGCATTTCGTCCTTCAGGAACCTCAGATAAAACAAATCTAAAAATAAAATAAATCTAAACATAAAACAAATCTAAAAATAGAATAAATCTACAAATAGAATAAATCTAAAAATAGAATAAATCTTTTTTTTTTTACTAAGTACTTTTAGTAAGAACATAAAATCCATTTGCAGAAGCAAACCCCCTTCTTCTCAGCTCTTTACAAAACCTCCCAACTTTTCTCGCCTATCTGCATAGCTTTGAATCTGTTCCTTTGACCGAATGAAATCCCACCTAAAATTCTCCCTTGTTCATGGGTGTTCAGAAGGGTCTTTGCTAAGCCAGGATGAGGCTTGTCTCAGAGGCTATGTGTGTGATGTAGGTGTCCTCTCTTCCAGCTGCAGTTTTCTCTGGTGGAATTTTGTATTAGGGTGGGTTAACTGGGATGGATCACACTTGACAATATTCACCTTGCCAATTTTTCTGAGCTGTGAGATGTGGGATGCTATGTGAAAGCAGCATTCCATAATGAAACTACTTTTCTATCAAGTCCTGTTTTATAAAGTTGTAAAATGCTAACAAATGTATCAGGGGCTTTGCAGGATAAGGAAATATTGGCAAAAGTCTTAAAGGAGACAGTATTTTTAATATTTAATGAACAATAAAAAAGTGAAAGAACAAAGCAGTGTAGCTGCACTGTTTGGGAAATATGCTTGAATTTATTGAACAAAACTCTGTCCTCAGGAAGAAGAAAACATTGTCTCTGAGGAAAAAAAAAAAGTGTAGTAGTTTTCCGACACTTGGTCCAATTCAGGTGAATCTTTTTAGCACAAGATGTGTTATTTATCAGACACGGCGAATATCGTAGCCATGTCATAAGCCATGTTACCTTAGCAATTATGTTATAGAATAGCAGCCCGTACGTCCCTAAGGTTTTGAAGAAAAGCTGCTCAGTAAGGCATCCACAATGGGAAAAAATACCCAGTAGTGTAATCACAATGGAGTCATACTCCAGCGTGAACCTCGGCTTGGCTGCTTGCTTCAGACTTCAAAGTGAGCAGATCTCCAGTACAGTCTTCAGAGCAAAATCAATTCCCCCATCAAATAGCTGAGCACCTACTTCTGAAGTCCTAATTGCAAAGGCACGGTGTTTATGGCTCTGGTTTTGGGATCTCAAGCCTACTGCTGTGCCTGTGGGCAGCAGCGTGGTGGTTCTCTGAGGCGTGTTTTAAGTGACAAAACGCTTTGTAGCTCTGGTTCCTATTGGGTTTGTCTAAGGGGAAGGAAAAGGCACTTGTTGCTGCTACACCAACTTATATCAATACAAAGATGTTTTTTAAAGTGATCTGAGATGCTGTACTGTGTCCCCTGGTATACTGAAAACACAGCAGTAGCTGTTTGGAAGCATATGGGGTTTTGAAGGAAACTGTAGAGAAAGGAAGCTAAATGACTTCAAAACCAGCTTGATGCTTGGGGTTTTTCATTTCATTTACTCTGCTTTTGGACATATTGTAAAGTCTTAGTGGAAGATAGTTCTTGTGTTAATAGAAAAACAGCAAGTTGCCATCAGTATTCACTTTCTTGATCTCACCATTGCATGGTGAAGGACAGCCCTTGCGCTTGTTCTCATCCCAGTTTACTTTTCTGTTATCCAGTGAATGACACTTCATACTTTTCACTGTGTTATGTAGTGTCACATGTCTCTGCTGTCATCTGATAGAAAAACAGGAGTGATACAGGCATGTTCTTGTGTATCCTGACTCACTTTGACTCCCTCACTGCTGCAGTTTGTGTTGAGGATTAACAGTCGTCACTTTTAAGGGATAAGACAGTGGTCGCTAAGCTGCGTAACAGAGGATGCCTTTCAATCATGGGTTTAAATTCAATGTGGAACAATTGTTGGAAGCACACAGAAAAATATTTTGATCCAAGGATTTCAGTTCCAGGTGCTAACCATCGCTACTGTGTTTATTTAACAATGGACTAAGTATTGCATGAAATGATTTAATCTATAGTGAATAAGTCATATGTACTTTAGAGTTCCTCTTCCATTAAGTCAATTTAATTGCACATTGCAAAAGAGGTAGAAATAACTGTCAGATAGAAGATGAGTCAGAACTAATTTACAGGAACAAGGTAACACCAGACTCAGATTTTCATAGAATCACAGAATTATTGAGGCTGGAAAAGACCTTTGAGTTCATCCAACCCAGCCTAGGACCTAACCTTACCACATCAGGCAGACCAGGGCACTAAGGGCCACAGACAGACTGTCCTTCAACACCTCCACGGATGGGGACTCCGCCGCTGCCGTGGGCAGTCCATTCCGATGTCTGATCACCCTTTCCATGAGGAAGGGCTTCCTAACATCCAACCTAACCCTCCTCTGTTACAGCTTCAGGCCCTTCCCTCTTGTACTGTCACTAGTTGTCTGGGAGAGGAGCCCGACACCCATCTGACTAGAACCTCCCTTCAGGGAGCTGTAGAGAGAGAGGAGGTCCCCCCTGAGTCTTCTTTTCTCAAGGCCACACACTCTCAGCTCCCTCAGCCTCTTCTGATCAGTCTTCGCTTCAGTCCCTTCCCCAGCCTTGCTGCTTCTCTGGACCTGCTCCAGCCCCTCAATCTCTTTCTTAAAGTGTGGGGTCCAGAACTGCACCCAGTACTTGAGGGGAGGCCTCCCCAGTGCCCAGTGCAGGGGGAGAATTATATCCCTACTCCTGCTGGCCACACTTGTTGACACAAGCCATTATGCCATTGACTGTCTGGGCCACCTAGGCTATTGCTCAGCCGGTCGTCAACCGGTAGTGCCAGGCCCCTTTCTGCCAGGCTATTCTCCAGCCACTCATCCCCCAGAACATTCCATAAGATACCCTTCATGGTTTCCATATACCTAATACTCATTTCTCTACTTACAATCTGTATGCAGATGACACAATTAACAGCAGCAGGCAGGCTCCCAGTTCCTGTGTTGGATCAGTAAGCTGGCAGTGCAGTGTTTCTAAGGAAAATATCAAGTGTTCCTGTGTGGCTTGGTCTAGGTGATCCTGCTGTGGCAGGGGGATTGGACTAGATGATCTTTCGGGGTCCCTTCCAATCCCTGATGATTCTATGATTCCAAGTGCAAGATCATTGTACTCTGCTGTTGTACCATCGTTGCACAGATGTGCAGCTACCTCTGCCTGCGTGACTCCACCCTCTCCAGGCCAGCTGCGAGACGACACCTCTAAGAAACCTTACCGTGTACTGCTGGCAGGATACACTTGATTCTAAGTAAATATACTCTGTTTTTACCTTCCACAGAAAGGGAAAATCACTGATCTTGAAAGAGAGTATGCCAGTGTTTTCCTTCTCAAGGAAGGCAGTGTTGCAGGAGACAGAAGCCACTGATTGTTTTTTGTTAGTCCCATTATAAAAGCAGTTCCTTACAGTGAATGTCATGCTGCTGTCATTAAAAGAAGACAAATATGAGTACAAACACTGGCATGCTGGGACTCGGCAGCATCATTGTGGAAAAACACACAAGATCTATTTTAGTCTCCACTGTTCTAGTGTCATTTAGTTCATTTAATCAAATAGTCGAAGCCTGAATGCGTAACACTACTCACAGGTAATATATTTGTCCAAATGCTGCTACAGCCTGTTCAAAAACGTTTTAAGCAGTTAAGCACACAAAGCATGTGTAAAAGGGCATCTACTTAAATGGATCCCTAAATTAGATTTAAGGACATGGAGCTCTTTGGGTTTTGAAATGTTTGCTAAACTGCTGCTTTCTCTATTAATTAACAGCTTCCACTGCCAGTTTTGTACCCCTTTTGTTAAAGAGCTCCAACGGTTGGAATATCTCCACAAACAGAGATATATAAGCAATGCTCACATATAAAAATATGTGTGTCTACATGTAAATGCTACATATATATTTATATATATACATACACACACCCTTTGGTAAGATAATTCTAGTAATATGTCACCCAATACTAATCCAGTGGCGTGAATCACAGAACATTAGGGATTGGAAGGGACCTCGAAATACCATCCAGTCCAATCCCCCTGCCACAGCAGGACCACCTAGACCAAGTCACACAGGAATATGTCCAGGCGGGTTTTA
Organism: Rhinopomastus cyanomelas; assembly: GCA_013400115.1. NCBI lineage: Eukaryota > Metazoa > Chordata > Aves > Bucerotiformes > Rhinopomastidae > Rhinopomastus > Rhinopomastus cyanomelas. The sequence continues at coordinate 568,789 of VXBP01007035.1, forward strand.
AACATCTTCAGAGAAGGAGACTCCACAAGACCCCTGTGCAGCCCCTTCCAGTGCTCTGTCACACTCAGAGAAGTTGTGTCACACTCAGTGAAGAAGTTCTTTCTCATATTTATGTGGAACCTCCTGTGTTCCAGCTCACACCCATTTCCACTTGTCCTGTCACTGGATGCCACTGAGTAGAGCTTGGCTCCATCCTCATGACACCCATCATTCATGTATTTATCAATATTAATGAGGTCATCCCTCAGTCTCCTCCAACCTAAAGAGACCCAGCTCCCTCATCCATTCCTCATCAGAGAGATGGTCCACTCACTTCATCATCTTTGTGGTTCTGCACTGGACTCTGTCTAGCAGTTCTGTGTCCTTCTTGAACTGAGGGGCCCTCAACCAGACACAATGGTTGGACTTGATGGTCTTGAAGATCTTTTCCAATCCTTACTGGTTCTGTGATTCTAAGATCTTACCTTGCTTATAAACTTTGCTTATACCTTAACACACTGTAGACCTGTAGTTTCAGTGGTGACAACATTGTCTGCACTGGAACAGGCTGCCCTGAGGGGCTGTAGAGTCCCCATCTTTGGAGATGTTTAAAACCTGCTTGGACGTGTTCCTGTGTGACTTGGTCTAGGTGGTCCTGCTGTGGCACGGGGATTGGACTAGATGATTTTTCGAGGTCTCTTCCAATCCCCAATGTTCTGTGATTCTGTGAATCCTGATAAAGTCCTGTTCTCATACGTGAAGCAGAGTCTAGCCTCTATTCCCAACCAATGAGAGACACCTGGACTGCAGTAACATGGTCATGAAAGTGGCAGAAGATTGCAATTAAAGGTCTGTTGGAGGAAGAGAAGGAGAGGGTTTTCAAAGTAGCTGTGGGAGTCATTTAAATGGGACAAGGACGTCTGTCAGAAAAATACAAATAATCTTCATGTATGTGGAGGATTTTGCTCTCACACTGCTTTCTCAGATTTCCTAATTCATATCTTTCAGAAAAAGTGGGGAGATGTAATTTTTGTAGGAATTAGGTATATGTTTGAGTTCATTTGGTGAGATTGTGATAGGCAGTCCTCGTCTCATAGCTGTTTCACCTGACCCTGAGGGTGCAAACAATGTCTCCTTTTGCATAGATTCCCCAGACTGTGTTTTCCTTTTTCACTGACTTTGATGTAAGTAGTTTTAATCAGCTCCACAGTTCTTGCTACTGTTAAGCTCCTCATAAGAGTTTGTACAAAAAAAACCCCCATGGATATAATCACAAATCCAACATGGGAATCATAAAAAAACCCCTCCACAACTCCACACCAGATTTCCATTGAGGCTTTGGATGAACAAAGCACAGAAAAAAAGAGCTTTATTTATGGGAAATTAGATGTCTTCTGGTATGTGAAGTTCCTTCTACATGTAGGTTTATGCATTTCTTGACAATTCATGTGAAGTTTCTGTGTGAAGTATTAGCGTAATTATTGTCTCTCTTCTTAAAACAGCACTTTCTAATAACGTAGCCTGTGAACCAGGCTTTTAATAATAACTGGAAAAGCCTTGGAAAAGAATTTCATGACAATTTGGGTTGTCAAGAAGTATTGTCAGTCTCTGATAGACTGGCGTCACATCTCTTTAGCCATGCACTTGTTGATGGGCTCCTCAGGGGTGTCTAAGTCATGTTAGATTTTACTTTTAGCTTATCCTCACAGAAAATCACACACACTACATATTTTTAGTATTAAAATCTATTCTAAGGATGTAGCTCACATAAAAATAGCTTCAATGTCTTGTGTTGTAAACTTAATAAATATAGAGGAAATACTAGCTGTAGTGTTGTATATGTTTGTCTGCTGTAAATAGTGGTCTTATCAGCCAATAAAAGAGAGTTTATTTTCCAGGTAAAAAACCTTTATTTGCCCGTACCTGTGCTGGAAGAATTTTGCAGGAAACAAAACCATTTTTATTCAAGAAATTAAGGACAAAAGAAATATTGCATTTAACAAGCCCATGAAAATCACTTAAAAGGTTGTTTCCAGGATCTTCTGAACTTGCACTCCAGAGATTTTATATTCTTTGAAATTATATATCATTGTCCAGGACATAGAATCATTAGGGATTGGAAGGGGCCTCGAAAGATCGTCTAGTGCAATCCCCCTGCCACAGCAGGATCACCTAAACCAAGTCACACAGGAATACATCTAGGTGGGTTTTAAACATCTCCAGTCAATTATTCTGCTTCATAATGTTGTGTAAATCTCACGTTCTTTAAAACAGCCTGTTCCCAGGAATATAGCAGCATATTTTTTGGAAGCAGGAGTGAAAACTGGTGCTGCATTAAGTAGGAGGATCTAGTGGAGAGAGATTCCTGTTGTGTCTACTACACTGACAGTGCAATCGACTGTGATTCAATAAGGATTTATTTGGTCAAAGCTGTTTTTGCTGAGATTCACTTCCTGGTAGATTCCCTATAATTTCTCTGAGAGTACCTAAGACCTTTACTCAGCAGGTTACTCTCTCTGCCATCCCTCATAAAACTTTTGTGTAACATAAAAATGTAAGTAATTGATTATTGTAACCAAGGTGAGAGGGAAAATTAATTGGAAAACAGATGTTGATTAATGTTTTTAGAATATTTTGATGTTTTTTTCTGTAGATGTGCTGGTGAAAACCTAGTAAAGGGGAGTTGTAAAACTGATTTCTATTTGTCTCAGGATCATTCCTTGAATTCAGCGGTGCAATGAGACATTGCCTAACATTGGTGAAGTGTTAGTATAGAAACCTGCAGCTACTACAGGGAAGAATTTAGGAGCACGCTCTCTCTCTCTCTCTATATATATATATATACACAGAGTTCCTAAATATACATATATAAAATCATATATATAAGAAGTATATGTAAAATAAAAATAATAAATATATATATAAATAAATATATATAGTTGCAGAAAGTTAGACAGTTTAATCAGTTCTAAGACAAGACTAGAATATTCTCAGAACAGAAGAAAACTGAGCAAGAATAGTATCCACTATCATTTTAATGATAGACTAATGTGATGTAAATCATGGCATCTCCTTCCATGTACTCTGATCCCTTTTCTTTTCAAAAATGTCTTGATGCAAAGCAAACTACTTCCAGACAACTGGCCATGTGCCCTTCCTGTTTCCTCTGTGTTCACATCTGCTGTTCACTGCGTGGTTTTATGGTTTTTGTTTCTTTAGGGTTCTAATTCAGGAAGATATAACTGGGTCACAAGCAAGTGCCACAGTCCTCGAGCTCAGAGGGAATCAAATGTGGAGGGTTTTTTTCCTTCGCAAACTTATATGCATTAGATTTGTAGCACACTTGCAGTTGTATGCATGTATTTTTGAAGTCTAACAGCTATAAATACGTACATACAGGACTCAGGGACTAAATACGAGTCTTGCTTTGTAAGTGTAAAAATCCCTTTAATGTGGCTTCTCCCTTCAATTAAGTCCTGATTTTCTTCTGCCTTCAATTGCTTTTACATTTGTTTCTCCATCTGCTGGTGCTCTCACAAGACCAAAGCCTGGTTGTCAGACTTGAAGTGCCGTAGACAGATCTCACAAAAAGCAAGCAGATGAAACCTTGGGTATTAGCTGCTGCTGCAACTCAGCAAATAGAATTGCTTCTGATAACTCTGAATGCCACGTGCTATGTATTAACTCACCAGCGATGGCCTTGGGACTCGCCTCGACTCACTTTGGCCAAAGTTCATCTCAGCCTGTTTCCAGCTGCAAAAGCAATTGTCTGTCTGTCAGAAGACTATTATCTGCCTTGTTTAAGCTGATGTCTGTGCATACCAAGTGCAGCAAAGGTCTAGCAAACCTGCACAGTCCCTGCATAACAAGCAAAAGAGCTCTTCTGATAACTGAGACTGTGGGAGGCTGTTGAACATCGTTAATAGTGAAGAGGTGGGGATCACCAAGTACAAGTGAGCAGACTTCCTTAAGAAAACATCAAGTAATAGCCCTAGTCAGATGCCAGACTGAAGAGAAACATAACCTCACCATGAATGCCGTGCTCCTTCCAACAAAACCCTCAGGATGCTGGCAAGTAGATTTAATACCTCGCTCTCCAAATTTCTTCAGCGTTGTAGACTTTGGGACCTAGAGGGATGGACATCCCCAAAGGCAAGCACAACATGGGAAAAAAGGAATAGTGTCTACGTTACTAAATAATTTTTTACATAATGCATTTATTTTCTATGTCAAATTAGATTTCCCGTAGTTCTTGATACTCTACACATTTCGCTAGGGAGGATACGACATCAGTGAGCAGCATTCTGGATCCAGCTCCACGGAGCTGGCCAAAGTTCAAGGGAACCTAGACCAGCACATGTGGACCAGACCCAAGTGAGACCTGAGGTTCTGCGAGGTCATTGGAGTGGTTCCAGTCAACTACAAAATCCCTCAAATCTGGGGGAAGAAAAATCCTCAATTTTTTCTTTCTTTTGTTCAAAACTTTGAGCCTTACTAGAAGGGCTCTTGTGAGAGATTTGTGAGAAATTGTGGCATTTATTAGTTTCTGACAAAGCTGGTTTGCAGCAAGACCGCTTTCCCTGTGAAAAGCAGGATATAGGCAAGCCATTCTCAGGTTCATCACCATAAGAGCTAAGTCAGGAAAAGCTTGCAGTCTGTGATGTGGATGACCAGGCTGTGGGGTGATTCCAGTCACCAAAAGTGAAGGATATATGCGTTTAAAATACAAGGGTAATTGCTTATAACTTAGGACATGGGTAAAATAGACTTGGAGTTTACCTAGGTTTTTAACAACTTCTCACTGATTTTGAGTTTGTCTATTTAGTTGAAATCTAGGTTTAAATCACTATGGTAGGTGTTTATTTTGGGGAAAAATAAATAGTCTAACCACATGCATTGGATGGGGTGGGGTGGAAGGTGATTGCTGCATCTGGATTGTTTTCCTGAAGCCAGTGCAAACACCAATAGCTGTAAGTTTGACAAGACTCATGCTATCTGTTCTGCAGTTGCAGTCGGGTGGCAGGGACTGGCCGTTTTCACTGGCCATTTCAGATTTAATGCAAATTATGTATCTCTGTAATATTTCCTTCAACTCTAACCATTATGGCTTTTGATTGCACTAGGAAACTATTTTTCCCCAAGTAACTAGGCATAACTATTTTAGTTAATTTACCTACTTTACTTACTACTCTTCATCTGGGAAAAGACAATCCTGGATTGTGCACAACCTCAGGTTTCACATTGATGGAGTACATCTGTTTCAATCATAGAACCATTACTGTTGGAAGAGCCCTCCAAGATCATCAAGTCCAACAACCAACCCAACACCACCATGCCCACTAAACCATGTTTCTTAGAGCCACATATACATGTTTTCTGAGCACCTCCAGGGAAGACGACTGCACCACCTCCCTGAGCAGCCTGTCCCAGTCCCTGACCACTCTGTCAGGGAAGGAAAAATACATGCTGCTCTGTCAGATGTTTTCTTTCCTTGCCAAGGATCCAGCCCACAGTGATTTCATCCTGCACACTCCACTAGCTCAGCCAGCAGTGTGATGTACGGGCACAGGGGAGATGTCCCTCACTAGCTCTAGCTCCTGCCAGCTTCCCTGAAGCCGATCAGCCTAAAGGCATAACCATGTCCCCCCTGCTTTGTTCCTGTCTGCGCACAGATAACAGGCTCTGGATCACAGGGCTTGTAACAGCTGAGGGTCAATAAATTTTATACAGTACGTGCCATGACAGCCACAAGGATGCTGTGGTGTATATCTTGTCTAAGGGCTGCCTGTACAAAGCCCTTTGGCGATTAACAACCACTGTGGTGTCCCCTGTCAGGAATTTTACCGCTTTGACATCGAGCACTTTGGCCTTCAAACAACTGTGCGCAGAAGGTTCATAACGGAGTTAGCTCTTTCAAAGAGTGAATCATTTTCTGGTTTGTTCTGGTCTGGAGAAGAATTAGCTAGATTGTCTCATTCTTCCCTTCTTAATGTCTTCCATTCCCTAAAGAAGATTGTGCAGCTCTTTAAGCACTGGTTGGTCAGGGCAGAGATGAGATGCGGAGTAATATGTTCTAGGGAGAGCATCAGTGTCACACTGCATGGATTCCTTAAGGGAAGATCCTACACAAGGAAAACAATAACATTGTGTTGCTGGACAGGTTTTTTTTCCCCTAGCAGCTGTATTCTTGTTTCTTTTTTGCATAACCATAATAATTTCTTTTTATAAACTGGGCTAATTAAAAATTTGCAGTGGCTCAGGAATAAAAAAACCCTCAAGGTTAGGAGAAAGATGAAGAATTTTATGTATTTTCCTGCAACCAGAATAAAATAAACAGAAAGCCCTATGGGCAATTTACCCTTAAGAAAGTAAGGAGGAAAAGCTTTGTCCTTTGAGAAGAGTATTCATGACTCAACAATAGAAGGCATGCTGGGTTTCAATTTTGTATGAAGACACCAGGAAATCTCATCTTGGTCTTCTGCTGCTCTAGTCAGTCACATTATACCTCTGAGTAAAGGGTATTTGTGATTTGCACCTTCAGATTATACTTCCAACATAAACACTGTTTTCCCTGAGAACTTTAAAATGCCTGTTTAAGCCACTATATTCAGTTTAATCTCTCCCAGTAATATAACTGGAGAGATATATATCCCTGGAAATATTTATCCTTGAAATTTATGCTCAAGCATTCGGTGAATTTTAATGGAGCATTTTAGGAAGTAGATTTCTATAACTGGAAAAAAAAATCAGATTATTTCTAAAATGGTTGAATAGTCCATGAATAAAAACTCTTCCGCAGACAACTTAATGCAGCTGCAATCTACGATTCTTATTTGCCCTGTTTTATTCAGAGACCAATTGTAACTTGAAGATGGAACACGGAGGATAGTTCGTGTGCTTACAGAAACAGAATTATAGGTCATTGTTTTTCTAATCTCAGATTAGGAATGGTTGACAGACATGAGAAGAGCCAAGCTGAGCAGTATCTCGTTGTTTAAAGTAAATCAAATGCAGTTCAAAATGAGAGGTGGGAGGCTAACACAAGGCAGTGGTTTGCCAAGAAATGCTGCTTAAAGACAGAGATGGGTGTATGTCTTGAGTTTCAGAATTCTCTGCTGTCCTACAGGCATGCCACCTCCCATAATTTTACATTTACCCATCCTGAAATATTCATTCCTAGAATGTGAAGTGGGTCTGCTAAGATTATATGATAAAATGATTTGAAATAACCTTAATGATTGAACCTTGTGTACTACCTGTTAAAAAAAAAAAACAGTTCTTCCCTTTCTTGAACTGGATTATCTCTGGGATAAAGACAAAACATAAACCGTCTCATTTCATAGGTGTGGAGAATACAAATACATCTGTGGGTTTGCCACTGTTTCCCCATTGTGGCTTTTTTTGTGTTGCTAGTTATTTTTAATGATATGAGAAAAAGGTTGCATGGCTGTCATAGTCTTTTAGGTGCTGGGAAACTGGTATCCACAGCATGTCTAGTGTTTCCAGGCACTTGGCACAGGAATGCTAGCAAATCAACATAACGCCTCTGTACAGCTGCCTTTGTGCTGTGCTGCTCTAGCAGAACAGCAGAAATTCTTAGGATTCTTCAAGAACTTCCTTAAGTGTAGATAGTGATGAGGTGTTGCTTGTTAAAGTCCAGGATTTCATCTGCTCCTCAGCCAGTCTGCTAACATAAGATTTTTCTGGTGTCTACAAGCTGAAATGCCAGTTCCCCAGGTCACTGCTTCTTCCAGATGGGTTGTCAATATCTGTAAATAGTGCAAAAGGCACTCACAAAATTCAAATTCCATCACATCACTGTTTTGCTTTTGGAATCATTCTCTAGAAAATACCCTTTCTTTTACAGCTGGAAATGGTCTTCAGGTTTATGAGGCAACAGGTGATGAGGCAACAGGCTTTTAATCATTCTTTCCCAATTTTGTGGTTTGTGCTTGTCTTCAGAAATAAAATTAAGAAATTATAGTATTTCATGCTGATCATTTCCTTTTAACAAAACAAGGCTGACATGAGTTGGCTGCTGTTAGCATCACATTACGCCCGTGACAGGGGAAGGGAATGACTTCTCATGTCAGAGTTAGCAATGCATTCCGCTTACACGTATGCCGTAAGTTGTCAGAGCACTAGTAGAACAGTAATGGCAATTTTCCAGTACAAAATGTAGTTCTTTTCAAGCATTTAATCTGCTCAATCAGTTTTGCATAAATTCGTAGAGAAAACTCCGCTTTTGATTTTTAATTTACCTGATGTGTTTTACCAAACGCACACATCAGTGTGTTGTCCTGTGAGCGGTTGACACCGTGTGCGACGGCTCTGAGGCTGCTTTGTGAGGGTGTGTGTGCAGTAAATAACCCACAAAATATCCTACGCTAAAACATGGTGCAAGTAAGTCTTCAGAGTGTAAAAATTAAGTATGAACCAGGTGCTTTTAGCTTTTAAAGAGCTGCCAAGATGGCACCACAATAGTACAAGGACACTGTCAGGACAGCTGTTCCACATGCAGGGTCTCAGCTGCAGATGTGACGTACCTTTCTGAAACCTATTCAGAACTGCCATATATCCTTGGCTAATAAGTTTCTCTCAGGCTTCAAAAAGACTCTGGCAACCATTAAATTCATGCTATAACCGGATTTACTTACTGTCAAGGTCTAATATACAACATATACAGTATTGAAATTTGTAGTGACTAGTCAATTTCCCTTTGCCTTGGTCCCCAGGCTGTCCATAACGTTGATATCAGTTAGTTTTAATAGAAAGAATGCTGTAATAACTGTATTTGGACATGGAAGGTGAAGCGGGACAGTAACTTCTCTAAAACAGAGCATGGAGCAGGGCAGGAGAAGATTGTCCAAAAACTGTTTATCTTTTTGGTCGAGATTTTTGTAACACTGAGCAAGCTGTGTGTGTGTGTGTCCTGCTTTAAGCACCTCTGGTACAGCTTGAATATCTTACTGAATGGGACCCGTATCAGCTCTAAAGTCTGAGAGCTGATAGATTAGAGTTAATACAAAAGAATACAAAGCCTCTTATATTCCTCCTCATTTTTTGATTTTTTTTTTTATGTACCAAATACTTCTGTTTTGTCATTTTAGCTTAAATATTTGTCTGTGGTATCTTTTTTTCTTCTGAATTATTCTGCTTGGGGAGCTTTTGGGCATCAGTCATTGCAAGAAGTACCAGCAGCAGCAGTAAATGGCAGTCCTTTATCATCTGAAAAAAAAAATCCTAAATCTCTCAAAGGACAAGCTTTAAACTTTCATTCTTTCATCAGGAAAATCATAACCAAAGCAGATGAATTTCACAAGTATACTGAAAGGACTTTGCAAAGGGCACAAACCAATAGAAGATAAGGTTGGTTTATTCCCCAAGGGGTGCTGCTTTATTTGCCGCATTGTCACGCTAGCTAGCTCATGCGAATGAAGAAGGGAAAGAGCAGGAACAATGAAACAGGGGACCATTCAGTTAAGGCTGAACGACAAGATGGATCACTGTCCAAGTGTGCTGGCCATTAACGAGGAGCGCTCTGGCTTAAGGCATGTCCAGAGCATGTTGCTTAGGGCTTGTATGAGTCATCGACCTTGCAACAAGCTGCTGAAACAAGAAGTTATTTAGGTGCCAATAGAGTCTTCCTTTGGATTATGTAGATTTTCTCTCCTCTATTTTCCTAAATCCTACTAGCCCCTCAGCAGCAGCATTTAACTTAGGGAAAATGAGGTCCTGTTCCTTTTGTGATTTCTGCTCAGCTTACAATTTTGCACATAGACTTAGTTCCCAAAATGCTGCCCAAAAGTCATGGTTCCTAAGTTCAACGTAGGGGGTGGGTTTAATGGTTAAGCTGCATAGCACATATTTGAGGAAAGAGGGTTTATTTAATTTGACTGAGAAGCAGAACACGGTGTCCATTCATGTAAAGCCATACAGTATGTTAAGAACCCTATGTTTCTAACTAAATAAGAAAAACAACTGTGGTTGTTAGTACACTTCAGTATTGTTTGTGTAAACAGCCAAAATAGATGTGGTACCTTTACAGAGAAGGGGAATTTACGGGACTTAGAGCAGAGAGCTGGTAACATGACCTTTTAATAAGGTTGACTCAGTGTCCTCAAAATCAAAAGGAAACAGAAAACTGAGAAGGAAAACAAAAGATGGCGCAGCTTAGTCAAAGCCTACTGGAATTACAATACCACTCTGAAATACTGTTAAAGGCAGAAGAAAGACAACAAAGAGTAGTAGTTAAATATTTACTATCCCAACCTTGTAAAGGACTCAGCCACACAACAGCTACCAACGTCCTTGATGTCTTCCTTCAGGAAAAGCCACGTTCCTTGGAACCAGACCATAATTCTGCATTGTAAGGCAGCAGTATTTATGGATCAAGAGACCAGGAAAGGCACAGGACTGCATTTGTCTGTGTTGATGAAAGATTTAGGGGGAAAAAAAGCAGTCAAATATACCGTATGGCAGAAATAGCAAAGACTTAAAAACCTTCAACCACACATAACAGAGATGGAGGAAAACACTTAGCAGAAAGCCTTAACCATTACATTTGTCATCAACCTGATTACAGAGACACTTAGCCAATCCTGAAACGTAGGGTGCAAGGTTCATCAACTGTAACCATCCAGGAGTCACCATCTTGTTGGAAACATTATTTTAACTAGGGATTTTACAGTTAATACAGGTTTCCCTCAGTTAGCTTCAGGGAAGAACTGGAAACAATTTTTCTGTGTTTTTATAAGCTATAACAACAAAGTGGTGAGGTCTGGACTAAGGAAGGTAATACTCCAAGTCCTTCTGGCTGTAGCTATTCTCCTTTGTATGGAGTAGAGATATATTCTTTGGATATGAGCATCTCTGAAGCCAAGCAAGAGTGAGGGGGTCAAGGTGTTCAGGTGAGTGTTCTGTAAAAAGCAAAGCTGTGGGTTTCAGTTCGTCAAGGAATCATCATTATAAACTACCAACAAACACATCCTTCACGCCAGCTTTCTGATTATAGGTTCCAGCATCCTTTTGTACTGACAACTGAAAGAACTGGGGGTGTTTGTGCTGGAGAAGAGGAGATTGAGGGAACACATTATTGCTCTCTACAACTACTTGAAAGGAGGTTGTAGAGAGGCAGGGGTTGCTCTGTTCTCACTAGTAGCCAGTGATAGGATGAAGGGAAGTGAACATAAGCTGCTCCAGGGGAGGTTCAAGTTGGATATTGGGAGGAACAGCCTGCCCAGGGAGTGGGTTGAATCCCTATCCCTGGAGATGTTGAAGAGAAGGGTAGATGTTATGTGGGGGGACAGGGTTTAGCAGTGCTGATAGAGATAGGTAAAGGTTGGACTTGATGGTCTTGAAGGTCTCTTCCAGCCAAAACTGTCCTACGATCCTATGACAGTAAGAAACACAGAGGGGCCCGCTGTTGTTAATTCATAATGCTATGAACATATTGAATTAAATATGGATGTAACGTTGTCTCAGGTGTCATGCAATCCCATTGCTTACAGTAATCAAGCTGGGGCTGAGTATGAGGCAGTGTACAGCCTGACTGACTTCTTAGAGCTGCTAAGGACTACACTTTCTTAACACCAAACTTTTTACTATTTGAGAACATGAATCATTTTTGTTCATATATAAGGTCCAAATGCTGTTGCAATGTTGTCCTTAGAAGTTTTGATATGTCCTGAGTCAGCGACTTCTTGTATTATTTCAAGAGCCTCTAGAATATTGTAGTAAGTATGAAAATAGTAACTGGAAGACTAGGCATTATGGATTTTTATTTTTACTACTACTACTAAGCCTTCATTAATGTAGTGAAAAAGCAATTTCAGAACTTCTCAAAGCAGTTTGCACCACTGCCATACAGCATGGCCTGGGTGGGTGAAAACCAGGTGAGTGCTGAGTTCGAATCTTCTTACATTCCTGTGTTACGTGGATTACAAAAATACCCTGGAGGTGCAATACAAAAATAGCTTCAATTTATATTGAACTGCACCCTGCGTTACATTTATTTGCTTTTTAAGTTTTAACACCACTGTTTCTTCCTGGTCAAAGGGAAAGTGTGTCCATAAAGTGTTCAGAAGGCAGAAAGGTGTGTAAGAAATTGTTAAATTAAGAGTGTCTTTAGTAAAATAAAATGTATTCAAATTTCAATTAAAATGAGTGCCATTAGTTTCAATATTTTGTACTTCAGATAGAAACAGTATTAAATAGATAGTGAAATTATGAGGGAAAGATGCATAAGAATGCAATGGAACCCACCCACTAAGTTTTGGAGACAGTAATAATATTAAATATTACTTGGCACAGACAGCAACATTTTCAAGTGAGCTATTCCAGCTGTGAAGTAAGGGAGAGGGAAGCAGATGTTTTCTGTGTCATTGAATGATTTTTTTCAAATATGCTCAAATCTACCCCTTAAGGTGTTTACTTTAAGGTAAAAATGGGTACCTTTATAGGTATATTTTACCTAGAAAGGTAAAAATAGGTATATCATATATATATTTGTGTATATATATAGAGAGAGGTAAATAGATACAAATATTTACCTATATTTTAGTGTTTGATATTTAAATCCAGGTGTAACAGGTGCATGTTATCTTAATGTGCTGGCAATCTACACTGATGGTTTTGCACTGTAACCCTAACCCGAACCCTTGTGGCATTTGCATTACAGATGAACCAACAATGAAATACTTAGGGGTTTATCAGGGCCATGCTGGAGAAGATGATGGAATGCTTTTCTAAAGCAGTTGCTTTTTTGGTTTGGAAGTAATTCATTGAAAGGGCTTTTTCCACAAATAATTCTGTTTTTATTAGCTTTCTTCAGTCATAACTTGCTTTAAGCACCATATGTTGTCCTCAGAGAGAATTTACAGATTTCAGAAGTTAGCTCTTTGTTTTGGGGCTCGCTATTATTACATCAAAATACTCAAACTGAATGCTAATTTTACTTTTAGGTCTTATATTTCCTTTCAAGAGAGGCAAGTCTTTCAGTTCTTTCCTTTTGTTGTTTGTCATCTTTTTTCCCCACTCGCCTCGAATCAAGGACAAAATGGCTCAGCCTCTGTTATGGCAGCATCTGCGCTCAACGTGTTTGACTCCCACTCTGCTTTCTTTTTCCCCAAGGAAGTGTGGAAGGAGAGTAATCAGAATTTTAAAACTAGTCTTGGAGCAGATTTGCGTCTGAGGTAGACAAGTAATGAACAGAAAGGGTCTGGTGAATGATAACCACTATCACTAAAACAGAATGTGAGACTGTAAGAATAACTGCTTTAGGTCAGAAATGACCACTGTTCCTGTATCATATCTCAAAATAAAGTTACAAGGGTTGCTCACAAAGGGTAGAATAACAAGTGGAATTTATGTGAAACTTCACCCAGAGTCCTCTAATTTGTTGCCCAGGACTCTTAGGATAACATTTTAATTTGAACTTGTAGACTCTCTGCATCCACCTTCTCTTGTCATAAATACCATATAACAACTCAGGTTTTATGGGTTTATGTCTTTTATCAAGGAAAACAATTTCAGAATTCAATGTCCTGCAAAAGAGGAATTAGCCATATTATCAGGAGAAACATTCAGTAAGGGGACGACACACAGGGGTTTGTGCAGCAGGAGCTGGTTTGCAGCTAGGTCTGCACCTTACCAACCACGTTTCAGCGTCGTCACCGTGAGTGTTCCAGCTCAGTGCGATCTGTTTTGGGTTCCACAGGAAACTCACCCTCACAAAGGGAAAGGGACCATGACTCTTTTGGCTGTGTGGACATACCGGCTGGGCAAAGCAATTGTGAGTTTGCAAGCATGCTTTTTTGTTTCCAGCTTTTGGCGAGCTCAGGTAATGCCAGAAGTTACTAAGATGTGCCAAAATGTGCGTTATACAAAGAATGCAAACCCAGGAAAAACAAACAGACAGTTGGTCCTGAAATATTTATCTGTTACCATATTGTTTATGGCTGAAGCTCTTTCAGTTTGTGATTCAAGGGTGGGTGTCAGGAGGATGGAGCCAGGCTCTTCTCAATGTCATCTAGTGACGGGACGAGGGGCAATGAGTGTAAGCTGGAACATAGGAGGTTTCATATAAATATCAGAAGGAACTTCTTCACAGTGAGGGTGACAGAGCACTGGGACAGGTTGCCCAGGGTGGTTGTGGAGTCTCCTTCAACAGAGATATTTAAAACCTGCCTGGATGTGTTCCTGTGTGACTTGGTCTAGATGATCCTGCTGTTGCAGGGGGATTGGACTAAATGATCTTTGGAGGTCCCTTCCAATCCTTAATGATTCTATGATCACTGCACTTAAATTGAACTAAAGCCATGTACTGGTGGAGGGAAGTGCTTCCTAATGTGGAGTGCTTTTTGGTAGGTGGGTTCTTTGGTTCTTCTGGGCAGTTCGGCTCAGTGGGTCTAAAGCAGTGATGACTTCTGGATAGGGGATGGAGGGAATTACAGTTTTATCAAAACTCAGCTGTATTCCCAGCCTCTCCAGCCATCTTTGGCTAAATTTCTATCTGCAAAATTAGGGTAATAATTTGTTATTATGTGGTTTCTGAAGACAACACAGATGAGTATTGCAAAAGGGTATAAATTAGGCTTTTCTTTATTGTTGCATTTTTTCAAATGTATATCTGCATGATATTTAAGTTAAAGCCATGTCAGGAATTTAAACATCAGTAAAAGTGCCAGTAAATGTAGTCCCATTGAAGTTAAATAGCAAGCAACTTTTTTTTTCCCCCTAAATTGCCTATAAATTACCATAAGAAGCAACGAGAAGCAATAGTTCTACCACCTCCCGTGATATTTATGAGTAGGAGTCAACTGATTTTGTGGAACTGGCAGTTCTAATCAGTGCTGTCCTGCTGTAAGAGTAAATTATCACAAGACTCGAAACCTAGTATGAATTTATCTTTACAAAGCATTGTTGGTGACAAAATTGTAAAAAGAACAGAAAATGACACAAAAAACCCCCATTTTGCCTTGTGCCAAAAGTATAATGAGATCTGAGAATGGCAGGAAAAGTAATCCACTTTGTGACAAATCTAAGATTCTAATCTTATAAAAGGACCTCCTTCGAGCCAGCTATAAATACTGTGAAAATTCTGTTTAAAGGAACAGATGGCATCTTTTTTCCAGAGGGTGATCTGCATGTGGATGAAGTGCAGTGTTATTAATGGTCATAAAATCATTTGCAAATATTTTAAACACAAGTGTTAGCGTGTCTCAAACTTGGCAGACGTCCTCTTTTGCAGGAAATTGAATTCTGGAAATATATTTTCCTTGATATGAGATGTAATCATGTAATGAAAGCATCTAATTCTTTTGTGGTTCAACTGAAAGTTCAGGTAACATTGTCAAATGGATGAAAAGGCAGGAAACGTAGAAAATAAATGATAAGATTTTAAGGGCATTGCACATTTCTACACCGTCCTTTAAAAAGCCACATGGACATCCTGCACTGACATGGCATAAATAATGGGTACTACATCACAACGTTGATAATGAAAATGCAAGAAAATTCAGCACTGTGACCCCCAACTTTGATATTTTTCTTTTTTTTTTTTGTTGCCCTTCTTTTCATAGGAAGTGAATGCTCATTTTACCAACACAAAGTTTCAGGCAATGCTCAGCAACTACCATTAAGCATCCCAAAATTTGTCTGACCTGCTCTACCTGCTCAACTCGCCCCTCCATGCCAGTCACCTCTCTCTGCTTCCTAGCCATGTGCACACTGCTGTGCACCAGAGGAAGAAAAACCATTCCCACAACCAAGACAGAAGGTTAATTCCTTATATGTTGGAAGAGAGTTTGATGCAGGAATATCATGAACAAGTATGATTTCATCAAATCCATAACAGTGATGCAGCTACATATTAATGGTGATGCTCAGCAGCCACATTATTGTGGTGATAGATCCTAAACTGGACTTGGTGCTCTCAGAAGTCTTTTCTTGACTCACTAATTATCTGATTCTGTGATTAATTATCAGTGGCATTAAGAATTAGAAATACATACAACATGTGCCTGTTTTCCCTGTTTTGAGAGTAGCCATGTCCTAATATTTTGAATATTTGAGAATCACAGAATCACAGGACATTAGGGATTGGAAGTGACCTCAAAAAATCAATCCCCCCACCACAGAAGGATCATCTAGATCAAGTCACACAGGAACACTTTCAGATGGGTTTTAAACCTCTCCAGAGAAGGAGACTCTACAACCACCCTGGGCAGCCTGTTCCAGTTCTCCATCACCTTCACTATGAATAAGTTCCTTCTGATATTTATATGGAACCTCCCATGTTCCAGCTGACACCCATTGCCCCTTGTCCTATCATTAGATGACACTGAGAAGAGCCTGACTCCATCCTCCTGACACTCACCCTTTCCATATTTGTGGACATTGATGAGGTCATCCCCCAGTCTCCACTTGTCCAAGCTCAAGAGGCCCAGTTCCCTCAGCCTTTCCTCATAAAGGAGTTCTAATATTTTTCTACTGCTGATGTTCCAGAGCAGAAGAGCATAGCCAGTCCCTGTGATGTCATTCATGGAAGCATTAGAGGACAAATAGACACATAAATCAATCTTACCACTTTCAAAAGGTATAGAAACCTAATTTGTTAGTTGATTTCATTACAGAATTGACTCCACCTTACTTGGTCAAAACTGTCTAGATGAAGTTGCTGATAGATAACTCTCTTCCTCTTTCTCTAACTTTAGTTCTAAGTCTCTAAACCTCCTGGAGGATTGGTGAAACTAATTAAGTTTAACTGGAACTTCATTCCTCTTTTTCAACCTAATTAAGTGGGTTTTTTCCTAACTCTTGTGCAACTTTGACTAGCTCAGTTAGTCAGTTATAGCTCTTCCCTTCTGCTATCTTTTGCATCTTCCCTCTTTAGTTTTTATCTATAACTTAGCTCTAGCAAAAAATGTCCTATTTTTATCTTCCCAGTACCAGTCTATCACAGCAAATCCATCAGGAAGAAATCTGGTTGGTGAACAAGGCATCTCTTGTGGCACAGTTTAGCCATTTAGAGGGCTAGAATCCTTTTGTTCCTTGGTTGAGCAGGTTTCTAGGATCCCAAGAAACACCATGGACATACCCAAAGCTTTCTCTGTGAAGAAAGTACTGTACCTCTGAAAAGTTGGCCAAGACCAGTGTTGCGATATCGGGACTTCTAGCTTTGATTTTGTTTTTTATTCCTAAGCACATTAACAATGATCTGCGTGGTAACACGGTGACCTTTTACCAGTGGCATAAAACAAATCTGCTAAATAAACATGTACGTTAGGATGTTTGAGAAGCTGTATTAACTTCGACAGGACTAGTGCTGTTAAATATTAACTACTTGCTTTGGGGCACTGAGTGAGGCTTCCACCGTTAGGTTCCTGGTAGGGGAAATGCATATATGCATACGTATAGATATTTAGGAAGACCTAGATGTGTGCTAATGAAGATACAGTGTAATGAATTCATCTTTTGTTCTGCTTTGAAGAGAATAAATGCAATGTCAGGGGACTGCCTACAAAAGCCAGCAATGACTTCAAGCTGTCTCCACACTACACAGCATGAACCCTATGGACGTTTTTTTAATCTTTAGCAGGTGCAGTTGGCTCTAAGAACCTGAGAAATGAGATAGCCATGGTCAGCATTACAATGCTGGAGCATCAGTAAGCATTTGTGTGTACCAAGTGCCTTAGTGTGGTAAACATACAAAAAGCCAAGCCTAGTTTTTCTGTCAAGAGGCAAATTTACGAGAATAACACTATGGGGTCACACAGAAATGAATTTGTACCCGTGATCTTTTCTTTTGCTATGTGAGTTCCCACCTCAAGGACTGGGGGCAGTTCTGGACCCTGCACTTTAAGAAAGAGATTGAGGGGCTGGAGTGGGTCCAGAGGAACAGCGAGGCTGGGGAAGGGACAAAGGGGAAAGTCTGATGAGGAGAGGCTGAGGGAGCTTGGAGTGTTTAGCCTGGAGAACAGGAGACTCAGGGGGGACCTTCTCCCTCTCTACAACTCCCTGAAGGGAGGTTGTAGTCAGGTGAGCGTTGGGATTTTCTCCCAGGCAACTAGTGACAGGACAAGAGGTCAGGGCCTGAAGCTGTGGCAGGGGAGGGTTAGGTTGGATGTTAGGAAGACCTTCCTCACTGAAAGCATGATCAGATCCTGGAATGGACTGCCCAGGACAGTGGTGGAGTCCCCCTCCCTGGAGGTCTTTAAGGACAGCCTGACTGTGGCCCTTAGTGCCCTGGTCTGGCCGATGTGGTGATGTTAGGACATGGGCTGCACTGGAGCTCAGAGGTCTTTTCCAGCCTCAATAATACTGCGATTTGGAGTAACTGTAATCAAATGACACTACTTCATTTTTATGAACTGTCTTGTTTTCCAGTTTCCAGCCATAACTCAGTGAACACTACTGTCCTCAGCCCCTTGTGCCCCTGATATCCACTTTTAGTCCTTTGTATCTCTTCTGTATAAATGTTATGTTTTACATTGTGTAAACGATAATCATCATACTTCAGTAATTCACAATTTTTGGAAAAAAATATAATCTGTAATTAATCACTACTTTTGCACTTGAGTGCTTCTTGTTCTAGTACATTACAGGTTAGATTTTTGTCCTAAGTGAATCAGAACTGCTCTTTTAGAGTATTTAGCAAAGTATTCTTACCCATTTATGTGACATTTCTCAGAAACAACAAAAAAAAAATACTAATTAGTAAAAAATGGGTTTTTTTACTAGAAATTGACTTGAATGGATTCAAATATATTCAGTGAATGCCCCAATTTATAATACTTAAGGAAATGAAAGAGCATAGAAAAGAGAATTAATGAAATAAAGCAGCAAGAAGCAAGGTTGAGGTCAGAATTTCAATGGTGAAGGAACAAGCTTATGTTTAAAATACAAGCAAAAGTTTCAAGAGGCTTGACCAATTTTGAACAGCCACAAACCCCTCTAAATCTGAAGGTCCGTGTGCTTTGTCTGTGTGCACATGGCCAGGAACTTAGCATGTGTTTGCATGGAATCTCAGCTGGGCAGTTCTTCCTCTCTTTCAGTGCCCGTCAGTTTCACAGGCTGGGTTTACAGTGTTGGTGCAGAAGTCTGAGAAATGGACAAATACAGGAAAGGAACCTCGGCAAACTTACTGAGCCCCGCTGATGAAATGCAGCAAACGAGGCATTTCCTGAGGAGGCAGGTGTTGTTCGTGTTGTTTAGCCTGGACGAGCCTTGCTGGATTCAGTCGCTTCATACGACTTATTGACAAGATTTTGTGTCGTGCCATTCTCAACATGTCTTAATAAATGGCGATGCCGTGAGCTTCACTTCTACCTTCTCAGCTGGCTGGTCATATGATGCCACCATCTGAGACTGTTGTCCTGACAGCCAAAGGCAGTCCGAGATGATCGGCGTTCTAAGCTGCCCTAGCAAGGTCTTTTGGCTGATTTCCCTGTCTGTCACCATCAAGGACAGACATTGCCGTAAGAACAGATTGGTTGTTTGACTCTATTAGCAAGGACGCACGCTTGTTTCTCAGTGCTAAAGCCCATCTCTGAGCTTAGATTTGCTACTGTAGTAGTTCATGTGAAGCAAATTTGGTTTCAAGTGTAGGCTTGAATTCAATGTGCTCAGTGTTGTTTGTGTCACCACAAAAATGTGAAGGCTGTTTACTGGCTGGTGAGATGTTACTGACACAGGTAGTTTTGCCATTCTCAGAGACTCCTTCACACCTGTTCCTTCTGCCTTGTCTTTGTACTTTAAGGGGACATTGTCTTCATGTTACAGTCACAGCTTATGTTGTCAGAAGGTGGGATGGCCGGTATCTCAGGAAGAAGGGCAGGGGACGAAACTAATGTGAGATTATCACATTAGTTAATTTCTTCTGGTAAAATGAGTCACAGTAAAATATTTTACACCTGTGTTTTTGTTATCACTGTTGTAGGATATCAGCTGAGGGACCCAATCTCTAAATGAGACATCTCTGCTTTAGGTGATACAGAGAAGAACAATTTGTTTTTGATGCCTAACTTAATGATGAAAGCAGTCATTCAATATTCATGATTAGAGGGCTGAGAAAAGAAGGAATTAAATGGAGGGTTATTTTGCTTTCTTCCTGACTTTGGGATAGTAATCCTGCTCTCCTTTGATTTCTCAAGTAATCTGTGCATACAGTTTTCACAGAATCATAGAATCATAGATTCATTAGGAATTGGAAGGGACCTCGAAAGATCATCCAGTCCAATCCCCCTGCCACAGCAGGATCACCTAGACCAAGTCACACAGGAACACATCCAGGTGGGTCTTAAACATCTCCAGTGAAGGAGACTCCACAACCTCCCTGGGCAGCCTGTTCCAGAGCTCCATCACCCTCACTGTGAAGAAGTTCCTTCTCATATTGATGTGGAACCTCCTATGTTCCAGTTTTCAAACATTTCCCCTTGTCCTATCACTAGATGACATTGATTTTGGTTAGAGTGTCTCAGGATGTAAGGCAATTTCTTTATGTACTGAGGAAGATACTGATGGGTACAGATGATCACACAGTTGCTTTCTCTTCCACATGCTTTGTTCTGAACCATCCAGTCTGGACACTTGTAGAAATGGTAAGCTAGGATTTGATTTACCACGACAATGCTTCCAAATAAGCTGTACATCCAGATGTGTGCTTGTATACAGTGCATGTGAGTAGCTCAGAATAAAGAAACACTGTTCTGTTCTAATTAGTTCAACTATTCCATCCACAGTTCTCTCAATCCTATTAATCGTTTTATGCTGTGCTTATAGGTTTTGCTTCCCAAACAATATGTACGCTGTCTCAACTCTAAGCCAAGAGCTTACAGTATTTATAAAATAATCTGTACTTTTCCTATTCAAACACAAGTTTCAACAGCAAGTTAATGCACAGGAAGGGAAATAGCTGCATGTTTTTCCTCTTCTGAGCAGATAGCTGCAATGTTTCCCCACTGTTTCACTTAGCTTTCAATTTTCACTGATATCCTATAACTTAGTAAAAACCGTTTCAGCAAAGAAATAGAAGGAAAATAAAAACAAATGAAAAATAAAATTACCCCACTGCCGGGTTCACTGACGATCATTTATATGAACTTGATATAAGTGCTTTTTTATTGAGAATAAAACAAAACTCCAAGTGATGAGGTCGCTAATCTGATTCTGCTGGAAGCAATCAGATAAACACACTGCCACAAGCAAGGTGAGTGTTCTGCAAGAGTAATAGGTAGAAGAAAAAGTCAGTCATTCAGGCATAGAACCAGCTCAAACGAGGACTTATTCAACCAGCTTTCAAATCCTTTGCAGGCTCTCTTCAGCTTTTGAAATATCAAAGATTATACTAAATACTAATATATAATTTTTTTCCCTACCATTAATTCTTCAATTCAGTCAGGAATAGTCATTGTAATTAAATTCTCTGTGAAAAAAAAAAAAATCACAACCGTATCTCCAAAGACAACGTGGGTTGATTAAGCATTAGAAATTGGAATGAAACATCTTCATGTAAGAAATTCTCTTTTGTCGATAAACTTCAAAGGGCAGTGAAAGAAAGATGTCCCTATTTATGTGTCTATGGATGTGTAAAATACCTCTGCATCTAAAGCCATCAGAGGAGGTAACAGAAAGCTGCTTGTTATTTTTAGCAATGCTCTGCATGTATTTCTTTTCCCTATCATTTTATCTAAATTAAGCAGACCCAAAGAGGGGATAGTGAGCATATTTCATTAGCTTAAGAGAATGTTAGATAAGGAAAATAACAAAAGAATATTCATAATGCCTTATTGATCTTGTGACGAGTACTTAGTATTTCAAGCAAAAAAGAAAATACATGTTCCTAACTGCAACAGTCTAGATCCCATTTTCTTAAGTTAAAAACACATCACAGACCGATGTCAGTGACGATAGACCTCCATCTATCTCATTGAGTTGACCTGTGTCAGAATCCAAGGCCAGAATTAGCCATTCAGCTAGTATTTCTTAAGAGTCAATGAGGATGGAAACACCTCATTCACATCCACGTTGCAGATTCTTTTAATTAATATAGTTATTGCTTCAGGCTATGATGCAATTCACCGATTAGACTGTGATTCCTTCTGCTTGTTAGAAGGCATCAGTGAAAAGCATTTTACCTCCTGTGAATATATACATTTCTTTGTTCTAGAAGGTATCTCAATCGTTCCGAGGGAATGAAGTCTGACCAAGTTCAGCTGAGATTGCAGGGCATTGCAACCAGAGGTTCACTGAAAGGAGCCCATAAGGTCATTGCTGATCTGTTTGCAGAGAAGTTCGATGCTGGGAACTAAGCTGAGCTGACATGAGAACACCTGTGGGTCATAACAAGTGGATGTCATGCACAGACCATCTTGAACGCGGACAAAACCACAGGCTTTGTGCATTTCTAATCAGATAGTATGTGTAATGCTGGGAAGATAGAGGTAAGATGTGATACTGGTGAGGCAGAAAATAGTGAGAGTGCTGGTGTGCAGTGCTTGGTCTTGGCACAGAAGGAAAACATTATTAAAAGAGGAGAAAGCAGAAAATTGAGCCTGTCCATCATTACTTTTAATTTAAGAAAATCTAAACATAATGCTTCAAAACAGTTATTAGAGCAGTGTGTATTCTAGCATCTTCACTAATTTACTAGTTATTTATTAAATGTCTCAATACTATTATTTAAATATTTTGTATTTCCCCTTATTTTTAGACAAATCAACTTTTCTATGTGCTCTGTGCTCATCCAGCCCAGCCATCACCTAACATCACCACATCGGCCAGACCAGAGCACTCACTACATGCTGCATCCAGTCTGTCTGCTGGCAGCTCCACCACTGCCTTAGGCAGTCCATTGGATTATATACTGTATATTACATATATCTTGCTATATGTATAATATATCACATGCATATATGTATATGATTGAGATACATATATATGTATATATGCATTATATTACATGTCATATATCAGCAACTTGCTGATCTCACCTCTGCTTCCCATGCTGCTGAAATGGTAAATAAGTCATGGGAGGTAAAATCCTGAGAGCTGTCAGATGGGGGTCATTGCCACAGAAACAGCACTCTGCGTGTTCAGGGAGTTTCATTTCATTTCTTACAGTCTGAAAAATGAAAAAACCCTGAGCAATTGGAAAGCAGCAAGGAAAGCAGCTTGTAGTAGCTCAAAGAAGATGGCAGGCACAAAGGTGCTCACTACACCAAAGGAAAGCCGATGATGAGCCAAAACCAGGCGAGAAGTGCGATGGAGAGTAAGAAGGCACTTGGGTCTAGTAGCATAAGCAAAAAGCTGAGATTGAAGCTAATATTGTGCTCTCCCAGAAAAATGGGACTACCCAACCTCACGTAGACTTACATTGCTACTTAGAGAAACAGATCACTGATACAGGAAGGGAAAAAAATGAAGTAAATGGGGTGGATGCAGGAGAAAAAGATTAAATACGGAGAAAATGATTTATTTTTCACTGTGTCTCAGATTCGATATTCTTAAATGAAACTCATTTCATCTTAGTGCTCTGCAAGGCTTTGCAGAAGTTCTGTGCTATAAAATCTCCTGTGCAATCATAAAACATTCAAGTTAAACGTATCCTAGAGTAAATAACAAACAAAGATATTAAATCATGCAAAGGCCTAAGCTAGTTTTTCTTCTCAAGGCACAACTTGTGCTTCCCACCTGTTGTTTCTTATGATGATGAATTTTACCGTGATCATTATGGCCATCTTTTCTACAGAGATGATTATTTTTAATGAAGGAGAAGAAAAATCTTTACTATTTAAAGTGCTAAAAGAAACATGCAGGTAGTTTTAGTAAAGGGCAGGCAAATTCATAAAAAAATACGCGTGTCTTCCGTTGCGACCAAAATTGTGAACGTTTGCAAATTCTTTCATCACAATGTGCTTGTTTTTAATCTTCCTGTAATAAGGAGTGCTCCTGAGATGCACTCACCCCTCATATTGATCAAACTTTAAGTTTTGGTTCTTAAACTACATTTTTAAGCAAAGATGTCATTGTTCTGTGGTCTGTGATTTATTATTTTGTCAATAAAAAGGTGGAGAATAGTAAAGGATGGTAGTAAAGCAAGATCACACACTAGTGGTCCTCAGTGTGGTGACTGGGAGATGAGAGACTGTGAGGTGTATGACAATGTTTCCTTCCCAAGTTAGCCAGCTGGCTGCAGGAGTCGAGAGAAGAATCGGAGTGTTTCTACATGTAACACCCATCAGCACCTTTTCCTCTGCATTACTGCCTGCTATGTGGTCTAAGAAGGAGGGAGGATTTGAGGTTTTTTCAGTTGGGTGTCATAACAACGTGTTTCATACTTTGCATCTGTTGTAACAAGGGAATTTTATTAATGTTACCATTCCTTACGACACAACTTTTAGGCAGCTGATTAGAAGGCATTTTGAACAGCTCAAAACAAAATTGACACCTTTTGATTAGAGAAAGTGGGTGTGAAACCCAGGCATCTGTTGCAGTTGGCCTACTGTTCATATTACCCACCTATTAGCTTTTAAATAAGGCTTCCCCAAAGTAATAAGCTGAGAGCAGGATTTGTTAAACCTCCATCCGCTGCTGCATTCTCTGTGCTTTCTAATGGAATTAGATACTAATTTCCCATGAAATGCCAAAACCAGTAGTGGGAATAATTGTAACAAGGCATAAAACGGTTTAAAAACCTGCTTTTGATGCTCCCTACTTGTCCTGAAAAGTCATAAACATATTATCTACTGTATACATCACAGAATCACGGAACATTAGGGATTGGAAGGGACCTCGAAAGATCATCTAGTCCAATCCCCCTGCCACAGCAGGATCATCTGGACCAAGTCACACAGGAACACATCCAGGCGGGTTTAAAACGTCTCCAGTGAAGGAGACTCCACAAGCTCCCTGGGCAGCCTGCTCCAGTGCTCCATCACCCTCACTGTGAAGAAGTTCCTTCTCAGGTTGATGTGGAACCTCCTATGTTCCAGCTTACAACCAATGCCCCTCACCCTATCACTAGATTTTAGTCCATTTTCCTTTGCGAAGGTGAAGGACCAGTCTTCTGGCAAGACCAGTTTAAGCAATAAATGCAACAAATAAATAAAAAAATGAAAGCAACAATAAACAAAAAGTGTTAAAAAAATATGTAGTAAATCATCAGTCCCTTTCACTCCATCAATCCTTATGCTAATATACCCTATCTGTATATAGTATCCTACACAGAGTTGTTTGAAAGCTGGACTAGATGATTTTTCGAGGTCCTTTCCAATCCCCAGTGTTCTGTGATTCTGTGGATGAATGTATCAGTCTTCACTTCCTTATAAAGTGATACTGTGATACTGTATTTCAAATAATCACCAATTTTGCAGAAAGTTTTAAAAATCATGAAATAAGGAGCTATTCTTGCTACTAACTTTCTATCCCACATGGATAGAAAATAAAAATTTCCATCATTGCTTAAATCTCCCATTCACATCTTAGACTGCTCTTGCAAGAAGAGCAGTCCTTCACCTTTGCAAGGGAAAATGAGATGTGAGTCATTTGATCTCAAATGTTTGGACGCTAGATGAGCTGTTTCACTTGCCTTGGCCAATTTGTATACATCACAAAGAAAAATGTGATGATCAACTATTTTAAACCTGGCAATTGCTCTCTACTCTGCCCTAGTGAGACCACATCTGGAATATTATGTCCAGTTCTGGGGTCCTCAGTTCCAGAAGGACACAGAACTGCTTGAGGGAGTCCAGTGCAGAGCCACAAAGGTGATGAAGGGAGAGGAACATCTCCCTGATGAAGAAAGGCTAAGGGAGCTGGATCCCTTTAGCTTGGAAAAAAGGACACTCAGTGGCGACTCCATTAATGTTTACAAATACAGAAAGGCAGGTGTCAGAAGGATGGAGCCAGGCTCTGCTCAGTGACATCTAGTGATAAGACAAGGGGCAATGGGTGTGAGCTGGAACATAGGAAGTTCCACATCAATCTGAGAAGGAACTTCTTCACAGTGAGGGTGACAGAGCTTTTGAACAGGCTGCCCAGTCTCCTGTGGAGTCTCCTTCTCTGGAGACATTTAAAACCCACCTGGACATTGTCTAGGTGATCCTGCTGTGTTAGGGTGATTAGACTAGATGATCTTTCGAGGTCCCTTCCAATCCCTACTGTGCTGTGATTCTGTGAATTACAGTAAACAGCATATTTCATAAAATAATTGACTAACAAGGTCAACATATTTTTCTTTTCTTTTTAAAAACTGATAGATTTGCGAGGCTAACAGAAGCTGGAAATCCTGACTTGTGTAATTGAAGGACAAACCTGGGCCTCTATGGCATCTGAAAATTCTTGGAGACAGAGCATTAGCTTAATTAGTCTTTCTGCATCATTACATAGTTCACTTATGGAAAGAGAAGAAGAGTGATGATAACTTGGGTTACTTTTTTAGCTCTAGCTCATGTCAGTCATCCCTTCATTCTGTGTCTCAGCAAGCGCTTTCAGACATGTGTCGCTATTTGTTGCCGTGCATGTCTGTACAGGAGGATTAATACACCATCTGATTAGAAATGCATGAAGCCTGGGTTGTTGTCCATGCTCGAGATGGTGTGTGCATGCCTTCTACTTGTTAGGACCTACAGCTGTCGCCGTGTCAGCTCAGCTTAGCTCCCAGCATTGAACCTCTGTGAACAGATTGGTGATGACCTCATGGGCTCCTGTTAGTGATCCTTCCTTCAGAGACAAATCACAGACTGTACAGCACTGATTGTCTAGCAAGAAGAAAAACACATTATCCAAATTAATTTGATTTTAATATGATAGGAACCTGGCCTGACCTGTTCCTGACTTAATTTACTCTTATTTATTTATTTAAGAGTCCTCCTGCATCCGCAGAAAACTGTGTTTTGCTTCCAGGAAGTACAAAACTAGAACATCTCATACATTTCTGTTTAGTTCTAGCAAATCTGGAGGGTGTTTTTAATTCTGAAAAGAGCAAGTATGTGTTCTGCAGTGCTTTATGTCATGATACTTCACCTGCCCTAGCATGGGGTGCTAGTTCGGGTGCATTTTCATGCTGGGCACACCTGTTTATTTACCAAACTCACATTTTTAAATGCTAGTTTCAAGGCAAATATAGCATTTAGCATCTATTCTGTGAACCTACATTGATTTTCTTCAATGATCATTCTAATTAAATGTTACATATCATGAAGTACAGATAAATGAAACTTGTTTTCATTTAAGCATTAAAAATAATAATAACTTTGCATTTGAAAGTGTAACTGGAACAGATTAGTATTCTTTCATACATATCAAAGTCCTTGGGAAAGATAAGTATAGTCGTCCTCCCCTCACAAACAGGGAAGCTGAGAGTTACGTGTTACTGTGTATTTGTGTCTGATACTTAATCAAACAGCACTAATTTACACATAAAATTATGGACAATAGATTTTCAAGTTCGAACTAACTTATTAACAGCAACTAAAATTAAACTCTCGGCGTGTTTACAAATCAGAAACGGTCCATACCAACATAAAATTATTCTGAAGGAGCAACACAGATGAATGTAACCTGGTTTGCATGATCATGCATTTCAAATACCAAATTCTTGTTGAAACTGATTGCTGGGGTTTAATAGAAATATTGGAGATAAGAGCAGCTGCTTGATAGTTACTCAAAAGTGCATACACTATAAATGAACCTCTCTTATTAGTTTATTAAACATGGAAGGTCTGCTCAAGCATTTAATTGGCTTTAAAGAAAACAGCTATGAAGTATCAGTTAATTACCAAACAAAGTAATTGGCACTTAATAACTATTTTGATTGATATCTTTGTCGTCTCATTTCTTATCCACCACTCCATCAGTTTGTTTTGTACAGGGTTACAGCTGGATTTTAGAATGCAGCTGTTTCCTTAAGGAAGTGCAGTGATCCATCTTCTCTGAAGAAGAGCGAGAGGGCTATGAAGAGGTTTGACATACATGGTGAAAAGATGTGAGAGGATATACATGTGTCTCCAAATGGGAGTTTAACCACAACCTCTGGGCCCAGGGCTGCAGTCAGTGCTTGGAGCACCCAGACCAAGAGAGGCACAGCTCATTGATTATATCACAGAATCACAGAACATTAGGGATTGGAAGGGACCTCAAAAGATCATCCAGTCCAATCCCCCTGCCACAGCAGGATCACCTAGATCCAGTCGCACAGGAACATATTCATGTGGGTTTTAAATGTCTCGAGAGAAGGAGACTCCACAACATCCCTGTGCAGCCTGTTCCAGTGCTCCATCACCCTCACTGTGAACAAGTTCCTTCTCATATTTATGTGAAACCTCCTGTGTTCCATCTTACACCCATTGTCCCTTGTCCTATCAGTAGATGACATTGAGAAGAGCCTGGCTCCATCCTCCTGACACCCACCCTTCCATATTTATAAACATTAATGGGCTTACCCCTCAGTCTCTGTTTCTCCAAGCTAAAGGGATCCAGCTCCCACAGCCTTTCTTCATCAGGGAGATGTTCAACTCCCTTCATCATCTTTGTGGCTCTGCACTGGACTCCCTCAAGCAGTTCTGTGTCCTTTTGGAACTGAGGAGCCCAGAACTGGACACAATATTCCAGATGTGGTCTCACTAGGGCAGAGTAGAAGGGGAGGGGAACTATGTGACATCCAGTCCTACATCTCACAAGAGGGAAGGTCTCTATCAGGAAGGATGGCAGATATCCCAGGACTGTCTCAATCCTTACACAGTCTCTCTGCACTGGTACAATACTGGGCATCTAAAAGGCCATTAAGTACCTGTGGAAATGAGAGCTAATGGACTTCATAAGGAACTTTGAGGCTTAACTCTGGGTCTGAGAAGACTCTTCTTTAGGTTTCCTTTAGTGGAACTGGGTCCATGCAGCACACAAGTGTGTCGGATCTTTTTTCCTCAAGATTATTTTAAAAATAACCAAAAAATGTAGTCCTACCTCAGAATTGTCTTGGACAGACACATGTTTTGCAGTGTCACTTCAAGGTACTTTTAAAAAGCAGTGGCTGTCCAAAGTAACGTGTGGACAGTTGGTCCAGAGGCATCACACTCAAAAACAAGAAAAGAGTTGTATAGAAATTGTACCTGACTGGTGCTAACATTACAGATGTTTCAGTCTGACAAAAGAACTCTTCCAAATCTTGTTTGAATTTGCTTTTTCCTGTAAAGAAACAAAATAATCTGCTTTTTAGACTCTGTATTCTGCTACACAGCAGAAGATATAAACTATGGTGACATCTATTAAAACTACTATGATTAAATGAAAGAATTACAGCTCAAAACTCTTTTGAACCCTTCTGACTCTTTGACATTGATGTCAAATAAATCTTGGCAGAACTACTCCTTATTTTTATGTATCATATGGCACTGCAAAATAGCAGCAAGACACTCCAAAACCAAAACCGTCGCAGCGACATTACTGGAGTTCTTGCATGATTATAGTCATTTGGCTTAGTGCCAGCAAACACCACCTGAGGTGTAGGATAATTGCCCAAAACTGCAAAGCCTGTCATGTTTTATTTGTTAAGGGTCTATCAACACTGTCATTATAAATCCTAATTAACAGTGTTAGAAAAGTGATGCTCATATTAATGTGTAGGAATACGTTCAGGTGTGTCGATTTGCTAAGGTCTCTGTGCTGTACGCGATGTTTACAGACACATATGCAGAGCTTATTTCTGTGTGTAAGGTTTTTATTATTGTAGGGTACTCATATGCATGGAACTGTGTAAACATCTACTATGAAATTCTATAGAATATTTTTTCATATATATAGATTTGTATGCACAACCCCTCCTCTTAGTTTCTTAAATGCATGTGTATATATTTATGTCTGTGTATAAGCTGCAGCCTTTCTGCACCCGTGTAGAAATACCAACACCATCAGTGACACTTTAGGATTCCACAGTGTGATAGTTTGTTAATTAACGTGTTGAATGCTCATGAAACAAATTATTCATCAGTAAAATTAGTTTTATTTAAATGAGATTATTTAAATAATTTATTGAAATGATTTTATTAAATGTGCACAATGAAATTGATTTTGAATGACCTGCTAGTGAAAGACATAATTTGAAGTAGACTCTAAAGTACAATAAAGTACAATGTAGTATTTAATACATGATAAATAAAGAAATACAACATGTATTTCTATACTCATCCCTTTTCAGGAACATGCCATGTTCCGAAGTATCAGATCAACAAGAGAGGAATAAGAGGGAAAATGCAGGAAAAAAAATAAAGATGAAAAATAGAAGAGATATCAAAGGATGGGATAAAAGAAGGAGAAAGGGAAACTCTTTTGGAATTAGTGAAGAGAGACTCTGAGGCTTGAAATAATATTTAGAGTGGCTTCTGTGAGATAAGGATCAAACTTTACATCTTCACAGGAGATGAGATTAGAATAAATTAATTTTTATTAATGAATATTTGCTTCAAAACTCTGAGCATGTTTAGTGAATAAGAAGGGTGTCAGGAGGATGGAGCTAGGCTCTTCTCAATGTCATCTAATGATAGGACAAGGGCCAATGAGTGTAAGCTGGAACATAGGAGGTTCTGTATAAATACGAGGAGGAACTTTTTCATGGTGAGTGTGACAGAGCACTGGAACAGGCTGCCCATGGGGTTGTGAAGTCTTCTTCTCTGGAGATGTTTAAAACCCACCTGGACATGTTCCTGTGAGACTTGGTCTATGTGATCCTGCTGTGGCAGGGGGATTGGACTAGATGATCTTTTGAGGTTCCTTCCAATGTTCTGTGATTCTGTGTTTCTGTAACCAGCTCATCTACATTATTCTACTCTTCTGTCACCAAAAATCGACACCTCTCTCTCTGTGTCAACTCAGAAATAAAAAAAATACCCATTTCCATAGCAATAAGTCACATTGTAACAAAGATCTCTAAAAGCTTGCCAGAAAGTCCCACGTAGTCACAAACAGCCCTTGCGTTCCTTGAGGAGCTATTTGTATGCATGTGTCCTACGCACCATCAGACTGCTCTAGGTCACTTCAGCAAGAAAGCACTTCAGCAAGAAAGACAAGCCAGCCACAATATTTAGTCACTGACATGGTTGTAGATAAGAAATAAAATAAAACAGCTCCCTACAATTCCTTCTGTGCAACTATTACAGAATTTATCAAAGCCAGCGCTACAGGGGTGAGGACTGATTTCTTCACCCAGCATTCAGTCTCTGGCAGTGCTGCATCACTTACTCAACAACAACTGGATTATCATGGCACATTAGAACAATGGAGTGAGAAACAGAGATAGCAGTGGATTTCACCTATCAGTTGAGAGTAGACGTAGTGCAATTTTCAGTTCAGTCTGTTGTACTGTATCTGTGCTAATAGGTCTTCTCTTGGCAAACAGACTTTTTTCACATTCACCTTTTAAAGCCCCAGCTACTGAATGAATGTGTCTAAGTAAAGTCTATTAAATAAACCTCTGTGGGTGACAAACTTTCACAGGTTGCTGATTATTTTCTTTTTTGAATGAATATATCCAATGTAAGACTCTGATTCAAATTACTGTGGTTTAGCTCTAGTTTGAGTGAGAAGTCCAATCACAGTTCATATGAGAAGTCCACAGTTCAAATGAGAAGTCCTCTTGTTCTACGGGCAATTGGATGTCTCATTTAAGATGGCTGATTTAATGCACGTAGCAGTCAAACTTGCACCATAAATGCCAGTTTAACTCTGCATCAGGGGCTTGCCCACTTAAAAAAGATCTCTGTCTAATGCTTTACCAGCTCCACAGGTTTTACTGTTGTTATCCAGAGGCTGGATGGTCCAGCTGACAGTGATTACAATTCCTGTGGATTATCTGGCCCAGCTGAATGGATGCAGCAATGAGATTTGAAGAACAGAATGTGGTGTGGAGTGTGTAGTGAGGGGATAGTTAAAAATAGTGTGTAAAGTTGGTGTAGCTGGCATGTTGAATTAGTGGACTTGGATTTTCCGCTTTTGCCCTATCTTCGTTCAAGAGGAAGACTGAGCATTGATCCAGATAGGAAGCTGAGCATTAATGATTGAGGAAAAGTACCTGTATGAAGATGTGTTGCTACTTATCACAAAAATGTATTTTACTAAGTACAACTATGGAAACCAAATTTTTCATCTGTTGTTTCAATGCTTTTTACACTTTACCGAGTGGGTATTTCTGCTGCCTCAGCAATGTCACGCTGAAAAGTGACAGAAGACTTCTTTTTGTTAGAATGTACCCTTTAAAGTTGTGGGTCTGTGGCAAAGATTCTTGACACCAGCAATGCTGAATATTTCTCTGCTGTTTACAGCCTGAACTTCTTTCCTACATTAAACCCCAAACTCTTTCAGCTTTTAAGCAAGCCATCAGCAAAAGGCTCTGTGGGACTGTGACACTGCTCTTACTCCAAGTCTATGAAGAATGGGTGTGTGATTCAGTAGCAGATGAGATTTATATCTTTTGTGCATTGTCAGGGCTACACTAGCTGGGGATCTGGCAGCATATACATACCTCTATATTTACTTATATACTTATTCCCTTCCCTGTCCCACAGAGTGTTTTGTGCCTCTTTCAGAGTCAAAGGCTTTTGCCCTCAAACAGCTGCTGAGTCTCCACTGCAGGACTAAGATCCTTGATGGCTGATGTTTCATTTGTAAGTCTTTCACAATGATCACGTGCAAAATTATACTGTATCTCACCACTATTGTTCTATATAATAGTGGCTATTAAATGTCATAAAATTGTAGAATCATTAATGTTGGAAGAGACCTCCAAGATCATCCAGTCTGATCATTAACCTGACCCCACCCTGCCCAGTAAACCCTGTTCCTTAGGGCCACAGCTATTTTTTTTAACACCTTCAGGGACAGCAGCTCCACACCCTCCCTGGACGGCCTGTTCCAATCCCTGACCAATCTTTCAGTGAAGAATTTTTCTAATATCTAATTTAAACCTCCCCTTGCACAGCTTGAACCATTTTCTCTCATTGTATTGTTTGTGGCTTTAGAGAAAAGACTGACCCCCACCTATCTACAACCTCCTTTCAGATAGTTGTACAGAGCAAAAAGGTCTCCCCTTAAGCTCCTTTTCTCCACACTAAACAACCCCAGTTCTCTCAGCTGCTCATCAGACCCATCCTCAGGCCCTCCACTGGCTTCCTTGCCCTTCTTTGGACCCACTCCAACACCTCAATGTCCTTCTTGTACCGAGATGCCCAAAACTGAACACAATACTCAAGATGAGGCCTCACCAGTGTTAAATACAGGGGAAAGAACACCTCTTCTTCTCCTGCTGGACATGCTGTCTCTAATGTAGGTTATGATGTCAGTGGCCTTCCTGGCCACCTGGGCACACTGCTGGTTCATATTCAGCTGTCTTTCCAGCCACTCTTCCCTTGATCATGTATAACTTATACAAATCTCTCTCTGTTCCTTACCAGCCCCACAGAATACAATGTGATGTGGAGTGTGTAGTGAGCCTTTTTTACCCTGAGGCCCAGCAGGAGCTCCTTGTTCAGCCAGATTGGTCTTCTTCCTTGATGGTTCATCTTGAGGCACATGGAGACAGTTTGCTCTTGTGCCTTTAGGAGTACTCCTTTGAAGCATGTGTATCCTTTCTGGACACCTTTGTTTTTCAGGGGTGTCCCTCAATCAGTGGCCCAAACAAGGCAAAATATACCCTTTGGAAATTTTGTTTGGTTTTATTGACTTCGCAAAGTTTCATTATCACGAAGTCCAAGATGGTCTCCAACCACATCATCTTCCACCAGACCTTCTCTGTTTGTAAAGAGCAGGTCTAAAAAGCACTTCCCTTGGTAAGCTGTGTCAGGAAATTATCTTCCACACATTCAAGGAACCCCTTAGACTGTTTCCTCTCTGCTCTGTTGTACTTCCAGCAAATGTCTGGTAAGTTGAAGTCCCCTGTGAGAACAAGTGCTAGAGACTGAGAGTTCTGTCAGTTGCCTTTAGAATGCCTCATCTACCTCTTTCATCCTTATTGAATGGTCTGTAACAGCTTCCAAACAGGATATCTGTCTTGTGGCCCTTACCTCTCATCTTTACCTGTAGGCACTCAACCTTATCATTGAACTCACTGAGCCAAATACAGTCAAAACATTCCCTAACATAGAGAGACACCCCACCTTTGCCTGTTCTTTCTGAAGAGCTTCTAACCATCCATTGCAGCACTCCAGTCAGGAGAGTCATCCCACCATGTTTCAGTGATAGCAACTATGTCATATTTATCCAATGGCTTCAAGCTCTTTCTCCTTGTTTCCCACACTACATGATTGGTGTAGATGTCCTTGGGCCGGGCTGTCAATGTTATCAAGATGGTGCAATACAGGATTATTTTGTTTTTCTTAACCTAAGAGCAGAATGTATGTAACCAACAAGGGCCCATAACTTTCAGACATGGGGAATACATCATTAATCTGGTTGAGAAAACAAAGCAGAGCTGTGTTTTGTTTTGTTCTGCTTTGTTTTGCTTTCTCAACATGATAAAGAACACCTTGCCTCTACCACAGAAGACTCATAAACTTTCTACCCTGTAAACTTGAGGAAATTCCTACTGTGCTTGCAAATTACCTCCATTAATAAGGCTAACTGCTTTTTTTTTTCTTATTTTGTCTGTTTAGATTGATTCAGATGTGAAACTCAAGAAGTATGTACTGAGACATGTGCTGTAAGGAAATACAATGACAGAAAAAGACTAAATCTGTGGTTGAAGTGTATTTTTGTGTAATTTCAATAAAAAGGATAATTCTGCAGCCATTGAGGAACTACAACAGATTTGATCATTTGGGATAAAACCCACCTACATATAAAAAGAAACTCCGCTGCACAAAGTAGTTGTTATCTCTTACAGGCAAATGGATGGTTCTAGTTCAGCCAAGATAAAGAAGCTGAGGCATGCTTAAAGTGAAAACCACACCAATCTTTTCTGAAACAAATTAATTTATCCATTAATAATATAACACAGATGTTCTGTGTATTCTTTTTGTATTGGGACTCAAGTCTGGCAAATAGCAAAGTAAATAATGAATAAAAAGCTGTCGTGTCTGGAAGGCTTTTGTCATGGATGGTACCGCTCAGCTCAGTACATCACAAACAGCAGCGTGCCAGGAAAGTGCTGGTAAGACAGGAAAGGGAAGGGAATCTGTCTTTGCATTTTTGGATCAATTCTTTATGCCTTTGAATTATAGTGCATCTCGTGCGTGGGCCATATCGTTCAAAACACTCCCTCCAGCAGAAGCAATCTCTAGTTAAAACAAGTGCCCCCTCACTCCCCAGTTTGAGGTTAGTCGTTAGACCATAGAATCTTGGTGTACTTAATCTAATGTTTTAATTATTAAGGTTCCAAAGGCTTGGGCAGCAGTCTTTGCCATCTTAAACCACACTAAGAAGTTCAGCATACTTTGAGTGGACCATCTCTTACACTATTCTTGTGGTGCTAACTTTTGATATCCACCATATGAGCTGCCTCCCGTGGGCTTCCTTTAGAGGTAAAAATTATAAGGGAAAGACAAAAATGGAAACAGAAGTTTGAGTCTCCTTCTCTAGAGACATTTAAGACCTGTCTTGAGGGTGACGGAGCACTGGAGCAGGCTGCCCAGGGACGTTGTGGAGTCTCCTTCACTGGAGATGTTTAAGACCTGCATGGACATGTTCCTGTGTGACTTTGTGTAGTTGATCCTGCTGTGGCATGGGGATTGGACTACATGATCTTTCAAGATCCCTTCCAATCCCTAATGATTCTATGATTCTATGATTTTGATTGACAAATCAAAACATACTCTGAGGGTGACCTGTTCATTATAAAAGTAGTAGCAACTGGCCCTAGATGAGCAGCATAATCAATATCCCACTGTAGAATTTCCCCCCGCTTTTTCCAGCTGGATAAATCTTTCAATTTTCCTTTTCAAGAAAGAAGAAAATCCAGACAGCAGACTTCATTTCTACGCGTATCTGTTTCACAGAGGCTTTTTTTTTCCTAAACCAGGTCTTAAATTTTTAAGGCTACACAGCCTGGAAATATCTTGAGGTAATACACAATGGGCGTGTGAAACAGAGAATATGAGTAGAGAAATATGGACGGTTGTGAGTATAAAGGTCTGAGAGGCAAAGAATGGTTTTCATTTGGCCTGATCAACCGAACACAAAGCCGGATTCAGTGTGAACGGGCGTGAGAAAAGCAGTGTAAATAGAAGTCACTGTGACTATCAACAGAAGATTAGGAAGGTGCAAGGCAGACTGTGACAGAGCATTTATAAGCACATCAGATTATAGATTTCAATGAGAAAGGACGTTTAACTTTTCTAATAAAAAAAGCCATGCATCCAGCTTCCTCAGAATACAAAATTCCATTTTGTGAACAAGCTCCTTCTTCCCAAGAAGAAATGTGCAGGAAAAGGGAGTAATACTTTCAGATGTGTGTCTCTGTCCAACACGCATTTGTTTTAAAGATAACGTGTGGACATTAGGCAGATATTTTATAAACCATAATTTAATGTGGACAATGACTTTTGTAATCTATGAAACGAGTAAATTACATGGAAAAGCTGTTAATTTAATTTCTTTAACAATGATAAAATGAGGGATAAACAGGCTTATGCCTGCTTGAATAGAAGTGCAGCTGGGTTTTTATTCTGGTGAAGAATCAACAGTTTTCACCAATTATCAGTTTCCAATATTCTGGACAAATTTAATGCATCTTGGTCTTACCTAGACAGAGTGAGAGATCTTAAGTATCCATGCCTGTAGGAGAGTGCTCCTCTATTTAAAATGGTAGTGGCAATCATGGAATTATTGTGGCTGGAAAGCACCTCTGAGCTCTTTCAGCCCAGCTCATGACCTAACATCATCACATCAGCCAGACCAGGGCACTAAGTGCCATATCCAGTCTGTTGTTAAACACCTCCAGGGATGGGGATGCCACCACTGCCCTGTGCAGTCTGTTCCAGTGTTTGATGACCATTTCTGTGAAGAAGATCTTCCTAACATCTAGCCTAACCCTCCCTTGGCACAGCTTCAGGCCCTCCCCTCTCATCCTGTCACTAGTGGCCTGGGAGAAGAGCCTGACCCCAACTTGACTACCCCCTACCTTCAGGTAGCTGTAGACAGGGAGAAGGTCCCCCCAAGTCTCCTTTTCTCCAGCCTAAATACCCCCAGCTCCCTCAGCCTCTCCTCATCAGGCTTTCCATCCCTTCACCATGTATGTCTTTAACAAAGAATGCTGAACCTGTGAAACTTGCTGACCCCAGAGGACTTGTGGAGAGCCTCACTTGTAAGCCACAAGCATGCCTTAACATTTTGGGGAGAGTGTGTGTCAAACGTAAGTGTGGTCTTCCAGCCTCTAAGGAGAAAAGATAATTTTTAACCAAAGATATTCCCAGGTTTTGGGGAAGTACCGCTGACATTATGCATGCATTCTTATTCCCATGAATTGAGTTCTTTGTACTTCTGGAGATTAACTAGGTGGTTTTTTCTCTGCTGGGCTCTTGCAAATAACTAGTAGGTGAGGCTACAAAGACTTAGGATCAGAAAAGTTATTACCTGATACCTTCTGCAATGATATTGTTATTTCTTTATTACCAGTGACAACAGGGAATCAAATTTCTTCGGCATGAATAATACCTCTTGCAAATTGAGGGTCTCACAATGTCAGAAGTATATTCGGGCACTTTGTTATTATGCAACTACATCACAGGGAGTACAACCAAAGAGGGGAAAATAAATCCCTGTATGGAGGCTCACACGGTATGTGCACACACGTACAAGTGTGCATGGGCACCCTACGGTGACTGAATCTGGTGTCTAACAGGGGATGCTACTTGCTTGATTAGCTGCAGTAGAATTTTTGTGTCCATCCATACGCAGCGCATAAATTACATTACATTCCTCCTTTTAGCATCTTCTCTTAGTACACAGAACTTTGGACAACGTTTGCTGTTTTTTTGTTGTTCTATTAACCCTTCTAGAATAGAATAGAATCAGAATGAGAAATGCTTTGGGTTGGAATGGACCTTTAAAGGTCATGTAGTCCAGTGACCCTGCAGTGAGCAGGGACATCTTCAACAAAATCAGGTTGCCCAGAGCTCCATCCAATCTGACCTTCAGTGTTTCCAGGGATGGGTTATCCATCACTTCTCTGAGCAATCTGTGACAGTGTTTCATGACTATCATAATAAAACACGTTTTGCTTGTTTCTATCCCAAATCTCCCCTCTTTCAGTTTAAAACTATTACTCCTTCTCCTGTTGCAAGAGGCCCGGCTATAAAGACTGTCCTCATGTTTTTTTATAGGCCCCTTTAAGTACTGAGGGGCCACAATAATGTCTTCCTGGAGCTTTCTCCGGGCTGAGTAACCCCAGATCTCTCAGTCTTTTTTTCATAGGACAGATGTTCCAGCCCTGTGATAATTTTAGTAGCAACTCCTGGAATCTCCCCAATAGTTTCAGGTCTTTCTTGTCTTGCAGACTCCAGTTCTGGACACAGGACTTTAGGTGAGGTTTCATGTCCCTCAACACACCAGCCATGCTCTTTCGATGCAACCTTCTGGGCTACAGGGGCACACTGTCAACTCCTGTCTAGTTATTGACCTACCAGGGTCCCCAAGTCCTTCTCTGCAGGGCTGCTCTCAATCCCTTGAGCCCCCAGCTTCTGTTGACACTGAAGATTGCCCTGACCCAGGTGTAGGACTTTGCACTTGGCCTTATCGAAGCTCATTACATTCACATGGGCCCACTTATCAAGCTTGCCCAGGTGCCTCTGAACGGCATCCCATCATGTCAACTGCAACCCTCAGCCTGGTGTCACCTCTATTCAAAGTAGAAATAAAATTTAAAGTAAACGTGATACATTTTAATCACAATATTATTTTTATTAACTACAGGAGATCTTCCACCCTCGTTAGAGAGGCATGACTAAAACAAGGTTGCTTTTCTCCCCTCCAAAAGGATTATTAGTACCTCCACCTTACTATGTAACATCATTCTGAAGAACAGCCAATCTTATTCACAAAGACAGAAAACCCAGAAAAATAAATGAGGATTTAGGTTTTTTACTTGTGATCAATTTGGGAAGCTTGATGCCTGCTGCAATTCTATTTGATATTCACATTACATTCAAGGTGCAAAGAAATAGAAGCCACCACATCAATAACACAAAGCTAATGTATATGTCAACTTCAATATTATACCTGTACTACTGGAATTCTTGGTTCAATAAAATCTCTCTGTTTAGCCGTGTTATACATGGGGCCTGTGCTACAGATGGAGATTAAGTTTTCCAAGGCAAGCAAGGGTTGCTCTAGAGCTGCCGTTCTTGGCTATACGTAATCTCTACTGTTTCTCTCGCAGCTCCCCGAAAGGACAAGACCTGCTAGACATGGAAGATGGTGACAAGGGCCTGTATTCCTCCTTTGCAACCTGTAAAACTTACCGTTAGTTATGCCTGTAGTACTAAAGAGCATGGGAAGGAAGGAAAGCCCACTGTGTCATGCTACCCTACCCACACTCGACTGTGGAAATGCACAGCTACAGCTATAAAACCCTTTGTTGTCACCCTGTTTTGCAAATGGCAAAATTCTCTTTTCTAAAGTATTTCTTTTGTGGAGGAGCAGACAGGTCAGTGCGAGTCTTCTGCTGAGTCTGTGTTTCCTCCTTGGGGTAGAAATGGACGGTGGTAGTGGTGGTCAATCAAGGTTTTACAGATTTTTTCCCTACAAATTTTTTTCCTAGCTCTGTACAAGGTGGGACTCGTTGCCAGAGAAGATCCATCATGTCCTGTTTCATCTCTTCAAACATTTCCAGCAGTAAGTGCCGTTTTTTTCTGAATCAGTCATTGCTGATTTCTTTGTGAAATAAGTTGGGTAAATTTAAAGAGATACTCTCTTTTTATACAGTCATCAAACTGAGAACTGATGGTATTCCATTCTTCCCAAAATGATGGGGAAATGCTCGGTAGCCTTTGCTCTTCCAATTATTTGATAATCTATTTCATCACTCTCAGTGGGTGTACAGAGGTTTCTGACACAATACTAGGCATGAGAAATAGATTCTTTAACAAAGTAAATAACTTAAACAGTGGGTGTCATTCACAACAGCTTTATTATTTATTTTTGATAAATTATTTTATTAGAAAAAGTATTAATCTTGCTAAGCTTCATTTAGAAAATTTGAGGAAGGACTTCAACTGAAAATACAAGACAAACTCCCTTACATTCCAAATGGGGTCCTGTATGTTCTGACACGATGATGTTACTGCTCAGGTACTTGCAACTATCATAGAATCATAGAATCATTAGGGATTGGAAGGGACATCAAAAGGTCATCTACTCCAATTCCCCTGCCACAGCAGGATCACCTAGACCCAGTCACATAGGAACATGTCCAGGCGGGTTTTGAACATCTCCAGTGAAGAAGACTCCACAACCTCCCTGGGCAGCCTGTCCCAGTGCTCTGTCACCCTCACTGTGAAGAAGTTCCTTCTCATATTGATGTGGAATCTCCTATGTTCCATTGCCTCTCATCCTATCAGTAGATGATGTTGAAAGCAGCCTGGCTGCATCCTCTTGACACCCACCCTTCAAATATTTATA
The DNA here is from genome assembly GCA_013400115.1 of Rhinopomastus cyanomelas. Taxonomy (NCBI): domain Eukaryota; kingdom Metazoa; phylum Chordata; class Aves; order Bucerotiformes; family Rhinopomastidae; genus Rhinopomastus; species Rhinopomastus cyanomelas. Next base: position 609,367 of record VXBP01007035.1, read on the forward strand.
GACATTAATGGGCTCATCCCTCAGTCTTAATCAATTAATCAAGCAGAAAGTAAAACTCAGGTAGGTCCTATGACTTTACCAGCAAATGTCCCCCAGTCTGAACACATATGTTCACTGAGAGACAGCTTTTCCTGTCAAGGTTAAGAAGATGAACCAAGACCATGCACCAGATTACTGCCAGGTATGTTGAGGATATTTGCCAGGAAACATTAGAGGAGGTGTGGGAGTTAAATAATTTGAGCTGGATGCCTCTTCCTGTCAAACAGTGAGTTCTTCCTGTCTTCTACACTATACATTTTTATTGTTTAACTACCTGGTAACAACTATGATAAAAAGAAGAGGTCCTTAAAATAAAATGACTTAGTCTTTGGGCAAGGGAGGAAGAAGAAAAAAGAATGTATGAAATGTCAAAGTTACACTCTCACAAGCAGCACACCTGCTGTCTGGAAGCATCTTTTCCAGTCATAGGCACAGGGTGTATCTTGAGATTCTAGTTCACAGACTCACAGAATCACAGAATATTAGGGACTGGAAGATCATCCAGTCTAATCTCCCTGCCACAGCAGGATCACCTAGATCAAGTTGCAAAGGAACATATCCAGGCAGGTTTTAAACTTCTTTGAAGAAGGAGACTCCAAAGCCCCATGGGCAGCCCCTTCCCATCCTCTGCCACCCTCAATGGGAAGAAGTTCCTTCTTATATTTATGTGGAACCTCCTCCTATGTTCCAACTTACACCCATTGCCCCTTGTCCTATTTCAGAGCCTGGTTCCATCCTCCTGACATCCACCCGTTCCTTATTTATAAACATTAATGGGCTCACTCCTCAGTCTACATTTTAACTAGCTCAAGAGACCCAGCTCCCTCATCCTTTCCTCATCAGGGAGATGTTCCACCCCTTTCATCACTGTTGTGGCTCAGAGCTGAGGGGTTGCTGGCTTCAAGCTGTAAAAGAAGTTACAATATGTGTGTGCACGTGTCTCTCCGTCGGTGTGTAAGCCAGAATCTATCAGTAATAATGCACCTGCTTGTTCTTTTCTTAAGTTACATGGGTGTAGTATAATTTATGCCCTTCCCTTTTGACACTGTAATCCTTTCATAGCAATGTCACGTGCAGTTTATCTCTTCTTCTTCTCTGTATTTTTGATTTAATTGCTATAATCAGTGCAAGTACCTCCTCATTTACTTGCCTTTCCCTCTGTGCAAGCGTGTGCATGCAGCTCTACACAAAATAGTTTCTCCAAATGCATTTCAAACCATCATAGTGAAATATCTAGCAGCAAGTGACACAGCTGAAGCAAAACAAAAAATAAACTAACCTGAAAAAGAAAGCCTAAGTCTTACTTTGTCAAGCATATGGAAAACAGGATGGAAAGCACTGCTCAGTAGCATCTTGTCTTCTCTAGCAAAAAATAAGTGAGGGACTTCCAGATGCACAGATGATTTTTCAGGTTTATTTTATTATTGGTTTTCTCGCAGTGTTCAGCAAACAAAAAGATGAGTGCATTAATGGATTTAATGTTCCTTCTCATTTCACCTCTGAGGTAGAAATTTATGTTAATTCTGTAGGTGGGAAATTGCCTCAATTTAGAAAGCATCTATCATATGTGAACTTAATTAGATGGCACGCTAATATAAAGCAGCCCATGTTACAATGGGCATGTTTCCACCAATCTTTCCATGGCAGTGCCAGGTTCCTCAGTGATTATTTCACAGAATCACAGAATTATCAAGGCTGGAAAAGACCTCTGAGATCATCCAGCCCAACTCATGACCTAACATCATCACATCAGCCAGACCAGGGCACTAAGGGCCACAGTCATGCTGTCCTTCAACACCTCCAGGGATGGGGACTCTACCACTGCCATGGGCAGTCCATTCCAGGCTCTGATCACCCCTTCTGTAAGGAAAGGCTTCCTAACATCCAACCTAACCCTCCCCTGGAACAGTGTCAGGCCCTCCTCTCTCTCATCCTGATGCTGGTTGCCTGGAGAAGTTCCCGAACCCCCTCTGACTACAACTTCCCTTCAGGTAGTTTTAGAGAGGAAGAAGGTCCCCTCTGAGTCTCCTCTTCTCCAGGCTAAACACTCCCAGTTCCTTCAGCCTCTCTTCATCAGACTTTTCCTCTAGTCCCTTCCCCAGTCTGATTGCTCCTCTGCACCCTCTCCAGCCCCTCAATCCCTTTCTCAAAGTGAGTGGCTCAAAACTCTCCTTGGTACTCGAGGGGAAACCTCATCAGTGCCAATACAGTTATCAGTTATCTCCCTAGTCCTGCTGGCCAGACTGTTGCTGATATAAGTCAGCATGCCTTTTGCCTTCTGGGCCACCCGTGCATCTTTCTGGCTCCTGTTCAGTCGGTTGTCAGCCAGCACTGCCAGATCCCTCTCTGCCAGGCTGCTCTCCAGCCACTCATTCCCCAGTCTGTGGCTGCAGGGGGTTATTGTGGCCAAAGTGTAGGGCCCTGCACTGGGCTCTGTTAAACCTCATCCCGTTGGCCTCCGCCTGTCGACCCAGCCCGGATCTGCAGCATTTTCCTACCCTCCAGCAGATCAACCTCCTCCCCTCCATAATCTAGTGTCATCCATGAATTTATTACAGGTAGACTTGATTTCTTGTCCAGATCCATACTGTGTACTTTTACAAAGATTTAATAACAAACAGTTTTCTGTTGAAATATGAAGTGCAATTTGTCTTGTTGACAGCCCAGTTTGGCCAGTTTGGCCGCAAAGTTCAGTTACATCATTTCCTAACGATGAACAATGGCGGGGTTTTTGATATGGTTAGTTTAAGTGACTCATCCAGAATTTGGCTCACATAGCTTTGACTGTGCTACCTACATAAAACTACCTGAAGTAGTCCTTGTGTAAATAAATGTATGACTTAAAGGATTGGTTATTTTCTTAATCTGTAGATTTTCCAGCTCCCCTAACCCTAGTGTGGGCTAATATACAGATTGGAAATTTCTCCTCACCAGCAGAGCTGAAAACCTCTCCTCACACTCATCACAGGGCTCTTTTACCAATGACAGACAGTTTATTTGCAATAAACCAGCACTGCCGCTGACTTGTTCCATGTCCCAGTGCTACAAAAATTCTCTTTTCTTTCTTCCCCCCCCCCCAAATACATAATTAGGAAAGCCAGGAATAGAGCTAAGACAATTCTCTTTCCAAATGAGACATGAAAAGTCTTTTATGTTAGTGCTGCTGGATGTTACCGTTCAACAAGCCTGCCTGGATGTGTCCCTGTGCGACTTGGTCTGGGTGATCCTGCTCTGGCAGGGGGATTGGAGTAGATGATCTTTTGAGGTCCCTTCCAATCCCTAATGTTCTGTGATTCTGTGATTGTGACTTTATTAGTTTTTGTTTCACTCACCTCTCTTCTTGCAGGGAGCAGACTGTTTATGAATTGCCAGTGCGTCCTCGTTTTATTTTCCTCATTATTATAGTAGCAATTTTCCTAATTATTCAGGTAGCCACCAGGCTCATGACTCTACCATTCAGGAGTGCCCCTTTATTATCCGAAAACAGTAACGCAGCTTGTAATTTTTTGTCACATTGAGACATAAAATATGTTCCATCCAGTAAATTATTCATATCCCATGGAAAGTAGTAACTCTGTCAAATTCTGGACTTGGGATCACAGTTAAATATGTACATTAGCTCTAGGTTTTAGATCAGCAAGCATGAGAAGAACAACGATCTTTATTTCTGCCCTAAACACTTAACTGTCATTTTGTTCTTGAAAATGTAAATAAGAGCAGGAGAAGGGTACAAAAAGAGAACAACTCTTCTCGCACAAGCGTGGTTAGTGTGCGCTTGCTTGCATACAAACACTTCTGTTCACGCTTACATAAATGTTCCTTACCTAAACATTTGTCTTAACAAAAGAACATGGAAAACTTGAAAAGGAGGTCTGGTCCAAACATGGCTGAATCCATTTGCAGGGTTTAGCAATCCTGTTGGTGAATACATTATGCCACTTATTGCCCAGTGGTAGCAAAAAGTGAGATAAACATTTTCTAAGCAGACCTGCCTGACAAGAAAGCTGTAGAGAAATCTTCCAGATGGCCATGTAACTTTAAAATAGAAAGGAGAAGAAATAAATCATAATCCCTTACCTGAAAAAAAGAAGAACAAAACAACTTTGGCAGGCTGCTTTTGTATTTGGTTTGAATAAGAAGTCCAATATCAGCTACTGAATTACTCACAGAAATCTTATCCTTTAATTTGTCTTGAGATTACAGTCATGGTTTTTCAGAACCACACAATTCCATATTATGTCTCAAACTACTTTTATTTTGACTAGGGAAAATTGCACTATTTTCCCAGAAAGGCATTACTGACTTGGACCTGGCTTTTAACAGCAGAACTTAGCCCTGCTCTGAGGACACGATGGAACTGGATCTTTTAGAGGGACCCATTCACACGGCTGGCATACACGCTGTTGGGATAAACTCATAGGCTACATCTGTGTTTGCTTTTATTTAGGGTCAGCAAAAACTGCTCACATGGTTTTAAAATGTGTTCAGAATGTTTAATTAGAAATACTTGGCACTTCAGAAGAAATTGCTGGAGTAATTTCAGAGAATTTTATCTATAAATTATAGGCAAATTATTAGTCTCAAGTTAAAATTTAATTCAAAAGCAGAAAAACATCCCCTAATTTAAACTGAACAGTTTAAAGGGTGTTCCGAACACAAAGTAATAAGCAAGAACCAGAAAAAGTAATCTGTTAATTTTACAAGAGTACAAGAGACACATACTCTAACATCACAGAATCATTAAGGTTGCAAAGGACCTCTAAGTTCATCAAATCACAGAATCATCATGGCTGGAAAGCACTGTCAGGATCAAGTCCAGCCCTCATTCCACCATCTCCCTAACCCCTAGACCATGGCCTCAAGTGCTGCAGCTACCCGTTTTATAAACACCTCCAGGGGTGGTGAGTCCACCACATCCCTGGGCAGCCTGGTCCGGTGTCCACTCTCTCAGTAAACAATTTCTTTCTAATATCTAATCTAATCCTCTCCTGACACAACTTGCAGCCATTTCCCCTTGTTCTGTCGTTAGTAATTTGGGAGAAGAGACCAGCACCAGCCTTGCTACAACCTCCTTTTGGGTAGTTATAGAGAGTAATAAGGTCTTGTCTTAGCCTCCTCTTCTCTAGAGGAGAAATAGAATCATAGAATCATTAGGGGTTGGAAGGGACCTTGGATCATCTAGTCAAATCTCCCTGCCACAGCAGGATCACCCCAGTTCCCTCAGCTGCTCTTCACAGGACCTGTTTTCCAGACCTCTCCTAAGCCTCGTTACCCTTCTCTGGATCCACTCCAGCACCTCAATGTCCTTCTTATACTCTGGCACCCAAAACTAGACCTGTTACTCAAGATGAGGTCTCACGAGTGCAGGGGCAGGAACACCTCCCTACTCCTGCTGGTATCATTTCTGATACAGGACAGAATCCAACCCTCAACCCAACATCTTCATGACCACTAGACTATGTTGCAGAGTGCCACATCTACTTGCCTTTTGAACATTTCTAGGGATGGGGACTTCACCACTTCCCTGGGAAGCCCGCTCAGATGTTAACCGCTCTTTCACTAAATAAATTTTTCCTAATTTCCCATCTGAACTTCCCCTGGTGTGACTTGTAGACATTTCCTCTGGTCCTGCCAGCAGTTATTTGGGAGAATAGGTCAACACCAGGCTCCCTACAGGCTCCTTTCAAGTAGCTGTAAAGGGCAATAAGGTCTCCTCTCAGCCTCCTCTTCTTCAGGCTAAACAATCCCAGCTCCCCCAGCCTCTTCCCATCAGACCTGTTCTCCAATCCCATAACCAGAAGGAGCATTTCAATGCTCAGTCCCTTTGAGATCTGATGGGTTTTGTCTGTGCAGGCTCGAGAACTGATCCCTGATGCTTGGATACTAATTTCTCATGTGCATTAAGTGAGGTGTCTCAGAGGTAACCCTTTGATCTAGGCTTCTTATACCCTTGCACTAACTGCATCTTAGTATGGGCCACCACCGCTTTTACTCTAGTCTGTGAAGATTTGTGTTTCTTAAACGATCTTACAATTACGGTGTTTGTGGCATCTACATCTGTTACAGTTGTGACAGAAGACAGTGGGTCTTAGATATGTCTTAAAAATATCTACAATTAAAAATGAGTAAGTAGGGGCACAATGGGTCAACAGTCCTGGGTCTACTAGCAGCTTTGTCATGGACTGCACTCTGAGGAATGCTGTCGTAAATACTTGAAGCTATTGATCTGAAACTGATTGATCACACTGTCACACAAAACCTAGCCTGACATTTTAGTGGTGATCAGCACCCTAACGGCCTGTAAAAAAATACCCCCCAGATCCATTGGTAAGGTACTAATTCTGGTGGTTTGGGGAGTTTCCCCTCCCCTCTCGCTATTTGCTAGGTGCTTTTATTTACCTGGTTCTGCTCATGCTCTTTACAGCGATGATACCAGAGAAGGCAAGCCTGTGTTTCTGTGTGTAGCTGTGTTGTCTTTCCAACCTAAACTGTCATATGTCAATTTTTCCTGTAATGACAGGATGTAGTACTGGAACAATGGGATACAGCAAGAAATCCAGCTCAACTTTAGAATCATAGAATCACTAGGGATTACAAGGGAGCTTGAAAGATCATCTAGTCCAATCCCCCTGCCACACCAGGATCACCTAGACCAAGTCACACAGTCAGTCAGGGTTAGAAGGGACCACAGGATCATCCAGTTCCAACTCCCCTACCATGGGCAGGGACACCCCACCCTAGACCAGGCTGGACAGAGCCTTATCCAGCCTGGCCTTAAACACCTCCAGGGATGAGGCCCCAACCACCTTCCCGGGCAACCTACTTCAGGCTCTCACCACTCTCATGGGGAAGAACTTCCTCCTCACATCCACCCTAAATCTACCCATCTCCAGCTTTACTCCATTCCCCCTAGTCCTGTCACTACCTGACATCCTAAAAGCCCCTCCCCAGCCTTTTTATAGGCTCCCTTCAGATACTGGAAGGCCACAATAAGGTCACCTTGGAGCCTCTTCTTCTCCAGACTGAACAGCCCCAACTCTCTCAGTCTGGCCTCTGATCATCCTTGTGGCCCTCCTTTACACTCGCTCCAGCATGTCCACATCCCTCTTGTAATAAGGGCTCCAGAACCGGATGCAGTACTCCAGGTGGTGTCTCACCAGTAGAGGGGGAGAATCACATCCCTCGACCTGCTGGGCACACTTCTCCTGATGCAGCCCAGGATCAGGTTTGCCTTCCAGGCCACAAGAGCACACTGCTGGCTCATGCTGAGCTTTTCATCCACAAGCACCCCCAGGTCCCTCTCCTCAGGGCTACTCTCCAGCCAGTCACTGCCCCGCCTGTATTTGTGCCTAGGATTGTCTCGACCCAGATACAGGACCTTACACTTGGTCTTGTTGAACCCCATCAGGTTGGCTTGTGTCCACCCCTCCAGCCTGTCCAGGTCCCTCTGGATGGCATCCCTTCCCTCCAGCATGTCTGCTGCACCACACAGCTTGGTGTCATCAGCAAACTTGCTGAGGGTGCACTCAATGCCTTTACAGGATTATTTCACAGAAACCTACTTACTCTTATTTATGGATTTTTCCTGCTTCGAACGATCCCGTTCACAGCAAACCAAGGCAACTTCAGTGTTGTGTTAACATCACTAGATGTAGATTTGCTCTACCAAATCACTCCTAATTTAAAGCAGGTTAATTTCCAGGAGGTGCTTACATCTGCTTAAGCATTAGAGACACGGTTATCCTTTGAGGTGCATCCTGTAGATCAAGGAGGATTATCTCTTTACGCTGATACGGTCTCTCTAAATGAATTTAGGTGTAATCCCCAGCAAGGATACTGTGTGTCTCCTGAGTCTGAGAGCTGCTAAAGGTCCACCTAAACTGTGGCCCCTGTAAGAGCCATTCTTATTACCCTAAGATTTGGTTCAGGCTTTGTATTAGTGATACTGTTGTCCATGCTCCAGAGAGATGGAAGGTCAGAAAGCAGCTATGCCTTGTTTTTTCTAGGACAGAAAATGAATGCAAGAAATAACCTAGACTGCAGGGCAGGGGAACAAGCACAGAGTGGCAGGAGCAATACGAGTTGCCTTCCCTTCAACACATCCTCATTGAACACGTTTGTGAAGAACTGAAAGGCAAAGTACAAAATCCCAAAAAGCACGTAAACAGGATAGGACTTGAAAACAGCCATTTCTGCTGGACTCACCAGGTCAGAAAGTCTTACATTTAGACCTTTTTATCAAAGCAACACACTGAAAATACTCCCATTTCAGAGGGACCCTTAACAATGCCTTAGAAATATGGTGACAAAGAAAACTACAAGCAAACAAACACATCCCTCCCCCCACCACCCAAATGCTGAATGACACCACTTCCAGTCTTACAAGTGCCAAGAGGAAGAGCAGATGGAAAAGCATGTAATAGAGCCGGGGCAGAAAAGCGTGAAATTGGGAGTCAGGAGATATGGACAATGACATTTTTGGAGATAAAACTGTGCTCAGATAAATCACTTAGGTAAAGGTGTCTGAGGAAGGTGTGTTTGGGATTGCTAAAGGAGGTAATGTGCGGAGCTGCAGAGCCACCCAGCATAAGATCAGGGCTGCACTGCACTTCGGAATTGGACCATTCCTGTGCTCACCACCCTGCAGATCGACAACAACCAGAGGAGTTTGAGCCCTCTGGTTCAACCATCCACAAGCTCACATGTGAGTACAGACACTGCCACCCGCCTGAGCAGATCTCGTGTCACAAATGCAGCACGTGCAACCACCGCTTCAGCTTTTCAAAACAACAAACTTAGTCCAAAGTAAAAACAAGTCCCCGGCTGACCCCGATGTGGCTTGTGGGAGTAATGTCGGAAAATAGGACAATTCCTACATCACATGCCAGACGTACCGAGAGGGTGTAAGAGAAGCACAGAGGCTAAGGTACCTCTTTGGGGACTGTATCCCAGTCCAGATAAAAGAATTGAATGCATTACCTGTGCTGCAATGCTGTCATAGGGAACCCTGAAGAAAGGCTGGTCTTTGACCCTTTGCCATGCAGGTACCACGAAGGCCAGAGTCACTCAAGTACAATAAAAGGTTTCATGCCAAGCAGACATCTCACTGCACCCAACATCACCGAGTACTGATCACAAACACGCGCAGGATTTCAAGGAGTTAACAGAATCCATCCCTTAAGAAGCGTGCATACATATTGGTACCAATTGATCACGCCTGTCATGCAGAGCTGGACAATTTATGGTTGCAGGGACAGAAAACAGCAAAAGAAACCAGCAGCACCTAACAAAACAAAGGAATATAGACAAAACAAATATATCCAGGCTGTGGGCTAACGGCACAACATTAGCCAAGAAGAGAAATGGTGGAATTTGAGTACAGTCAAATTCCAGTAACCCCAGAAAGGCTAAGATGTGACACGAGAAATGGTCAGAGCCCACTGCTCTGCTAGAAAGAGCCCGAGTAGGAAGGGTGGAAGCTGACAAGTCAGATTAGATGAAGAATGCTATTAACTGTGCATTTCTGGTTCACCCTGGGGCAGGAACAAGTGTCATCGCCCACCTTTGGGAATAAGGCCAGCTCGCCAAGTGTTGCAACGAAAGGAAAAAGAGCACTTGGAAACCTTGCAGGCACCCTGAAAACAACTGATGACACAGTAATAACAGCATCAGTCCTGGTGAGACACTTATCAGCACTGAAGGATGTGATGTCGCATGCAGAATATCCCGGGTTTGGAGCAGATAAGATGCAGCTCATGATTGAACAAATCAATTACTTTGGATAAAACATGTCATTAGGAAAACAAGCAGACAGCAAAGCTTTTACCATATCATCCATGGAATCTGCACAGGACAAAGCACCAAACAAAACACTGCGTAAGGTCTGTCCTTAGATACTTCACACTGTGGAAGTAATTCTGGATGATTTCTCCTTGCAGATGATTTACCTCTGATTGCTTTCTTGAAGTGTGAGGCAGCAGGTGGTCATAGCCCTTGGGAGTGATGAGACGCTGTAATAAATAATGCCGACTCTCTCCACTACCCTGTGTCAAATTCTGACACCCCAGTGAGTAGGACTTCGCTCACACAGGTGCATAGGAAGATAGTTGTACCCTCCACTACATAAATTCACGTATCACATTGAGAAAGCTACCCAGCTTCCTTAACACAGAGCAGATGATCAACAAGAAAACCAAGTTTAAGTCATAGTTGGCTAAAGAAAAGACATTTCAGAAGGAGGACAAGAAGTGAACTTCAGACTGGATCGTTTCTGTAGTGCTTTTGACCCTTCCTCTGCACCAGGTGGTTTCTATTTAGCAATGTAGTTTTAAGGAAGGTCCAGGTCTCTCCAGCTCTTCCTCATCTTACAACTCCTCTCTGAGGTTTTTACGTGGATTTTACCTTCTTGTTTGAGCATTAGTACAGAAGCAGATGAGTCCAGCATTAAGGACTATTCAGCAAGCTGCCAGAATCTCTGCGGTGGTCTGCTCACGCCGCACAGCTCAGAGACAGTTGCTATTTGTTGAGGTGCAGGGTGTTGAGTGAAGAAAGGACAAAGTCATGTTGTGACAGAATCCTCTGCAAAATTAGCCATCTATTGCTACCACTGTGCTGATGGCTCTGTTCAAATGAAGCAAAATGTACCTGAGATGCCAGGGATACCTCCAGCAGTTTCTGCTTTTCTCCCCAGTTTCTAATGTGGTTTAAATGGTTTAAACTTTATCTTCTCAGCTGTTACAGGTTCCTGACAAAAAGCCTACGAAGCAGTTAAGAAAGCGTGGCAGAAACACCAGAAAGTTTTAGCCAGCTCCTGTGCTTTAAGTTGGCTACTGGGGGAAGGCAAGTGGTGAAATGACAGACACTGTGCTGCAGCAGCTCCATCAGAAGCAAGACACGAGCCCTGCCTTCTGAGGCAGATGTCACAAACATTTAAACAGCTGTCAGAACCCCCTCAGGCTGTCATTAGTCCTGACCTTAAACCCAGTTTAGTTTTTAAATGTTAGTGGGGGAGTGTGTGAAAAAAAGAAGTGTTGGAAAAAAAGAGAAAGAAGCCCCAGCACGGTGAAGTTACACAGCTGCCTGAAATATTAAATGAAAGGACTGAACATCTGTTCACTTGCTTTTCAAACTTTAATGGTTTGGAGAGATATTCTGTTGTCTTAGATCTTTAAGAACATCTGCGACCCATGCAGCTTCAGCACCTGTGAAAAGCGCGCTCTCAAAACATGCATATGCTTCAAAGCTTATTACTGCTGTTCTTTGCCAAACACTGCAGCAAATTAGTGATAATACTGAGGTCACGCTCGACTTTTGAGCAGTGGATTTCCTGAGCGAGCCCCGAAACGCTACTGAGGCATCGGCGAGCCGTCAGTGAACAGAATCAGAGGCGGCCATCCGCAAAGAAACTGCTGCAGAATTGTTTGCTAGCAAATGAGTGAGGTACTAGGTTGATCCATTTTTGGTTTGCATTTGTTTGGGAGGGTTTTCTTGTAGTTAGTTTTTCCTTTTAATTTCAAATTCTAAACTGATTATGGTTTGCTGGGGTCAGGCGTAGTGGATAATGAACTTGTAAGCTTCCTGCCACAGGATACTATCGATGTAGTTAAGGAAATTACAGGTGGGTATGGGATGGAAGCACGAGGCATTTATGGGAATAAGAATAGCTTTTGCAGTTCAACTATGCAGTTTATACTTATATTGGCCTTCAGGCCCCAGGAAGAGAGAGTAGACAAATCTATAGTATAAACATCATTGTCATTTTAGAACTAGATGCTGGCAATGTGCTTTTGAGACCACGTACATAGCGGGAACTTATGCTTTGCGTATTTTTGCAGCACCAGAATTCAGAGGAAAGCAGAAAAGGAAAAAACTGGTCAGCTTCTGTTAACTGGTTAACTTCTGTTAACATTTCCATTTGTATTTCTAACGGATTTCCACTGGAGGTATTTATTGTCGCTCCACAGGGCTTTCTCTGGTCACCACAACTGACAGTGTGACCTCTGAAATTTCAGCATGTGCTCCAAGATTGCAAACATTAATCCTCCATCTGGAATATTTGCTCCCATCTAAATGGAGGTGATATTTATTTATTTCTATTTGTAACCTTAAGAAGAGAAAGTATAAGGCCACAAACACACGTTGGCTATGAGTGAAGCTGTGCTAACTTTCTTGCTACTCACACATAGTGACGTGCTTTGAGTGTTTCGTACACTGATGGTTCCAAAGAGAAAGATGTACGCCAGTAAAAATAAACAGGTAGAATTACTAGTGCTGATAATGATAATAACAGCATTAATAATGCAAATCCCATAAGTCTTTTCCAATTCAGTGATACATAAAATTCAATTTCTAAAAACCCCTAAAACTATTAATAAATCTTCATTAAAAATCTAAACGATAGAATGAAAATTATAGAGTGGACGAGTAAAAAGCTGCGGTGCACACAAAAACCTAGTTGTCAGACCAAAGGAGAAGTATTTTCAAAGCAAACATAAACTGTGAAGAAAGTTCAGGATTTGGGAGCAGGGAGCTGTTAAAGATGGAAGAAATAATGGAGACAAAAAGCAGATCACAGCATGTTAATGTTGGAAGGGACCTCGAAAGATCATTCAAGTCCAGCCACACTAGCTGCCTGAAATATTTCAGTTATTAGAAACATTTTGCCCTCATACATGTACCCAGGTATAAGACTACAGATAGGGTTCCCCAATTATAGATATTGGCTGGATGAGGTTCTGGCCAGTCTGATCTAGGGTGAGGTGTCCCTGCCCATGGTAGGGGAGTAGGAACTGGATGATCCTGTGGTCCCTTCTAAACCTGACTGACTCTATGATTTTGTCTGGGTGATCCTGGTGTGGCAGGGGGATTGGACTAGATGATCTTTCGAGGTCCCTTCCAATCCCTAATGATTCTATGCTGGAGCAGGGTAAGCCTACAGTACTGTCTCAAGATGTTCTATATGGGGCTCAAACCCATGACCCCAGGAATTCAGAGTCCCATGAGCCAACCAGGTGCCCCAACGATCAGAAAATATTACATACTGCTAGGCATCCATGCTTTCCCACTGAATAAGATAAACTAATTCTTGGCTATTTCTGTAAAGGAAGCATCGTCATTAGGCAGTGCTTTATCAAATGAAAACTCAATAGTGACTAGAAGGCAAATTCTGTTCACCTCACATCAGTTTTGACTTGTGGTCCCTCATATCCTCTCCTACTTTCACACACACACCTGACATTTACAGGATACTCACACAGAATGAAAATTTCTTCCAAACTCTCATTTCTTACATGAAACTAATTCAAAACCCCAAATCAGAAAGTATAGCTTAATAATAGAGTGTTAGATACACACTGTGGAAATAATCCTATAGAGATAAGAAGAAAATTGATTTAGGAAGACATCCTGTTAGAAAGTAATCCATTGTTGTCTGAAAGCTGGAGCTTAGGTGCAGTGTATTTCAGATATTAGAAATATTTTGCCCTCATACATGTACCCAGTTATAAGACTACAGATAGGGTGCCCTGATTGCAGATATTGGCTGTATAATGGCCATTTATTGAGCTGTGCAGTTTTAGATGCCATTCCACATTTAACAGCTGTGATGGAAGACCCCTGCGATATTCATTCCAACACTGACACCCTCAAGTCATATTTCTTCCCTTGTCAAAAAGTATTTATTGTTATCAGCAGCTTGTCATTCAAGTGTATTAAAGAAAAACGGCGCATCGGGCAGTTGCGGAGCCTCCGTGTCAGTCGTGAAGATGATGTCTCTGAATTTAGTGCCTCTATTTGGTTATTACACATTCATAAATAATCAAAGACCAGTTCAAAGTCTGCAGGCATCAGAGAGAGGGGACAGAAAGCATAGGTGGTATTGAATTTTTCACTTACTCTCACAAAACAAGTCATCCTGTTAATAGCCTGGCTCTCATCCCAGCCAGACATAACACGTTTAGAAGTTGTCTTTCTCCCTGGCTCTGTCAGAACTGGCAGCTGTGTTCACAACTATGAAGCTTCCGAATGGTCGGGCAGGTTTATTTGGGTTTCTTGCCTTTACAGTAAAGACTTTTGTGGTGCTGGTGAATAGAACAAAAGCAACTGGTGTATCTGCACGTGCACACTAGCTTGGCATTGCATGGCTGTGCACTCAGGAACAAGGTGGATGGTCTTCACGGCACAGGAGATCTCAAAGTCTGAATCCTAAAATAATAAAGCTAAGGCCATATTACATTTGCTCCTCCACTGATTTGCATGAACACGGAGGCTGCTAGGTGTTCATAAGCCAGAAAAAGGATCATTTGTCATTCCAGGTCACAATAGGGAAAAATGTATTTTTTATTAATGTTATATTTTTTTAATCTATTTTATGCATATGAAGTTAACGTCTGTCTCCTCCACTCAGAAAATATGATAATTCTCAACAGCGACTCAGCACCTCCCTGCTATAAGCATCAGAAAAAACTTCTTCACAGTGAGGGTGATGGAGCATTGGAATGGGCTGCCCAGGGGGTTGTGGAGTCTCCTTCTCTGAAGACATTTAAAACCCACCTGGATATGTTCCTGTGCAACTTGGTCTAGGTGGTCCTGCTCTGGCAGGGGGATTGGACTAAATGATCTTTCAAGGTTCCTTCCAACCTCTAATGATTTTATGATATTCAGAGTATTTCTAGGAGTATGACTGAGCTCTGATGTTGACGTGTTCCTGTGTGACCTGGTCTAGGTGATGCTGCTCTGGCAGGGGAATTGGACTAGATGCTCTTTTTAGGTGCCTTCCAATCCCTAATGATTCTATGATTGGATGACTCTATGATAATTAGTTATTTACAGACTCTTATGTCATGGAATTTTCACATGAATATATTTGTCCAATTAAAATTCTTGTGTTTAAAGTGGCAAATTAGTTCCCAATGGGAACAGGGGCAGATGGGAATTCAGGGCACAACAGCCTTGGGATCATGATGAAGACAAAGTTATTACTGATTTGCTGCTAATTGTTCTGTAATGTAACCTATGTCTCTACATTCCCAACACAGAGCAGCTGAAATCCACCACACTCCAAACGTAGGTTCAGCTCACTGCTGTGATGAGGCAGTGCTGGGCCGTAACGCAGGCATCGGTGTTGAGCACCATAGCTCAGTAATGTCTTCAGCAAAGCACTGGAGTTCTTCCCACCTACAACTTCATTTCCTCGCTCTCTCATGCTGCGGCAATTAAGGGATATCACAGAATCACTGAGGTTGGAAAAGACCCTTTGGATCATCAAGTCCAACCATCAACCCTACTGGATATGGCTTAGGATTTTCTATACCTGCGGTGGATGGTGGCCTACAAATCAAAGACAGATATAGGCTGGACAACAACCTCAGCCCCTTCCACTGCTGAGGGAGATTTAGACATACCCTCAGCACAGGGGCTGATTTGGATAGAAGTACCTATGTACTTTCCTCTCCTCCAAATTTGTCTGACTCCACAGAGGAGAATTATATAGGAGAAAGTGGCGACAGGAAATGTGGTAAAACTTAACTCCTCTGCAGGTCCAAGTTTGACAGGCTACATGCTGATAATTCTGTCGTAAGATGCCTAGCAAACTCAAGGTATAGTGCAGGAGCTGTGGCTAATTCAGAGACAGATGTTGCTCATGATGAAAGACACAACATGTCACCGGGGTTTTTGGGGATGGTGAGTTGGTTTTTTATATTTAAAGTAGAAAGTTGCAAAAAGTTCCTAATGAAGACATTCAGGTCACATACTTTCTATAATTCCTCCTGACTTGCCTGTCCCCTCTGGCACCCTCCAAACATGCCCTGTGTGCCACAGAAAACCCCGAAGCATCCCACAGTGAGCCACCGTGGAGCAGGATACGGGTGTTTGCTCAGCACAGCTCCCTAACAGTGCAGTGCAACAGACATTTGCCGGGCTGTAAAACTAAGCTAGTGTGTTCAGCAGATCTGTTTCTGGAAGGGCTACACAATGTGCTGGCTTGATCATTACAGGTGGAGCATGGCTTCTGTGTATGTGACATTTTGGAGCGGTTTTTTCATACACCCTAAAGGGTGTTTTGGTCGTATAATCATCTCAAACTTGTTCCCTTTGGGGACCTGAAAATGAGCAGCTTCCCTGTCCACATGCATCAATTTGCTTCCATAGAATACCAAACCTCATGAGGCTTTTCTTGCTCTCCCTGCCACTGGGAAGGCTCATGTGTGGTTTGCATTGTGTACATGTACGTGTGTATATGCTCGTGTGATCTTTACCCACCTTGAGGAGTATTGCAAATTACTTTGATCGACTGAAATGTAGACTTCTCTGAACACATCTGTATTTCATTCCCAATGCATTCTCCCCATGCAGTCGGAAGGGTTTCGCATTTTACTTATGTCTTTCTGGAAATGTCAGGGGCAAGTAGCACACGGCAGTCTGAGCCTCAGCCTGCACGTGAGGCTCGATGCTCGTGTCTGAATAATGTAATAGGCATTACTATTTTGAGAGATGAGCTTTGATCATTATTGTTGCTAACAACAATACTAATGCGCAGTGCTCTTAACAAAGCCTGTCGTGGGGCATTTTGCAATTCAAATACAATTAAAAAGCAACATCAAATAAATGTTTGATTTTGATTTGAAATCTCTAGATATGCACTAAGTTAAGAATAATAGAAAACAAATTCCTAGGGCTGCCTTCAAGGTCCTGTTAGAGAGCAGGGCTTTCTGCAGCCTGCACTCAGCTGAGGCTCCTGCTGGTCCCTGAAATGAAGATGGAGGTTAGCTGATGAACTTTGTCACTCTCAGGGCCACCCCATTACCTTCATAGCACCCAGCAGCTTCCTTCCACAGCTTCTTCTCAAGCAAAATACAGTTTTCCATGCCCATCAGCTCCACCCTGAAGACAGCTGTTGGCAGGCTGCTTGCCCTAGCAGTTAAGAGCTTTATCTTTTGGCCGAGAATGTCCAGGTGTGACCAAAGACCACTGAAAATCTTCTTCAAAAATCTTAGTGCTGCTGGGAAAAAAATATGACCACAGCCTGAAAGAAAATGTGTTAGAGAGGACAAAAGAGCTAACATTTATTTACAAACTGAGAAAATTTATGCAGAAACTCACTGTGAGGCAATCACTGAAACACATAACAGCATTGTTCTCTGAGCATCACTACAATTTGAAATCTCATATTGCTGTGCCAGTGCTGCAAATATTGTTCTTGCTTCCTTAATTCACACATACAGACAGAAGGCAACTTTCCATGAGCTTATTATTTTGTCTTCCTCTAACAGAGGGCCTGCCTCAAGTCCCTGCGCTTTGGACATTGGTTTTATTTCTTGAAATGAATTATGTTCTTTCAAAGTAAAATGAAGGCTTCCAAGTATAATAGATATCTGATGAAAAATTTAGAGCAGATTGTACTGCTTCATCTTAGGTGATAAATTCACATTATCATCGCCTGTAACCCCTCCCAGTGGTAATCCAGGTACTATATTCTTGTTTTACCTGTCGTCTTCTCTTGGGAAGTAATGATTCTCACTTGTGAGTTTAGTTGCTGTCTCTGGTAGAAGTTATACAACATTAAAAGAATATCAGAAAAGAAGAAAAAATATATTCTGAAGAAATGGAGACATGCCAGAAGAAGTGAATAAACTTTGAACAGGAATCTGCCTGGCAGACTCATACAAATCTTTTCGCAGCCTCTGCTGCAGCTGTTGGTGTTGCTCTGGCACATGTGGTAGAGCAAAGGACAGGAAGGGTCAAGTTCAGAGCAGCATCACTTCTCTGGAGGGCAGAAGGTCTTCTGCAAACTGTCATGGGCAGCTTTGTGATCCAGCCTGCACATGGGCCTGCAGCCCATGGGTGGAGGTGCCCAGCAGTGCTGCTCGGAGGAAATCCCACTCACAGCTTCAGCTACAGAGGCAGTGTAAGGACTGAGTTATCGCTATGGAGCACTTCCACACACAAGTAGGCTAAACAAAAAGTCGTTTGAACATGGGTGGAAGTGGACCTATGGAGCATGTCCAGACTAGGCAATGAAAATGCTCACAGGGCTGGAGCACCTCTCATGAAGATGGGCTGAGAGTGTTGGAATTGTTCAGTCTGAAGAGAAGGCGGTGGCCTTATAGTGACTTTCCGGTACCTCAAAGGGGCCTGTCAGAAGACTGGGGAAGGCTCTTCACAAGGGCAGGGAACAATAGGATGCGAAGTCATGGCTTTAAGCTGAAAAGGCTGGAAATGAGGAAAAAGTTCTTTAAACTAAGGGTGGTGGATCCCTGGAACAGGCTGCCTAGAGTGGTAGTGGATGCCCCATCCCTGGAGCCATTCAGGGTCAGGCTGGATGGCGCTCTGGGCAATCTATTCTACATAGAGATGTCCCTGCTTGTTGTAGGGGGCTTGGACTAGAGGACCTTTAGAGGTCCCTTCCAACCCAATACATTCTATGATTCTATGATATATCTTGTATCAGAGGCTACCTTTTTCCTGCGATTGCCTACTGGAAAAACTTTGCTAGTTTTCCTCTGACCTCTTGTCTGTAAATCCAGTTTTCAGCCTGGGTGAGGACACTAATAGTTCAGCTTAGGCAAACTATGCATTTGCTCAGAAACAATGAAATTCCCTCAGTGTAGCTAAAATATTCAAGGAAGCCCTGGGTTTTTTTCTGGTCACGGTGCATAAAAATATGCAAAATACAGCAACGCAAAGCAGGGCTTGACACAGTTTAATTCAATTATCACATATTCTCTCTGAAGCAGGACTTATCCTTCCACATACAGAGGGAATTAAGCCTCATGGAAGCAAAAGGGCCTTCATTAGCTCATCAGAGGTTAAAGGGAAATGTACCTCTTCCAACACCTGAAAATCATTCTTGGAGATCTGTTGCTCTGCCGTGTTTTACCCACAATTAAATTTATTCATGTTTGCAGACTGATGTGGTGGAAATTTGCTGCAATTACATCCACGGCCCATTTGTGCTACAGCAACTCCTGTGAACTTTTTCTGCACATTCTACAGAGTTTTTCAGCCAGGTGGAATGTCTAGAAATGCTGATGAGTTTTCAGGATGGCACAGAGCACTTCAGTTGACCCGTGTGTAAGAAATCTGGAGACCTAGGAATGTGGTCCTACCGTTACGCATCATCCACATCTTGTAGAAAAATGTTAATAATATTTCTATATAAGTCAAGCAAGGAAGATTCTTGTAGACTAGTATGGATGATTTTGTTTCACTTGTGTATTCTGTGTGGGCAGTAGACAAACTGTTAGCTGATGTAAGTGAAAATCCAAATTTTAACCTCGCAGGAGCTGGCATCCACTTCGAAGAGACTTAATAGGTTTGGCAGAAGACTCAACAATATTTTATCTGGACTGTCTTCGTGGCATAAAGCTGTTACATTTAGTGAGAACAGTAACTAAAAAACTACAAGCAAATTGAGAAAAATTTTGAAGGCACATAAAATACCATTGCCATGATCTATGCTTTTACAGAGTTGCTCGGAAACAAAAATAACTGCAAGTGGCTGTGCTTACTGACACTCTTCCTACCCATATCTCATTAGTCTAGGCAGGGAAAATGGTAGGTTAATCCTATTTCTTGTCTAACACTTCCACAACATTCAAATACAGTATCAGCACAGTTTTTGGAATGCATGTCTAGTTACTCTTCTTGGTTAATATCATGGTCACAGTAGCCATTAGCACAGCAGTGGAATCTGCAGTAACCTATTTCTGGCAGACCAGTGGCATTCTTAACCAAGACCCCACCATGACCACTAGGACTATCATACATTTTGTCCTGCTTCCCTTTAGTGCTCCAATCCCACGGGCCCAATTTGGCCTCTACTTTCATTATGTGTCCTTCATGGAACTTCCAAATCAGGTAAAATTCTCATTAGAGAGAAGTGAATTTATACTAGATAAGGTACTAGACCACTTCTTTCTCTGTACCAAGGACCACCGTGACCAAGCAGCAATTGAATATCTAAAGATGATCTTTCTTCTCTACCACTGGTTTTATGAACCAAGAATTATTGTTTGCATCATCTTATTAAATTATTGGTGATGACAGAGGCCGTGAAATTGTTTCCCTTTTTGACCTCCACTAGTCAACTGATCAAGTCCATTTCTTTTTAATCTTGGAGAGGGAGAAGAAAGCCAGGACCATCTATGAAAAGCCAATCTGGAAACTGTTTTTTTTTCTTAGAAATCACCTAGAATTAGGAAAAAGTTAAAAAATGCATGTTTTTCTATTTGGATCTATTTGGATGTAAAAATAAATTGAACATATGTGAAACGTATTTAGTCTTTAGGCACGCTGAAAAAGAGTAACGGCATTGCCTGCCTTCCAAATGTGCTACAATATTCGTTCTGATTTCAGAGCTGTTCTGTTCTGGGACAAGTTTCATTATTTGTTGCTTTTCTTTGTCTACTACAACAACAACTTTAGGGTCTGTCCATGGGAATATATATGGACCTAAGGATTTTTTTTTTCCCTAGAAACTTTGGCAATAAACTCAAAATAACAAAATCTTTCAGATAGGAAATGATAAAAAAGGTCTGCTTCATACCTTATTATATTTTCTCCTGGTGTTGTTTAACATCACTACTAAAAGTATTACTGTAACTCAAACACCTGTAGCTCTATGGAGCCTACTACAGCTAAGTCAAAGTTCTGTTGTGAAAATTTTACTACAAACTTGTGGTCTGTGTAGATTGTATTTGATGCTACTGTACCATGCAGCACATAGGTAAATATCAGTGTGTTCTCCACTGTCTTTGAACCATTTTGGGAAACGTGCTTTTTCTGGCCACTTTGGAGCAATTTAGTCTGGATTATTTTTCCTCAAGTACGGATTATTCTATAAATCTATATAAAACAAACACATTTTATACATATTTTCTAATTAAAATACTCTCCATTAAATAACTTTCCAGAAATAAACCTTTTATATTTTCATAAATAGAAAGTGAGAGCCTGGAATGGGTTTCCCAGGGAGGTGGTGGAAGCCCCGTGCTTGGAGGTGTTTAAGGCCAGGCTGGATGAGGATCTGGCCAGTCTGATCTAGGGTGGAGTGTCCCTGACCATGGTAGGGGAGTTGGAACTGGATGATCCTGTGGTCCCTTCTAACCCTGACTGACTGTGTGACTTGGTCTGGGTGATCCTGCTGTGGCAGGGGGATTGGACTAGATGATCTTTCGAGGTCCCTTCCAATCCCTAATGATTCTGTGAGTCTATGATTTCTTTTCACGATAAATTTTGAGTAAGTTTTCTAATTCTGATGAGGTGTTCCTACAAGTTTCCAAAACACATATATTTTTATAGTTTTAAATATTAAGGAGCTGGATTTTTGTTTATTTATATTTTCTGTATAACATTCCACATATTCTACTAAGTCACACCCTAAATTATGGGGTTTGTTTTCCCTTGTTTTCACACAATAAATACCTAAAATGGCCAACTCATTTCTCTAGAAATTACTACAAATGCTCTCTTTCATTAACAAAACAAAGTTCTGCGGCACATTCTGAAGACCAAGTTACCAACCCAACAAAGTACATCCTTCCCACTCTCCCTATTATTTCAAACAGCTGAACCTCCTGCCTTTGTAAATAAGAGCTTATCCCTCTCTCAATGCTTCCTACACTTACACACTGGTATGTTTGCTCCCATTATAATGAACACAGGCTGACATTTGCCAATGGTCAATATGATTTATTTTCTTTTTTTGAGAATCCTTTTCATTTGTGTTTTTATCGCACTGCGTGCCTGGGCAAGGTAGCAAAAAGCAGAGATAAGAATTTAGAATTACATCTCCGTGGGGCTGGCACATTTTGAGCCTCGCAGATGCAAATAACACCAATTGCTGCTTGAGGCAGTGTTAAACCATATTCCACCTAAATTCATTCCAGCAACATTGAAACGAGAATGCAGGAAAGAAGACAAGAGGGATGAGAGAGGAAATCTGGCCTAATTTGGCCCATCAGTTGGACAAAAGTTGAAGTAGTGATTTTAACTTCAAAAAGTGTCTCTGAGGAGCCAGAAAAGCCACCTACATAACATGACTGAGATCAAAACGGACAGGAAATGCTGCCTTTCAATGCCATGGGCTGCAGCACTGCTGCCACTATAAACCTTGAACCTTTACGGGTTTGGTGGTGGTGTACGTTTGCAGAGAACTTCAGAAAACACATTTATACAGTACAACCATCACATACCTGTTCAATCACAGAACCACAGAACGTTAGAGGTTGGAAGGGACCTCGAAAGATCACCTAAGTCCCACCTCCCCTGCTGGAGCAGGGTAAGCCTACAGTACTGTCTCAAGATGTCCTACATGGGGCTTGAACCCATGACCCCAGGAATTCAGAGTCCCATGCTCTACCAACTGAGCCAACCAGGTGTGTGAGAACCAGTTTCAGTTTCTTTTTCACATTTGGCTGTTTGACCACAGGCCGTACCAATGTTATTTAGAAATCTATCGGCTATTCCTTATATCACAAGGGTCAGACTAGTCCCTGGCTAACATAAATAATAGAGACTTCAAAACCAGTTTATTTTTGCTCATTAACACACTAGGCTACTCCTGCTGCATCTCCTCTGCCACTTCACGTAGATAAACTGTCACAAATACACAAACATATTTTCTTTTCACCATAAAGGGATTTTTCCCTGTCTTCCAGATTCAATTTATGCATTGAAAGAGCTGAAAAACTGTATAAGAAAAACACCCCCACCCCCAACCAAAAATAAAGCGTTTGCTTCTAGCGCTGTTAAATGATGTTTGATGCTCCAGAGAGCCTTCAACATTCATTACGGAGTCAACTGGAGCTTCATTAAATATCAGCCTAGCATGTGTATGTGTGGTAGTGAGCACCGGCCTCAGGAGCTCCCCCAGGCCATGTTCTATAGGTTTCTTTCATCTGTCATTTTGCTTTGACTTGGGGCGATTATCACTTTTATCATTGACAATAGAAAACTCATTCCTGTGTGCATTCCATTTTCATTATTCCTTGCCCCGTGAGGATGACTGACACACACAGGTTCTTTTTCATCTTTTAAAGCATTGTAATTAATCATTTTAAATTCTCGCCTTAGAGTGTTCTTTTATTAGCATTGGTAGATGAAATCAAATTAAAGCTGAGTGCTGGTACTGAGAAAACTTGCTGGGCCATCCTGGCCTAGGAGGAGAGGGCTACATCTCAGACATTTTACACTGGTTTAACTTAGCTTCCCTGCACAGAGTCTACCCTGATACCCATTAGCATGATCAGGGTGCAAATATGGACTAGGGGGTGCCTAATGTTTTGAAATATCAAACAGAAAAAGCTGAAAAAACAGCCTTTTTTCCTCCACAGGAGCATCACTTGAGATTTTTGAATCTGAAGGATAATGCAGGCAGCTATGAAACAATTTTGACAGTCAGGAAGAAAGATCTTCAAAGCACAGTGCTGGGCAGAGGCTGAGGAGATACTGTCACTTCCACAGGCTTCACAAGGTACCTTGAGGAAATGACAAGTTCTCGTTTTGTTTTCCATCTGCAAAATTAAGATACGAGTGCTGCTTCTTCCCTCTTTGCTTCTTTGTTGAGGTTGTGGGCTCTTCTGCACAGAGACAGCCTCTTATGATTGCCAAGAGCTGCGTCTCCCGCAACCTCAAACACTAATGTCAAACACACAATAATTGTGTTTTGTTTCTGTAATAGCTACTGCCTGCGCGTTAAATTATCTGAGAGAGACGGCACTGGCGGAAGCACAGGGAAGCCTCACTCCTGCAGGAGCAGTGCTGTTCTCCTCCTTTCCACGCATCAGGACCGATTACCACAGAAGGAGGCACCGGTGCCAAAAATGTGACCGGCCTTCTCTGGTACTGGGGGGCAGAAGCATCGTGAACGTACCAGCAACACCATTTTATTCTTTCTTTCTGCAATCTGGGCTGTCCTCAGAAGTTTAAAACCTAACTGGAGGAAAAGAAAACCAACCCCAAACCAGAACACACAGAAAAATATGTTATTCCTAAATTTCAGCGTCCTGTAAATGCAGTGCTGTGTTTAAACTGTGACTGTTCCAAGTCACACTGGTTTACACTATTGCCTAATTTGTAAGAAAATATGTAAAATAGAAATCAGGGACACTTTCCTACAGGAGCCTGCAGTGTAACGTTGCCTTAGGATAAAGGCAGTTTTGTTTCCTTCCCTGTAATTCCTGAGGTGATTCAGAGATGCGACACTTATTAGTATATCATAGAATCACAGAATCTTTAGGGATTGGAAGGGACCTTGAAAGATCATTTAGTCCAATCCGCCTGCAACAGCAGGATCATCTAGACCAAGTCACACAGGAACACATCCAGGCAGGTTTTAAATATCTCTGCTGAAGGAGACTCCACAACCACCCTGGGCAACCTGTCCCAGTGCTCTGTCACCCTCACTGTGAAGAAGTTCCTTCTGATATTGATGTGGAACCTCCTATGTTCCAGCTCACAGCCGCTGCCCCTCATCCTATCACTAGATGACATTGAGAGGAGCCTGGATCCATCCTCCTGACACCCACCCTTCACATATTTATAGACATCAGTGAGGTCACCCCTCAGTCTCCTCTTCTCCAAGCTAAAGAGACAGTTTATCTTGCGGCTTTGATCTCACATTTCACATCTTTCCTACATAATAATTTGGCTGTTGCCTCTGCATGGAGACTTGCAGAAAATTCCTGAGAACACAGACTACTTCTGTCAGATGCCAGCCTGGGGAAGCCTCTCTCAAGGGAGCTCTCTGCCTTCACGTATACGTGCAATAGGGATGAGATGTTCTAAGGCTCTGCTTCCGTGTGCCTTCTGCGCAATGTCAGTGTGATGGTTTCAATTAGAAGTGAGTGCTTTGCTGGGTATAAAGTAATAAATCAACTTCATTAAGCTTTCCTTCACAGGACAAGAGGGCAGGGCCTGAAGTTGTTCCAGGAGAGGGTTAATTGGATGTTAGGAAGCCCTTCCTCCTGGAAAGGGTGATCAGATCCTGGAATGGACTGCCCAGGGCAGCGGTGGAGTCCCCATCCCTGGAGCTGTTTAAGGACAGACTGGCTGTGGCCCTTAGTGCCCTGGTTTGGCAGATGGGGTGATGTTAGCTCAGGGGCTGGGCCAAATGATCTTGGAGATCTATTCCAGCCTCGATAATGACAATAATAGTAACAACAGTACACACAAGATTGAAATATATTTTAGTTGTTGGTACTAAGCTTGTATCTGAATGTACTATTGAACGAATAGCATCAGTAAGCTTTCCCAAAAACAGATGCATTAGACCCTAGGCTGCCTGAAAACAAAAGAATATTTAAAATACTTTTAGATGGGTTATGAGAACCTGAGACCTTAAATTACATTCTAGCCAAATGGGCAGAGGAGCCTGAAAAAAAATCCTGCAATAAAAGTAAAACATTTAAAAAGTCATCTCCAATTGGAAATTGTTTCCTTGAAAGAAGTGGAGGCTAAGCTTGTAAAGCAATGTTCTTAATCAAGCACTGAAATAAAAGAAACCCCATCTTTTCTGGAGGAAAGTAATCTGGGTTTTACATCCAGGCTCAGCCAGACTGTCAAGGAACACTGAACAAGTTCAATAATGAAGGATTTTTTTATGTTACATCGCTTTTACAAAGGTTGACTGGATAAAAGTTATTCAAGGGAAAACTCACTTCTGAAGATTTGTGAAGCCAGATGGTGCCCCATGAAGCTGCCTTGGGGCAAAGTATTTCTCTTACAGTTTGAGCAATGCCCAGTTTTTGTAGTTACATATGGAATTCTTTTTGCTTTAAGGACAACACTTGGCAAACACGGTGCTTCTTGTCTGTCTGGTGATCCCCACTGCCACAAGTACCTCTATGAGTCAGAAGAACTAGAATCTGGTAAGCCAGGGAAAAAAAATCTATTTAAGATGCATCTAGCCATGAAAAAAGCTTGCTAATAAAACTCGCTCCAAAACTGGATTTTATTTTAAATTCCAGAAAACGCAACTCATAAAGTGAGTGGCCCATGTCCTCTTGCAGTGGCCATATGCTGTAGTTTTGAATGAACTAAAGATATCTCAATATTTAATTTTATTTAATAACAAAATGTGTGATAGATACACTAACCACACGAGCTAGCGCTCAGTGTGCCATTAGCTCATTTATAGTACACACAGAACAGCTGAGGTGTGTATATGGTGAAACACCAATTCATCGGAGACCTCGTGCCAGTAGGGCTTCTGTGGATGCCCGTGTATCTTAGAGAAAAGTCGAGGGGAACTTACGATGGCTTGTAATTTTGGCTTGGTGCCTTGAAAATGCATCTTGTTTTCTTTAAATAGGTCAGCACTGTCAGACTTAGAGTGTAATTAATGTTGATTAAACCCACGTAGGACCAAGAAAACGTGAAGTAACAACTGGTTTGAAACTATTTTGTATATGACATAGGAAATCTAGAGACACAGAAAACTAAATGTCTTACGGATGGTCAGGTTATGATTCAATCGTGAATTTCACTGAATTGTTTGACTATTGAAGTGTTTGCATTACAGGGTTTTTTGTTGTTGATGCTTGTTATTTTAATTAAG
Source organism: Rhinopomastus cyanomelas (assembly GCA_013400115.1). Taxonomy (NCBI): domain Eukaryota; kingdom Metazoa; phylum Chordata; class Aves; order Bucerotiformes; family Rhinopomastidae; genus Rhinopomastus; species Rhinopomastus cyanomelas. The sequence continues at coordinate 635,963 of VXBP01007035.1, forward strand.
CATGAGTAATAGCAGTAGCTGTCAGCAACTGAGAATTAACTGTTCTACAAATACATTATGCTGAAGGAAAATGGGAAAGGGCTCTTAACATGAAGAACTATGTGCAATCGACATATTAGTATGAGGCAAGGGTTGCCTATTTGGCAACCTCTCATACTTTTTCCCAAGCATCAAACCATTGAAAAACAGGATAAATATTTGGAATATATTCTAGATAAAGTTTTGGTCAAACAGAAGATTAATGCAACTAGGGCCACTTTATGTAGACAGATCTGCACAGCAAACACTTAGGCGGTGCGTAATTTTCAGCACTGCTGGCGTTGCTGTAATACAGGAACTTCTAGCACAGGGAGCACTTATCTTCCAAAATAAGAGATAATAAATCAAAATTATTTTGTCTCTTTGTATGTGCCATTGCTTCTCGTTACACCAATGCTCAAAATACGCAACATTGAGTCTGCATCTCACTGTTTTCAATAATCAGGAATTATTTTCTTGTTAACTGCCTTCCAGGACTATTTATATATCTCTTCTGCATTTAATTTTCTCTGTTGTCACTGAGCAGAGTAGGATCTATTAATCTTCCTATTTTGTGTTGTCTGCATTATTATGATACAGAAAAGATGCATAAAATTACATGCCTTCCCACCGAAGAGACTGTGAGCAAATGTCATCAGGAAGTCCTGTTCAGCTGTATCATTATAAGGCTGGGGTGGGGGATTGGGGGTGTGGGAAAAGGACCTTCTGCTTCAATGGCTTGCTTTTCCTCAAGTGTGCCATAAAGTGGAATTAAGATATACAAAGATGTGGAGATAATGCTGAGTTAAGATGTTTCGGGTAGAGTAACACACACTGAAATCAGAGTGGTGATTAACCACACTCACTTCCAGTCGGGGAATCGGTGGAGAGTTGGCCAGTGCACGAGGCACCCCAAGTTGTATTCAAAACATCATTATTTCTTAGCTTTGGCTTTAAAATGGCTCTATAAGTCAGTTACGACTAAGAATCATGAACTGATTTGGAGGGGAGTTCATTTCATCTGCAGCCTAAAGACGAGACACTTATTGGATTTATTTTCTGTTATTTACAATGGAAATGAGCTCATCACTATTCAATTTTACATTTCATATTAATCAATTCATTTTTCTAGCTTGCAATCAGTTTATTCGTTTCAATAAGTGCTTCATGAATTGTTAATGGTGACATAAAACAACAAAATCCAGAATCTGGTTAAAAATAAAACCCTTGGAGCACTGTGGCCTGCTGCCACTATTATGCAGGACTGGTGTGAGGTGGGACATCACTTTCAGAACAGTTATTTGTGAGGGTCAACTTGGCATCATGGATTGCAGCTTCAGGATATGACTATAATAAATAATTTATAAGAAAACATCCATAACCTTTTAGAAGGGAACCAATGCTATATTTTTCTGGATCTGTGTGACAAAGCCTACATGTTCTTATATCCATCTACTAAAGGTTCTAAGGGGAGCTGTCAGTTGTCCTTGCAGTCTTAATCAAGGCTTTAAACTGAAACGAATAATATCGATGATATGCAGAAAAAAAATCATGAAAATACCTCATAAACAGTAGCAGAATAAAGAAATCTATATGGATGTTCATGTAATCTATAATGCATTTCACTAATTAAAAAATTAATTCATTTTTCCAAAGTATTACATTTTTTTATATAAGGTGACTCCTACAAGCTGTCATTTGCACACAAACGTGGGTATCATTTGGTGGTCAAAACTCCTTATTCAAAATTAGTTCTATTCTCTGTAGAACTGACCAAAAGACAGTATTTCTGTCGAATCTATTCCAAAATCTCAACACTCCTGAGGATTATAGTGTTGATTGAGATAAAATAAAGAACGGCTTAAAGAAGATGCTGTCTGCGTTGAGAAGCAGTGTGAGGATAGGTGTGGAGTTAGCGATGCTTCCTGAGATAACAAAACCCTTGAAAGTGTCTCACATAAATGTCTCTGCCCAGCTCTGCTTCTCCATATAATGGATGATGCCTTCGAGCTACTGCATGAGCAGCAGTCTCCAAACCCAAATGCTCAAACACTATGACCTTAATACAGATTAATGAGAAACTTAAAAAGTAGCCAAATAACATTTTTATCTTTCTTTTGTTGTTAAACAGAGTCAGAAAGCATGCTGCATGATAAAGTGCTCTGGGGTCACACAGAGATCTTCTTCACAGTTAATAAATCATTGACAAAAGCATGAATTCACCCCAGATATTAGTTAGTTACACTGAGCAACGTTCAGGCAAACGACAACGCGCAGAAACACAACTAATTTGCACTTAGCCAGACAAAGTGACCATAAATTAGGCCTGGCAACTGATAAATCTCACTTACTGCCTCTATCTCGTTCAGGGTGTTTGGTTTTGGTTTGCTTGTTGGGGATATTTCTCCTTAAAACCAATGCAAACGTTAGCAAGCTACAAAGCTGTTTGTTGTGTGCTCTTTCGTAAAGGTCTTTTCCCATACATATTTTAGAGATTTCTCCAGCTACTGCCACTTCTTTATATTTCTTTCTTTCTTAAAGTAGGTAAAGGTGCCAGGAAGAGCACAAACCGTGTGTGACTGAACTGACAAAGCACTGAAACAACACGGCACCTCCGCAAAGGCAAATGCAAAAATTCATACATCACCAATAACACAGAGTCACAGAATGGTCTAGGTGGAAAAGGACCTTAGAGCAGGTCTATTAGCAATTCCCTCTGCCATGGGTATGAAAAATCTTCCCAGATACATGATTAACATGTCATAATGCTTATAATCACACACAGAACATTAGGGATTGGAAGAGGTCTTGAAAGATCATCTAGTCCAATACCCCTGCCACAGCAGTATCACCTAGATCAAGTCACACAGGAACTGTCCATGGCAGGGGAGTTGGAACTGGATCCCTTCTAACCCTGACTGATTCTATGACTCTGCTGTGGCAGGGGGATTGGACTAGATGATCTTTTGAGGTCCCTTCTAATCCCTAATAATTCTATGATTCCATGATATTCACGTAGTTTTTTAAATGTCTCCAGAGAAGGAGACTCCACAACCTCCCTGGGCAGCCTGTTCCAGTGCTCTGTCACTCTCACTGTGAAGAAGTTCTTTCTCATATTTATGTGGAACCTCCTCTGTTCAAGCTCACACCCATTGCTCCTTGTCCTATCATTGGATGCCACTGAGAAGAGCCTGGCTCCATCCTCCTGACACTCACCTTTTCCTTATTTATAAACATTAATGTTCTCACTCCTCAGTCTACTTTTTTCCTAGCTCAAGAGACCCAGCTGTCTCAGCCTTTCCTTATCAGGGAGATCCTCCACTCCTACAGTGAAACATAAAATACCGAATCTATAGTGATGGCAGCAGAGTCAGCTAGTTTCTTTGTCGGTGACAACTATTGCACACCCACAACCCATTTTTCTGTCCAAATACAAAAGCAAAGTGAAATCTTAGTTTTGCATTGGCTGTACTGGGGCGAGAATTTTGTTCAAATCCAGGAGACCTTATGGTTATCACGAAAGCCCCAAGCCCTTATTTTGAAGACAAGCAGAAGCATTAAGCTGTAAAGTGTACCCTTTCCCCAGGAAAAGCATTATATTGTGAATTACCATACGATGCCATCCACTGTCCTTCACAGTTGAAACATGTGGCAAAAGCACCAGCTGACTGCAAGTGTAGTTAGACCTCCAGTTTCCCATCACAGTCACACCTTCTTCTGCTTCCAGATAATTGAGGTAGTGTCCTGGGATGATGGAAGGAACAGAAACAAACAACTGAGGAAGGAATTCTTTTTAGAATCCTGAATGCAGAGTACATTTTACAGCTGACAAGTGGAAATTGGAAATGTTAATTATGAACAGCATAAGCAAATAATTTGTCTCAGTAAAAAAGAGGAATGGTCCAGGTTCTTCTGTCACTTGAAAAGAAAAGGATAACACCTTGTTGTATAGCAGCCAAAATACCCTCTAATTTTCCAATTAACTGGATTGCATCAGAGGTTCAGATTCTCCTCATGAACTTAGTTTCAGAGATGCAAATCATATTCACTCTTCATCTGAATGAAGATTTGCAACAGTACATGAGTCTACTTGTATGATACCAATTCACCTCACCTGTTGCCAGTTACAGAAACTATTCCGTGAGATGAGGGCACTGCACAGTGTGTAGGTACCACACTGATGGCATTTAATGTGCTACCAGCATGAAACTCCACATAAAATACTATGTGTGGATTTTTGTGTTTTCCTTAAAGATAACCTAAAAAAAAATCTCTTTGGACAAAATGTCTCTACACTGTAGTGGCTATTTTTTTTCTCTCTCTTTTTTAGTTTTCTAATCTTGATGGCAAAACATCTTGGAGCTGAAACCTATTTTTGTCAGAACCATCTTCTGAAATCTTCTGGTCTTCCTTCTTGATTGGTTGTGATGACACTCTGTAGGCTCAATTGAGAGACACCAGGATAGTATGTCCTGCTTGAACAGCCTTAGAAGAGGTTTCATTAATTTTCTGTTTGGTCAGAAAACTGCAAGATCAGTTTTAAAAAAGTCACTGATCATTCAAATAACGTGATGTAACTGCTTTGTGCAGTGAAGCACTGATGTTATTCTAAAACCTATGTGTTTAGTTCTAGAAAATACTGTTACCCCTCTTTTTGAGTCTGAAAGTAATGCACTCTCGGTAGTTAAGTGGCAGCGCAAGCAGACAGGGATAGAATAAATCAAGTCTAACTTAAGGCAAAGGAAGATTCAGTCCTTAGTTTGGGCAGGAGAATGAAAAAAGTGGCCGTTTTCTACAAGTGCTATAGAAAGATGATGGGAACTGGATGGAGGAACAGTGTGTTTGCCAAGGGATCCCTTTCTTCTCATTGTAAAGCCTTCAGGATTTGCTGCAGCTGGGAGGATGCTCATGCCTGGAGGGAGGTCACGGGTAACTTCCCCAAATTGGCAGCACTAGTCCAAGCCCCTGGCTTTTGTCAGTCTCCTTTCCCGGACAATAGCCAGAGCAGTAATGCCAAATTTCATACTTACCCTGCCTTTCCAGGAAGGTGTTGTCTCCATAATGACCTGAGCTGCTAGACATAGGGCTTGAAGGTACTGGCTCATCACTTACTCTCTCATCACATATTGCAAACTGGCCTCAGAGAGGAAATTCTTACCATTCACCTATGTAAGAATTTAACAAGGAATTAAATTGTTAGTGAGGCCACAAGTAGTTTGTTCTTCTCAAGGTGGCTTTTCTCTGTTGGGATGCCAGTACCGCTATCGCACATCGAAGCACAAACAACTAAGCTTCATTTGATAAATACTGATTAATCATTTGAAAAAGACTGGGTAGTCAAATAATACTTCTAGAATATTAGTAAAGGATCCTTGAAGAGGTGGAGAGAGAGCATTTAGACATGGTGTCAGATATTGAGTGCTTACCTTTGTATCGGTCTGGAAAGTAATAGCAATATGAGCACCCACACCAAAAGTACTTCCTCTCAAATGTAAAATATTTTCCTCTAAACAGCCTCAGTCTGCAGTGCAAATAAGCGCTGCATGCATAACCCTAGCCACTGAGCATGAAAATGATATGGCACCAACACTGTGTTTGCAGTGATTGTCAGACATATATCTGAGGCCAAATCAAAGCCAGTTGGAAGCTGCTCAGCAAATTTGGCAGTTAAAATACATACTGGAGGCCTTATGGCTGCATTCATTGCCATATGTTGAGAGCTGTCCCTCTCTATTTATCTGCAGCTATTGTAAGTTTGGAGCTGTCCACCCCTATTTATTTGCAATCCCCTAATTAGGCATAATGGCTCAGCTACTAAAAGATATTAACATATTGCTGCAGATTGAAGGCAGGACAACAGATATAATTAGAGGTTGAGAGGAGACTGAACCGTGTCAAAAGATCAAGTTCGATTTAGTCACACAATGAAAAAGAGGTCCCCAACCACCCTACAGTCCTTGCAGGAAAGATGAATATTCTGTGCCAAGTCTCATTTCAGCCTATTTTCTGTATTTTCTTTCGAAAACAACCATATACTGAAATAACAGCTAGAAAAGACTGATTCAATCTGTGAAAGCTTTATCTAAACTCGTCGCAGTGTTCCTGACCAGGCTGTTGATCAGCTAGGCTGCATCCTGGCTTTGTGAAATGGGGACGGTATATGGGATACTGAAATTGCTGAGAGTCACTCTTGAGACGATAAAATTTTGGAAAGGTCCTGCCACTGCCTTTTGGATAGGACATATTGAAGACCATGTGGCAAACAGGAGAAATTCATTTCCTACGATGACTGGATCTGCTGCACACAAAGCCCCACCACAGCGCCTTTGTTAGCCTGACTGAGGAACGCGTCCCAGTGGGCTGAATGCAGAGACAGAAATCAAGTGGCATCTCCCCCTCCACTGGCTCCAACTAGTTCTGACAATACTTGGTGTGACCCTTTCATTCCTGCCTTTATTTCTTCCCTAGCATGTTATTTTTCTCCTGATTCATCCTCTTCCCTTTCTTTTCCTGACTTCTAATACACACTGGGCTGAGCCAGCAAAGATAAATCCACCTTTTTGTAGCACTGCCATGAGACCACATCCTGAAAGCACTGCTTTAAACAACACAAGGCTGCTAGAAGTTTGCAGAGTTTCAGTGTGGCTGATAAAACGTCGCACTGTGCTGGTAACTTCCCAGCAGCAAGGCTGCAGGGGAAGGAAATTCAAGAGACACAAGCCCACTGACTTTTTTTCCCCCACTTTGTTCTTCTGCTACGCAAGTTTGTTTTGTTTGAAAACAAATAGAATGGAACATCAGCAGCAGGAAACATAAAACTACCTAAATCGGCTCCATCTTCTCTCAACGTAGCTGTTAACAGATACAGGCTGCTTAATCCATGGGTTTGCCTTGTAAGTAGCTCCAAAGTGTAAAGACAAGTGGTGATGGAAAGTCTCCAAAATAACAATCTTTAATTATGTGCAAGTTATTTGATTGCTTTCTGGCTCGTTTTAAAGCTGCTTATTACTAATAGGTCAGAATGCTGTTCAAGATGGAAGAGGAAGCTTCAACAGAGGAAGTTGGCAATGGGCAGGAACAATAATCTTCTGAACGAAATCATTGATGGAGTAGTCAAAGGGAAGAGCTCTTATTATCATTTAGCTGAGGGATTTAGGCATCCTAAGGGCAAAGACAAAGAAAGATTTAGATGCTGAAGTTCAGACACTTGGTTCCCAAATATTCCTCCACTTAAGTACATGAGCACTGTAAGATCCTCCATCTTTCAGCTTCTCTATAAGACTTCCTTTTCAACCAGTACTGGAAAATATAGCATTTCAAATTTTTAACTGGGATCTTCAAAGCAAGTCCCTAGCAGGTGCCACGGGAAAGACAGGACCGTGTTAAATAACCAAGAAGTGCTGTATATGCTGAGATGAAGAATTATAGAGTCATAGAAGAGTTTTGGCTGGAAGAGACCTTCAAGATCATAGAGTTCAACCTTTTCCTAGCCCTGTCAGCACCACTAAACCCTGTCCCCCACTGCAACATTTACCCTTCTCTTAAACACCTCCAGGGATGGTGACTCATCCCTCTCCGTGGGCAGGCTGTTCCAGTCCCTGACAAGCACTTCAGTAAAGGAATTCCTCCTGACATCCAACCTGAACCTCCCCTGGTGCAGCTTAAGGCCATTTCCCTTTACTGACAGGGCAAAGAGCAAGTCAGGATCAGGTTTATGACCCTTCAGATATACAAAACATCCATTGGTCAAGAATTGTTTTGACTAGGAGCGTGGTAGAAATGGATAGCTGCTCTTGAAATCAGCTTGATCTTTGTTGTAACTCTTCTGTATTTGGAGCTCTTCCTGCAAGGATAGCACCAAGCTTTCTCCGTAAAACTAAAATTATAGAGTTATCTTCTTCTCCACCCCCACCTTCCATCATTCTCCTCCTGTGGCATAACAGAGTATTTCATGCAATGCTCTGTACAAAGTACCTCTGCCAGGTAAGGCCCAAGGGAAACCATTTCAACCTTTGCAGCATAATGAATTAGAGATTGGCAGACAGATTTGTCTTTTTTGAGGTTCCCAGACTAATGTCTGTCTGTCTTTTATTCTCAAATAAAAGCCTTTTCTAAACCTCTTCAAATACTTATCATCACAAGTTCTCCTGCTAGAAGTACTCATTTACCCAGCTCTGATCAGCAGGATTGTGAAGTGAGTGTTTCCCATATAGCTTCTGGCGAGGATTAGAAAGAAATCAAATCAAATCTGAGATTTGCTGTTAATTTTGGATGCCTAAAAGGAAGTGTGCAAATTGAAGAGAAGGCAAGAGATAGTTCCACAGCTTTTAAATAAGACTGTAAGACCAGAGGCTCAAGGTTGTATATACTGTACAGCAATTCACAGAGAATTTCCCTATGAACTAATAATACATTTTACATCTTATCACTTCCTTGAAGAGATGAGCGGAGGAAACAGTTCATTGACACGTCTCGGGAGAAAACCTTTAAAGAGAATGTTGAAATTCAGCGTCAAACAGGAGTATTTCAACGTAATGTCAAATGTTCCACTAGAGTAGGGTTTTTTATTGTCCCATTGAAAAAAACACATTTTCTTCTTCCTGCTCTCAAATTTAAAGATTCCAAAGGCAATTGCACAAACAATGTTAACTGTGAACTATGTTTTTCTATAGTGTTGAAATATACATTATTAAAGAACTTCATAATAAAGGTTGCATGGGATTGCTGGTTTAACTATTGTATTTGGAACATGTCGGTATGTGCCCTGAATACATGGACTGATTATCTACAGCAGTGGAGGAAACAGCAAGGTTCAACCAGATCAGCCCATAGGTGTGGCACGTTTTCATTGGCAAAGAGAGCAAAGAAAACCTGTGGCTACTAGCAAGGTCTGGACTAAATTTATTAGTCTGTGAGTATCTAAAAGGTGTAAGATCACATTCTAGGAAGTAGTTTTGCTGAATCGGTGGTCTGAACTTTCAGGGTAGGTGTTGTGTCAGAGATGGGTAGTAAATGAAGGCTGCAGAGCTATGTTAAACACTTGCCACCAGGATGTCTCTAAACTCCCTGTGCCAATGCCACTGCTGAAAGCAATGCTGAGAAGTACTACTTGGAACGAAGGCTGTTGTTAGATTTTTGATCTTATTAATAGGAGATATAGGACTAGGAGAATACAAAAACATATATAAATTTCTAAACTGGCAATTTAAACAGCCTTTTGCTTTCTTTCAGTGAAAGTATTAGTTAATTTTTCAGAATCTTAAAAACACAAACAGCTCCACACAAGCCTGAACTTACTTTTTCTGATTGCTCACAAAACCCCCCACGTATCACAATTAAGTTCTCACATGCAAATCGCCTGCAGGACATCTATTGTTAAAGCAGTTATGCAATTACACACATCTTTTCTTTCACAAAACAAGCATATCTATCCTTTACTCTAGATGCATATGATCATGATAATTGTTCTGCCCTGAGCTCTTGATACTTTTCAAAGCAGGTTCTCAGAGCCTCATTTAAATATAACAAGTGTGTCACCTCCTGTACATTGAATTTACACTTGTCGCTGACTTTTAAATCACCATACTTAGCAGGCAGCTTCGGTTTTTTATGCGACTGTATTAGAGCTGCATGTTTCTCACCTACAGAGATTATCTTTTCTTTCCAGGGTGGATCTTATGGAAAGATCTGCAAGAAAATCTGGAGTCTCTGTTCAAAGGGAAGCCAGAGAATTATTTGATTCTTGATTCCATCTGACATCGCAGGCCTTGGTTTGAGGCTTGAAATACATTGATTTACAAATAAACAGATAGAGGCACAGACCTGGAACAACGAGTGTACACTGTGCTGCATCTTTTCTTGGAACAGTGAAGATAGCCGAGGGTAATGAATGCATCTAGGACAAATATATTCAGATTAGCAATGCAATAGAAATTGGCGTGCTGATACCCATCGTGTATAAGAATCAAAGCTAGACGAAGAGAGAGCATGGGTAAAAGCAACTGTCTCGTGTACGAGGATTGAAAACACAGCATATTCTTACACAGTACATGTGGTGTTGTGACAGATTAGCACTCCCAGGAAACGCATAGTAATTATAGAAATTTAACCATGTTTTCACTGCAATTTGTAGAATGTGTGTCAGACTTGGATGGTTTCTTCGTACAGTTTGGTACTAGGATGCTGGAAATGTTTTAAATTGAATTACATTAAAACAAAGGTTTCTTTATTAAATAGGATCCAGCTGAAGGGCCAAGCAATCATGATCAATTTCCAGCATGCAGCAAATAAAGAGAGGTTCCTTGGCAGTGTGCATTGAAAGAATTCCTTCTATAGTGTACGTTCAGGAAACCAAAGACTTTAATGACTGATAACTTCAGGAAAGCCAGCACAATATACTTAGGTACCATACCATTCCACTGTCGCCTGTTTTCCTATTCAGGGAAAAATACACAGAAGAAAGAGTAGAATTGAATTTTCCTACCTTTAGATTTACAGCCTACTCTCCCAGTTTGTCTAATGCCTTTTCTGACTGGAGCATCCAGAGGGCACACCAGCTGGAATAAATAAACATTCTGACTATTGTTACATCCACTGACATTCACCCTTTTCCACATTTTGCACAGTACATTAAGCAAAAACATAACAGGCAGTTATTACCGAGCCTGCTTTCTGTGACAGTGAATCTTTGTTAGGCAGGGCAGAGGAGCAGGAAAAAAAATGAGCAGAGGTGGGGACAAAAATCCCCACAACAAAAGAAACAAACCCCCAAACTAAACAGAGTGATTACACTGTACCGTGGTAGGGCTGGTGGTGAATTTTTCAGAACCACAATGTACTTGTTATCAAAGACGCTTTAAAGCAAAACAAAAGAGAAATGCTCTAAGAAACCAAATAAAAAACTGTTGCTATCAAACGGGCAATATAATCACAGGGATAGAACAACAGAGCGTAGAGATTTAATATGCCAAGATGCATGCTAACGGTATACTGCTGCGTGGGGGCCCGGTGGTCATGTGCTTACACTTCCCAAGTGCAGTTTATACGCATTCTTGCAGCCATCTGTAATATGTTCTTGTAGCCTTTATTTCCTTTTCTTTCTCACTATACAGTGACCAACTGCCTGACTGGCTGTAGAGGTGCTAAAGGCTCTGCTGCACAATAGGATCCTCCCTGAGGTACCCCAGATGATGTGCTGGTGCATGGAAAGTGCTAGAGGTACTATGAGCACAGCCAGCTGTGGGCCATTCAACTTCTGTCTCACAAGGCACACACTAGAAGGAAAATATATCTGTCATTGCTGGAAAGCATATATTTTCCAGCTTTTTTTCCCCCTTTTCTTCCCCTCTAGTTCACCCCCTTCAGCCTATGAATCATATTTGGTAAATTCTTGGTATGTTTGCAAACATTCAGGGATGATGGAACTTGCAATTTTGCATACAAGTTGGCTGAGAACCTGAAATTCACTCAGCCTTAACATCACCAACAACCGTCCAAGTGACTCTAATGGCATTTAGAGGTTTACTCCTTTAATTTGTTGCCAGTCTTAGAAGTTAAGATAGGGCTTAAAAATAATAAAAACTTTAATATAGTTGAAAGAAGTTAAAAAGTGAAAATCAAGTGAAAGCTGGACTCATCCAGTGGTGACCTTCATTTAATGGTCAGCACTACCTTAACCATCACCATTGTTTATTCTCAAGGACCATTATAGCACCATGAATTACTAAATAGTTTTAAGGTCCAATGAAATGAATTTGAAAAGACAGGAGTAAAGAAGCATATCTTTTCATACAATAGAAGGCCTCTGTGGTGTTGTTGAAGGGCTGTGTAAGCAGATAACTGAAAAGTACCAACTTACAGCTCAACAGACCATATAAATATTTTGTTTTCATTCTTAATGAAGTAACATGACTCGTAGTCGTGCTTTCCAAATTAAAAGTTATTTTTCATTTCCAGTAATTAAATCTTATTGCAGATGTTTTGAAGGCTATAGCTTCATTGAAAAATAATGTGCATTTAGCTGACATAAGGGCAGCTCAAAGCCTATGGAAAACACCAGGAATACATGAGTTCTTTCAGTTTAAGATCAAGTCTTTAAAATAATTTAAGGAAAACTGCTGAAACTTTTGAAATACACAGAGGCAAAAATATAACCTTATATATTTGTTTATTTTTGTTTTATTTATTGACACACCTTATCCATATTCCAGGGGGAGGAAAAAACCAGCATTAAAAACTAGGAATCATGGTTTCCATCAAAGCCCATGAGAGATACAAAATCAAATCAATGGTCCTTATCTCGGCAGAGATGGTCCTGTTGAAATATCCAGGAACACAAAGAATGGCTTGGCATGTCTTTGCATGAGCTATCTAATAGGAAGATAATTCATAAACCCACAAAGGTGAGCAATTATAAACCATTCTTTACCCATGTCTTTCTTGCTGATAAGAGCGTGGCTGAGGAGCCAGAGAAACTCATTTCTTTGTAGGTATGAAAGATCAGTGCATCCTTCCACGTTACAGGAAGTGCGAGCAAATATCAGCAACATCACGCTATCCGTCTGTTGTTGTTGTTTAAAGTAGAAAAACATAGAGTTAGGCAGGTAAATGCATAAGCAAAACTACTTTCTGACCTCTTCTGTTATAACTAGGGTTTTAAGCCAGGAAAGAGATAGGGTTAGTATTTAATCTGGAGAGAGCAAGATACAAAAATTATATGCATGGGTGGGAACATTGGACCATATACACCTTAATCAACTTCTCTGCAGAGACCTCTGAGCAAGAGAACAGAGCACACCTATTCTGTGCAATTGTTTTTCTCTTGTCTGGCACTGAAACTTCAGCAGAATTTTCTTCTGTGATGGGGATTTAAAAAAAAAATTTATTTATCTTTCTAGCACCATTCCTATTAATTTCATGGAGATTAAGTGCTTCTTGACTAAGCTTATGTTGTTTATTTTTTCATTTAAAAGAAAGTTTGTCTCAGCTGAAACCCAAGAAAAATTATACTGTTACAGTACTAAAACTTACTTTTGCCTGACGACACAGTTTTGCCCAAATTACAAGAAGAAATGAAAGATGTCTGAATTATGACACACTTAAAACATATTTTATTATCTTGCTTATCAAAGATCTGAATCTACATACAATTCCACAAGTGAAGAAACTAGTTTTAGGTTTCCTTGAATTCAATGCAGAGACATCATGCAGAGCAGATGTTGGCCATTGCAATGACATGAGAGAGTCCAAAAAATGCCTTCTGCAACTGACAGGAAAACCACTTAGAGCTTTGGGCACAGGTACCAGAAACCCTGCTCTTCCATTAGCTGACATCCAGAGTGAAATTTGGAGTGTTAGCAAGGTATTATCTCCCTGTTACTACATGGTTCTTTTAATAGTTGCTCTCCAGACTTTTCTTAAATGGAGTCTAGAAGAAGTAGCAGAAATGAAAAGCAGTGGGAGGATTCAAACACTGGGGTCTATATGACAAACATATACATGGTTTGCTTTATTTTCCCCTAAACACAACTTTGCCAATGTACTAAGATCGCTGTCTGAGCCTAAAAAACATAAATAGATTCCCCAGTTTCTGGGAGCTGTGGCAGTTGTTTCCATCCTCTCTCTCTTCCACAACCTTTGCCTTGATTGACTTCTGGATAAGGCTTATCAAAGGCACAATCCAATTAAAATTGTATAAGAGTAAATTGATTAATATTGTTCAGGACTGTCGCTTTCTGGAAACAAAAAACCCCACTTCTTTGGGGTCTGTTACATAAGACTCTCCAGTTCTATAAATTCATTATTTACAAGTCAACATAATTTTTGTTCCCAAGGATCAGCTTTCAGATTTGCTTTAACTGTATCACCAAGGGAAACTTGAATTACAAACATCAAGAAGTATGATTTCAATATTTAAAAGATTAGAAAATTCAATTAGACTGGAAACATGGAGCAAAAGCCTTATATATATAATTTCCTTCTGCTTGGAAAAGCATTCCGAATTTAAAAACTCCCTTTGCTCTCAGTCCCCACAAGTGAATAAATTTACACGTTTAAGTAAGTACACTACACCGGATTTCACTAAAGAGAGGGAAATGACAAGGGGACACGAGTTGTGGAACTGCGGATGGATCAAAAGGGAAACAGTGTTATCCCTTCTTCCATCTGAAGGTTCCCCTCAAAAAAATTCCATAAATATATAGTTGTCTTTCTGTGAGGATCTTCACCCTCTAAGATAGGTGATTATGTATGGAAGAGGCATACAGGGGAAAGAGCATTGAAGAGCAGACAAGCAATGTGGGAAGAAGGAGCAGATAAAGAAAGGAAGCATGCAGAAAATTAAGCTAAAGAAGGCAAAGTAAAATGTGAGTCACAGGCTTCAAAAAGACACTGAAAAATAAGAAAGAGGAAATTCTTCTACAACTATTCATACGTAGTCTATAGCACCAGTTCTCCAGCGTTTGCACAAAGTTAAGAATAGAACTTGTCTTTTTCAAGTTGTTGGAAGAATGGGAATTTTCATTTCATTTTAATTTCACTTTTTAACAATATTGAAAGAAAGTATTAGAGCAGAAACAAAATAGGATTTCCTTCATTTTAACTGCCTTAAAGAGAAAGTTGTAGATTCCAAATCTCTGTTTGGTTTAGTCATATGATTGAGACAACCATTACAAAGGCAATCAAGAGATTTAAGTACAACAATACCTGTGGAAAGTCATCAGGGAAATCATTCTAGAGTCTTCAGCAACATTTTATCAGGTCTTCATACTCTGCTCCAGGTGCTCAACGTGGACAGCACCCTTACAAATTCTGGACTGGATCTCACACATGAGGCCAATTCCATTTTAAGTGATACCACAATGACAGAGGCTGACAGACAGTATAACTAACACAGAGACAACACGGAGTGACTTGTCAGTAACAAAGTCCATGCTTTATTTGAAGTCAGTACCTGCTGTCGTATCAGAGAGCCAGCGGCCAGATCGGAGCACGTTTACTGCAGATTCTATGGAGGAGGTCGCATCATTAGATGAAAGTTGCACAGTGGCTGTCAAATGGTAGCTCATTCAAGTGAAGGAATTACTAAGTAGCTTCAGAAAATAAAATAAGCTCAGAGATGATCATAAAGTCATAGAAGGGTTTGGGTTGGAGGGGACTTCAAAGATCTTCTAGTTCCAGCACCACTGCCAAGGGTGGGGACAGGTCTCACTAGACCGGGTTGCTCAAAGCCCCATCTGACCTGGTCGTGAACACTTCCAGTAGTGGACAATCCACAACGTCCCTGAGCAACCTGTTCCAGTATCTCACCTCCCTCATAGCGAGGAACTTCTTCCTAATTTTTAGTCTAAACCTTCCTTCTTTCAGTCTGAAGCCATTTCCCCTCCTCCTATGACTACAAACTCTTGTAAAAAGTCCTTCCCTGTCTTTCCTGTGGGCTCCCTTCTGAATCATGTGAATTAGACAGGAAACACTGTTGTATTTAAGCAGTGTCACTGTTCTGCAGTTGTTCCTTTTGCTGCGTCTTGGACAATATTTTCAGGTTTAGAGTATTCAAGCCAGGGATGGTGTTCCCTTAGCCACTGCCGATCCTTTGGACAAGCAAGAGCTTGCAACACTGCAGCAAGATTCAGTGTTTAACCAGAACTACAAATGAAGACTGGCTAACTCAACACACTACAGCAAGCGTGCATCCACATATGAAAACTGAGCTTTCAATAACCCCAGTGCCTAGGGTAGCCTTTTAATGTGCTCTGAGATAAACAATTTTAGGAGCAATAACTAACAATGCCATATTAATATTTTCCCTTAGGGATATCTGGCTGACTCCTTCCTGATTTTATCTCTCAGTAATAATGATATGATTTATTTTTGAAAACCTGAAAAAGGACATCCCGTCACTGACCCACATTAGGAATCCCGGCAGTGTAGACGATACAGGCAGTAAAAGGAAGCGAGGAACAAGAGTCAGTGAAAGTCCACAGCATGCATCTTCTCCCTGCTGCTCTTTCCCTTCCTGTTTATCTGCTAATACAGCACCAAAAAATACACTATAACATCAATAGATTTCATCAGGTGAACGAGTAGCCACCATTAAGCAGATTTATGGTTTTGAAAATCGTTTTAGTGTGTGTCTCCGCGGAAATTTCTCTCTTCTAGATAAAGCTGCACTTCAGCTGCGCAAGGAGTCTGCGAGGGAGCTGCTTGTAGGAGCAACTGGGCACGTGCTCTGCTTTTAGATTTGTGCAAGTGAAATCACATGAGATGGCACTACAGCTATAATTTAAATCAGCTTTTGGCCTAATTGTGCCTTCTGAAAACAGCTGCAGTGGTGGGGAAACACACCCCATCATTTCAGACGTTAGGATGCAAGTCTAGGGTATCAGTTTAGTAGGAATTAGCTTCTGTGGACTGAGCCAAAGAGAGTAAAGCACAATCACTGGGCTGGGACAGCTCTGTGAAAGCATAAGCTGGTAAAGAGTGCTGGAGAGGAGTAGAGGATTTCATTTTTGAGAGATGCTTTACAGATCATGAAAGCAATTTAGAAGTTAATTTGGCTTCAGTGTGACTTGCTCCCAGTGTAGCCAGAAGGAACTATATGAGTTTTTTTGCACTCATATAATTGGATTCATAATCAGTGGCTTTGGAATAAGATAGTGATTGACCATGTTTAATCACAAGACTTGAAAATAAAATACTTACTAGGAGAGATTTTGTCTTTAAAGTTCACCTTTAAAAATGCCTTAACGAGGATCAGGTACAAGTTTTCCAGTTAGACCAATGTTGACCTATTTAACCCCACAAAGCAGATGACCCAAAGAGCAGTTGATTTCAGCCGTACCAGACACAATGAAACCAGAATTTGCAGGAAGATTGTAGGAAAGTTTGAAGGAAGGCGAGGCAGGGCATAGGTTGCAAAGCAAAGTGGCTTCAGCCACACTTCCCTCACCAGGTCTTGGCAAGGGCAGGCTTCTGTGTGTCTGTGCCTAAGTCCTTTAACCTCACCTGTATGTCATGACACATCATGGCAACCTCTTTTCACTCAACCACATCCATGCATAACCATATCTTCAGAAAAAGGGACAAGGCAGACATGGTCCTGGCTTTATCCAGAATCAAACCTTACAATAAATGTTTCTTCAGTTTTGTTATGAAATGGATCAAAGGCCCTAAACAAATCCAAGAATGAACTTTTTATTTCCCTCATTTCATCCTCATCAGCATCTGGGATATTTCAGAACCAGCCAGTCACAATGGATTTATGAACAGTTAGAGCAGCAAAACTGTCAGCAAAGATAATGGGCAGAATGACTAATTAGCAAGAAAAGAAATTACTTAAGATGCTGACACTTGTTAGCCCAGAAATGCAGAATACCATAACCTCAGTGAATAATCTACTCCACATTAATCTGTGGAGTTGAATTCCTATTTCATTGAATGGTTTAGGTTGGAAAAGACCTCAGATATCATCGAGTTCCAACCCCCTGCCATGGACAAGGACACGTCTCACCAGACCAGGTTGCACAGACCCCATCCAACCTGGCCTTGAACACTTCAGGGACGAAGCAGCCATAATCTTCCTGGACAATTTGTTCCAGTGCCTCAGCACACTCACAGGGAGGAATTTCTTCCCAAAATCTGATATAAATGTGCCCTCTTATAGTTTGAAACCATCTTCATGTTCCAGAATCACAGAATTATTGAGGCTGGAAAAGACCTTTGAGCTCATGGGTTTCATGGAAGCTCAGTCATCTATGACCTAACATCTCCATCAGCCAGGCCAAGGCACTATGGGCCATATCCAGTCCATGACTCCACCACCTCCCTGGGCAGTCCATTCCAGGATCTGATTACCCCTTCCATGAGGAACAGCTTCCTAATAACTACCCTAAACCTTCCTTGGTGCAGATTCAGGCCCTGTAATCTCATCCTGTTGCCCGTTGCCTGGGAGAAGAGACCGACACCCACCTGACCACAAACTTCCTTCAGGGAGTTGTAGAGAGTGATAAGGTCCCCGCTGAGTGTTCTCCAGGCTAAACAACCCCTGCTCCCTCAGCCTCTCCCCATCATGCGAAAGGATCTTTTTACATATCCTGCAGAAGCTCTTGATATCTAACTTCACCGCTGTCAAAATCTTTTTCCTTGTGGATCGCTGTCTGTCCTCATAGGCCCTGATAATTAACCCCACGAGTTCCTCCTTTCTGAGAGCTTAGATATCCTTAGTTGAAAGCAAAATGTACATTCCTCACAGGGCAGTTTGCCAGCTGAGCTTCTCCCCGATGCATGCAGATTCTCTCAATATTTATCTTGTGGAAGGTAACACAGCTGTGTTTGAAGGTGCATGTGGAGCAGACTTGGCTGAAGTCAAACCAGAAGAATTTGGGGTTTGGTGTTGCATTGTCATGATTAACAAATTTGTCTTCGACCAGGTGGCAATGAACTATGTGAAATAACACCTTGAACACATCTTAAAACTTCTGTCATTAAGTCCTGTGAGAAGCATCTCCACTGAAGAAAAGATTTGAAAATCCTTTTACCATCAGTTTTGAAGCGTTCCTCAACTGCAATTTCTAAGGACAAAAAAAAAAATTAAAATTAAAAAAGTCATGACAATATTGTTGATTGTGAAGTTCTTTTGCAGAGGAACAATCAGTTCTGCCCTCCTGGCAGCGAGCACACCGCCACACAGGCTGAAATACTGTCCAGTTTTGATTTACCTAGGCTAGAGATCGAGCAAAGCATTGAAGTCTATCCAAACGCATGTCAGTGCCGACAGTTGAACTGCTGACTCAGCAGACTCCTTATTTCTAAAGATCTACTGCGAGGTGAGCCCAGAAATAAAACCTTCCTAGTAGTGATGTGAGTTTTGATGTATTGCTTCCACATAAGAGTATAGATGTACTTTCCCAAGGCAGGCAAAACTGATTGCATTTGCTTTGAAAATGTCCGCACCACCTAGACTGCGTTCGGGCAGATTTATTCAGTAGCAGAAATATTTCCTGAAATAAATGAACTTCGTGTAGAAAGTTACTTACAGAGTGATCGCTTGAAACAGATAGTTATGAATGCCAATGCCACGAAACAGTATCCAGAAGCAAAGCTCATCCAGTCATGAACAGAATTCTTCTACGTGTGGTCAAAACCTCTGGAGCATAAATATTCTCCCAGCAAACGCCTTGCAAGCTTTCTGCTAATCGATACCCTTCAGCATTACTTGAATTTTAAACTGAGAAAACCACGCACAGAGCACGAGCGGCTTTGAACATACAAAAAGATGATGCAGGGAATATTGAAGCACTCACGCATTTTCTCAGAAGGAATGGCTTTCTGCTCTTTCCTCAGAAAGAATGGCTTTCTGCTTTTCCTGTGCTTCAATCTGTAGGCAATCTATTCTGGACGCACAAATTAACACTGTTTTCATTCTGCCGTAATGAATTTCACAGCATTAGCATCATATTCCAGATCGGCTGGATAACACAGAGTGATCCTGTACTTACTGTTCCATTTTGGAACTTGGCGTTCC
>VXBP01007036.1:0-130812 GCA_013400115.1 Rhinopomastus cyanomelas
CAAGAGGATGAGCCTGCACAGGGAGCCTTCTCGTCTGACTCCTAATGACCAGATGCAGGCGACCGCCTGGGCGTCGTGTTCAGAGAGGCCACTTCTGCTTCCTCTAAGCAACTCATAAACATGTCCAGGGATGGAGACTCAANCAGGAAAGCCGGCCCCGTTAAGGTGAAAAACAGCCTTGCTGCACCATGGAGGGGTCTCTCTCATCCACTGGAGCAAGAGGATGAGCCTGCACAGGGAGCCTTCTCGTCTGACTCCTAATGACCAGATGCAGGCGACCGCCTGGGCGTCGTGTTCAGAGAGGCCACTTCTGCTTCCTCTAAGCAACTCATAAACATGTCCAGGGATGGAGACTCAACCACCTATCCAGTCCTTAATGTTCTGTGATTCTGGCCCCACCTGCTGCCAGGCACCGTGGTGACATCTTGATGTGTTTGCTTCAGACAGTGGTGGGAAGCGGGACGATGCTGAGTGAGGACCCCAGGAGCCAGCTGCACTGTCCTCTTGGCTGTGCGTGGCTCTCCTGGCCCGGGAGAGCAACCCGTGGACCCGGCCGTGCTTCTCAGCATCACCAGGTAACTTCTGGTCCTTCGCTTATGCAGCTTCTGCATGGATGAAGGGAGAGACTCATCCCATCAGGCTCTGCTGAAGCACAGACATGTGGTCTTCTCTGGGGCTTTAACCCGCTCTGGTTTGAACTAGGTCAAAGCAGAAGCCTGTGCTCCCTGAGAAACCAATTCTGCTGCTGAACGAGCATCAGTATGAGGGGAGTTCTCCTCAGGTCTCCCTCTGGTGTCAGAGCCCTCATGGCTGTGCTCACCCTGCTCGCTCTGCTCCAGCATTAACACTCCTTTTCAAAGGTCAGCGTCACAGACAGCGGGAGCTAACTGAGGGCCTGAAACTGTTAGCAACACGTTTGGATCGTAGATTTGCTCCCTCAGTTGCCCCAGGGGTTCCTATTTCATCTCTGCAGACCCCTGGTCTCGCTTCACCCCCTGACATCATGGACGTTTTTCACCTGTTTGGGAATCAGCCGGAGCAGGAGAGACGCCTCTGCCAATTCGTCTTCACTTACCCGGTCCTTAGCCAGCCTGTCAGCCGCTTCTGCGCAGGGAGGCCAGGCTGGAACACGACAAATTGGGGCCCTGACTGCTCCCAGCGCGCCACAAAAACGGGAGGCGACACATCCTGGTGCTTTCCTCTTCCCCCTCGTCCTTCATTCAGCAGAGACGTGCTGACGTTCGGAAAGCTCGGTGGCCTGTGAAGCGCCCGAGAGGCAAGATCTTCTCCTCTCCACATCTGTCCTCAAGCTGCAGCAGTAACACAGACCCTTCATTACACGATGGGCAGCTGCAGCCACGGTCAGTCTCGGCCAGTTCAATAAAGGAGTCGTGTTCTTCTCTTCTCTTGCTGTCCACAGAGACACTTACCTGTGCTGACGCGCAGCACCTCCACCCCCAAAAGAAGGGGCCACATGAATGTCTCTAACACAACGGGAGCGCTGACTCCAGCTCGCGCCGCACCCGCGCCCTTGGGTTTGGTGGTGTGAGCTGTGTGCCCGGACGGGCAGGTCCCGTAACCTGCCTGGCAAAAACCGGGATTTATCACTTCCAATTATTAGCTTCACTAGCCCCTCACAGACCTTGATTTTCCCTCCCCTCTGGTAAAATGACACCTCTCCAACACTAATGAAACCCATGTGTTATGCTGGAGGGTCTGGGTGTCGGCGGCCGCGAGCGTGTGACAGGGCTTCCACCCCCAGGGGTTGATATATTGGTCAAAAAAACCTACTTGATGGGTGATAACAGAGCGCGTCTTCGACCGGTTCTTTGCATATCATGTGAGTTACCTGCTCTGCCTGGCAGCCACCGCGCGGTCCTGGAGAAAAACCTGCCCTGGCAGGGGCAGCTGTTCTGCCCCTGCTTCATCGCGGGGCTGGAGCGAGGGCAGAGTGGGGCAACAACGCTGGGGAAGGGCCTGGAGAATCCATCTGATGAGGAGAGATGGAGAGAGTTGGGGCTGTTCAGTTTGAGGAAGAGGAGGCTGAGGGGAGCCCTCATCGCTCTCCACAGCTCTCTGAAAGGACACTGCAGAGATGCTGGTGCTGGGCTCTTCTCACAGGTCATTAGCGACAGAAGCAGAGGGAGGGGCTTCAAGCTCCAACAGGGGAGGGTCAGACTTGATAACAGGAAAAATTTTTCCTGAAAAGGGTGGTCGGGCACTGGGATGGGCTGCCCAGGGTGGGGGTTGAGACCCCATCCCTGGATGAGTTTCAAAGTCCCTTAGATGTGGTGTTGGGGGATCTGGTTTAGGGGTGACCTTGTAGAGTGGGGTTGATGGTTTGACTGGATGATCCTGGGGGTCTTTTCCAGTCTGAATGACTCTGTGATGCTGTGAATCTGTGACTGCTGGCTGGGCTACAGGAAAATCCGTGCCTGGAGGTCCTAGAAGAAGATGCCAGCTCTTCAGAGTGCTTCAGATTTCTGGCTGAGTTGAATCCTGTGCAGAGATCCAGATGTGGATTAGATGGGAACCATGCATTGACCACGTTTTAGTAATCAAAGTGGATCTGAAGGGATTCACAACTCTCTGTCTACTTACGCAGCCATGGGTCTGTGGTTCAAGCCTGTCAGAAAGCCCCTGCGGACGCTCCTGCTCTGGCCGGGTGATTGGACTGGATGGTCTTTCAAGGTCCTTTCCAATCCCTAATGTTCTGTGATTCTGTGACCTGCGGGTGCTGGAGAACCACTGGCTGACCATCAGCCAGCAATGTACCCCTGTGGCCAAGAAGGGCAGTGTTTTCCTGGGGTACATTAAGAGTGTAGCCAGTGGGTTGAGGGAGGTTTTCCTCCCCCTCTTCTCTGCCCTGGTTAGATTGCATCTGGAATACAGTCCTGAGCTTGCCAGTTCAAGGACTGGGAGCTACTGGACAAGGTCCAGTGCAGAGCACTAAGATGACCGGTAGAACAGAGGATCTTTGACACACTGAGACAGCTGGGTCTGTTTAACCTGGAGAGGAGGAGACTGGGGTGAGATCTGATCTTACAAATACCTAAAGGGTGAGTGCCAGGCTGATGGGACCAGGCTCTTCCTGGTGGTGCCAAACTGGAATATAGCAGGTTCCATTTTCACACAGCAAAGGTAACAGAGCACTGGAATACACTGCCAGAGAGGTGGTGGAGTCTCCTACTCCAGACCTACTTGGATGTGCTCCTGTGTGATCTTCTCTAGGCCATCCTGCTCTAGCAGGGGAGTTGGACTAAATTATCTCCAGATGACCCTTCTAACCCCCATCACTCCATGATTCTATTATTTCCCTTGGTGTAAATACAACTACTGTAAATTACGGCACTAGAACTGACTTTGCAAGTCCTTTACTTTTACGATCAGTCCACCCTCCTTCAGATTTGATTCCTGTTTTCCACAGACTGTCAGTTTGCCCTCGTGCTGCCCAGTCTTTAACACACGGTGCAGAGCTGGCCATGCTGATACAGTTCCCAGCGTGACGAACACAGACCTCTCACGTCCGTTAGCAGGTAAGGTGTTGAGTCGCGCCTAGGAATGGTTATTTGCAAAGCACGTTCACACGGGCAAAATTAACATAAGCACTGCGATGCCACCCAGCCAACTGAGGCAGTGTCCCTGCTCCACATGAAACCAGTTCCTCAGACAGTGCTTTGCAGCTGCTTAGCCAGCACTGCTTCCTTAGAAGAGCTGTGTCAAGGAATTTGCTTGTGTCCACTTCAGGAGGCTGTGCCACGTAATTAGGCCTCATTATGCAGGAAAGGAGTTATTCAAGCACTTATGTGACTAAGGGCCATTAGCTTTGAGAAGGCCTGGTTTCAAAAATGATGAAGAGCTGGTGGAACCAGGATGTGACTGAAGTGTTTTGCAGACCAAAGAAGTCTTCTGTTTTTTTCCTGGTGCTTCTGTTTTTCTTTCATTTCCTGTGAAGCGACTATGTTTTCTTGATTGACCTCTTTATAGACTCATAGACTGGCCAGGGTTGGAAGAGACCTTAAAGATCATCAGTTCCAACCACACTGCAGAGGCAGGTACACCTTCACTAGAGCAGGTTACCCAGAGCCCCAGCCAACCCAGCCCTCAAACACTTCCAGGGATGGGACAGCAACAACTGCCTTGGGCAACTTGTTCCAGCATCTCAGCACCCTCACAGCAAAGAATTGGTTCCTCATATCCAACCTCAATCTCCTCTTTTCAAGTCTGGAACCCCTTCCCCTTGTTCTCTCGCTACTACCCCTGTCAAAAGCTCTCCCCCAGCTTGTAGCCTCCTTCAGAGATTGTAAAGCTGCTCTAAGGTCACCTGGGACTCTCCTCCAGGCTCAGTAACCTCCTTTGGTTCACAGTAACTACCTGTGTTAAGACAGGAAAGTGTGATGACTCAGCACAGAGAATAGAACTTCTGGGACAAATTCTGCCCTACTTACACCCGAGCCTGTAAAACTGCACAAAGATCTTTTTCTCTCCTCTACTAGCCTCTCTGAAGAAGGGTCTCTGGCATCTCCTTTAGCCATCTATGCAAAGCAGAAGGATGCAGATTTCCAAAGGAAGGCAATCCACCTCCATGTCAGTGGAAGGGCACCAGGTACAAATCACTATTTACATTTATTCACAGTAACCTGCACAAACACTTGCAACAACTGTGTTTCCACGGTAAAGGATCTTTCTGCAACCTCCTCTGAGTGGCTTTGTATGTCATGTGGCGCAATCAGGATCAGAATGTGAAGTCAGGGAAAATCAGCATGGTCTGAGAGAGTGCAAGAACCTGGACAAAGCACAGTACAGAAGTCGTGCAAACCTCGTGCATTTCCTTTGCAGCACATGCCCAGCAATATGATCAACTAGAACAGCAGTGTCTCTGATAGGTTAGATTTACAAAACCTGTCTCAACTTTGGTATGATTTTGTATCATCAATTCCATACTACTACAAAGACACATTAACTGCCCCACCTGCACAAAATCACAGAACATTAGGGATTGGAAGGGACCTTGAAAGATCTAGTCCAATCCCCCTGCCACAGCAGGATCCCCTAGATCCAGTCGCACAGGAACACGTCCAGGCGGGTTTCAAATGTCTCCAGAGCAGGAGACTCCTCAACCCCTCTGGGCAGCCCCTTCTAGTGCTCTGTCACCCTCACTGTCAAGGAGTTCCTTCTCATCTTGATATAGAACCTTCTCTGTTCCAGCTGACACCTGTTGCTCCTTGTCCTATCATTGGGTGCCGCTGAGCAGAGTCTGGCTCCATCCTCCTAACATCCACTCTTCACACATTTGTCAATATTATAAAGGTCACCCCTCAAGTCTCCATTCCTCCAAGCTCAAGAGCCCCAGCTCCCTCAGCCTTTCCTCAGCAGGGAGGTGTTCTACGCCCTTAATCATCTTTGTGGCTCTGCGCTGGACTCTCCGGCAGCTCTGTGTCCTTCTGGAACTGAGGGGCCCACAACTGGACACAATAGTGTAGATGTGGTCTCAGCAGGGCAGAGCAGAGGGGAGGAGAACCTCTCTCCATCTACTAATCACCTCTGTTCTGATCCACCTCTGGATGCTGTTGGCCTTCTTGGCTACAAGGGCCCATTGCTGGCTCATAGTCATCCTGCTGGCCACCAGGACCCTAAGGCCGCTTTCTCCTACACTGCTCTCCAGCAGGCCAGTCCCCAACCTATATGGGTACCTGGAGTTGTTCTTGCTCAGATACCAGACCCTGCACTGCCCTTGTTCATTCAATTTCTCCCTGCCCAGCCCCAGCTTCTTCAGCTTATCCTCACAGAAGGGCTCTGGCCCTCACCCTTCAAGTTCTCAATGCAATCTTCACCTCGAGGAAATCACTCTGTTAGAATCACAGAAGGCTCCAGCGCAGAGCCTCACAGCTCAGTTTCACAAGAAGAAGCTGACACCAAGGCAGTCTGAACCATCCACTCAGGCCTCTAAGTCCGGGCATAGTGCAGCCCAGGTTACCCAGGCTAAAACTGAACATAATGATCACTTGATCATAAACACAAAGTGGCTGCTTAGTTAAGGATGGAAGGAAGTACTTTGCACCACACCAGTGGTGTCATCCTGAACAGCCCCTCTGGCACCGGCCCGGCGCGGTGGGCAGGCCGGGCGCAACGACGGCCCTTCGAACAGAGCAGGCCCCGGCAGCCTCCCGCGGCAGCACTGAGGGGCCAAGCGCTCACCTCCGCTAGTCCCGATCCCTGACGAGCCGGGGCGGGCCCGGGGCGGGGCCTCGACGCTCTCAGGCTGCACCGAGGGGGAGGTGGCGGCGGCGGCAGATCCGGGCCCGGCGGAGGCGGAAGGGGCGGGCGGACGCGGCCTGACTCTGCGGGACGCGCGATGCTGGTGAGTGCGGGGAGGCCGCGCCGTTGTGTCGCAGCGAGGCCTGCCCGGCCCGGCTTGGCTCGGCCCGGCAGAGGGCGGCGGCGGGAAGAGGCGCCGCCGGGCCTGGCAAAGTGGGGCCCGGGACTGGGTCAGGCCGCGGGGAGCGGGAGCGGGGGAAGGGGAGGCCGGGCCCGTCTTTCTTCTCCCGGGCGCGCACCCGGCTCGGGGGCGGTGGGAGCCGCTGTCCGGCCCCTTCGCGAGACGTTCCCGCGGGCCGAGCGGGGGAGGCCGTGAACTGCGCACTCGAAATGGATCTCCCGTGTTGGGGCCGGATCTGGCCGCCTGCTCCTTCCTTCCCTGCCTCCGTGTGCCGGCCCAGGCCTCCCTTCCGTCTCCTGTCCGCCGCCGTGACCGCGGCTCCGCGTGGCCAGGCCGGCCCGGGGTTGCCCCTGCCCTTCCCTCGGGCCCGGCCTGCCTCTGCGCCGCGCTGAGCTGGCCGCTTCAGCCCTCTGTTAGCCCCCTGGGAGCTCTTGTCCATAACCTCTGTGGGGACCGCTCATGGTGTTCATCTGCTGCCTGTGCTCCCTTCGCTGCTGCGCGCTGCCTCCTTTCACCCTCCTGTTATTCCAGTCATCCCCAGGGCGCCTGCGATGCTCACGTCTGTGTAAGGAGCTGTTTGGTGGTAGTTGGAGAAATCCCCGCCGTGTCCCCAGTACCGTCGCGGCTGTGGGGAATATTTCCCGCAGCTCCTCTTCATCACCTTCCCCAGTTTTTTCTCACCCTCAAGGACTGTGCACCAAGCTTTGCCTTGTAGCCGCTCGCTGCTGTGGCCTTCCCAGAGAAGGTGCCCCCTGTAACCTTTTATCTCTGCTCATTTATTGCCTCCATCCAGATGACTAGTTCTGCAGTTCTTCTGTCGTCGCAAGTAATCACCTCATATGTTTCCCAGTGTCTTTGCCACGGAGAGCTAACTATGGCCTTATTCAGATCCTTTTCTATGCCCTCTTATTTCCACTTCATGTTACGTTCCATCACCATGGTTATCCCTCTATTACTTTTCCTCTTTCGGTTTTCTTCCTCTCAGGAGCTGTTTCCTTCACCATATCTTTTTGCCCTCCTGATCCTCCTTTCCTGTCATTAAAACTTGCCTTGTGATCTCATCTCTTTCCTTTCTAGGTACTCCTTTCCTTTGTAGGCTCACACACTGTCTCCCCTACTTTGTATTTAAATCCTCCAGCTGTGCCTTTGGGGAGAAAGGAATTTAACCCTGGGTTATCTGTGTGCTCAGCAGTCAGCACTAAAGGACACAAATTGATTGTTTCAGTTTATTTTATTTCTGGTTTTGTTACTGGCTTCCTGTATGATGGATCAAGAAGAGTGTGTCCAGCAGAACCACGAGGGTTCTTCTCCCACTCTGGTCTACCTCTAGTGAAGCCACATCTGGAATATTGTGTCCAGTTCTGGCCTCCCCAGTTCAAGAGGGACAGAGATCTGATTCAGAGAGTCCAACAGAGGACTACGAGGATGATTAGGGGACTGGAGCACCTGCCTTATGAGGACAGATTAGATCTGGGACTGTTCAGCTTGGAGAGGAGAAAGTTGTGAGGGGATTTAATCCCTGTCCATAAATCCATGACATCTGGGTGTCAAGAAGAAAGAGACAATCTTTTTTCACTTGCATCTTGTGATAGGACAAGGGGCAGTGGGTGTCAGTTGGAGCACAGGAAGCTCCACCTCAGCATGAGGTAGAACTTTACTGTAAGGGTTACAGAGTGCTGGAATGGCCTGCCCAGGGAGGTTGTGGAGTCTCCTCTGGAGACTTTCCAGACCCGTCTGGATGGGTTCCTGTGTGACCTGCCCTAGGTTCTATGGGCCTACTCAAGCACGGGAGTTAGACTCAGGGACCCCTGGAGGTCCCTTCCAACCTGGATCTGTGTATGTCTGTGTTCATATGTAGCCATATACAATCCCCTTCATACACTCTCATGTCCTGATGTTAGTCTGGGGAAAGAGAAGTCCACCTTGCCGATCTTTTTGGCTAAGACAGTGAGGACCAGAAATACCTAGTGGCCATGTAATTCAAACTAGGTCAAATAGTTTTTGTGGTACCATGGTACGAATTGGTTGTTAGTTGACACGACTGTGTTTGAGATGCATCCTCTTTGGGGAAGCAGTAGGATATGTGTTGCACAGATCCTGTGGTGCAGCGTTTGTACTCCAGAACCGCAGCACTGTTGTGTGTTGGTGCTTAGGTGTTTGTGCTGTATTGACACCTCGTGTCTCTGCTGTAACTCTGCTAGAAAGAAGTCTTTTTTTCCCCCTCTGCTTCACAGCTTCTCACTTGTTTCTCAGGATTTGTTGCCCAACTGATGTTGCTTTCAGTAAGATAGGTGTTGTTTCACTGTCATCATCGCTGTGTATTTGAAGTGTGGTTGAACCACTGGATGCAGTAGTCCTGTGGCCCGTAGAACACATATGAACTTGGGAAAAATTTATAACCCTAAATGCCAGAGTCTGGGTTTGGTGCCTAGCACTGACAGCTTATTTCGTCAGTACACACAGGTCCTAGTAACTCAAAACCAGCTCAGAGCAGCCAAACTAGGCTTCTGAGTGAAGTGACCCCTCTGGAGGAGGCTTTCCATTGCCTGCTCAACAGGTCACACAGAGACCAGTTTCTTAGTTGAGGCACCTGAATTAGGCAGGCACCCTGCTCCTCAGCCAGCAGAAGAGTGGTGCTGGCCTAACTGATTGATTCTTCTGCCTCTATACACTGCTTTGAACTAGCTTTATGATGGGGGTGTTACTCAGACTGTTGGCATGAAAAACTGGTCTTGCTTTAAATAATTAAAGCAAAATTCACTTACACTCTGACTCTGATACTGATTTTGGGGTGGATTTTTGAATTTAGCTTGGTCTTGGTGCAAGATCCAACATTCTAACTGTAGTATGATACAACAATGCTGAATCCTTTGAGAAAGCTATCACAGAATGTAAGGGATTGGAAAAGACCTTGAAAGA
Source organism: Rhinopomastus cyanomelas (assembly GCA_013400115.1). Classification (NCBI taxonomy): domain Eukaryota; kingdom Metazoa; phylum Chordata; class Aves; order Bucerotiformes; family Rhinopomastidae; genus Rhinopomastus; species Rhinopomastus cyanomelas. The sequence goes on from VXBP01007036.1 coordinate 9,359, forward strand.
TCATCCAGGCCAGTCCCCCTGCCTCCTGGGGTCTTGCAGTTGAAGTTTGGGGTTTTTTCTTCAAAGAATACAACTCCTGGTGGATGAAAGAGCTTTCAAGATGTCCCGCTTGCATTTATACCACTCACGGTGTGAAAAGCTCAAAGGTATTGTGACTGTGAAGTGAGGGGGTCGTTCTAGAAGGATGTTGTCGGTGTGTTATGGGTTGGTAACTGATGTCGCGTGTACGGTGTTTTTGAACTTGCTGAGGGCAGAATCAGAGCAAAGCGTGAGGTGGCTGGATTGGTGCTGCTGGCTGTGCTGTTGTGCCCCCTGTGCTGTCCAACAGGGTCAGTCTGTCTGCATCAAGAGGAGCACAGAATAGCTCTCCCACTTGGATGGGCATGCTGGGAGGATGTGCCCAGGCAGTCCCAGCAGCCTGTAGCCCTGGAACAGGCTGCCCAGGGGGGTTGTGGGGTATCCTCTGGAGACCTTTCAAACCCACCCAGACCTGTTCCTCTGCAACTGGATCTAGGTGATCCTGCTGTGGCAGGGGGATTGGGCTGGATGATCTTTCAAGGTCTCTTCTAATCCCTAATGTTCATTGGTTCTGTGAGTCTCCCTTTCTGCACTGCTTTTGTGAGGCCCAGACAGTCCTGTGTCCAGCTCTGTGGTCCTTAGCACAAGAAAGCCATGGAATGTGAGAGCAGGGCTACAGGAGACAACTAAAATGGTCTGGAGCATGTGTCCTGTGAAGAAAGGCTGAGGGCGTTGGGGTAGTTCATCCTGGAGAACAGAAGGCTTCTGGGAGACCTTATGGAGGCCTTTTGGTACTTGAAGGGGGCTTGTAAGAAAGACTTTTTTACCAGGGCATGTGGTGACTACTAAAGGGCAGTGGTTTTGAGCTGAAAGAGGGTAGATTTAGATTAGATCTAAGGAGTACATTCTTTAATATGAGCGTGGCGAGACACTGAACCAGGTTGCCAAGACAAATTGTTGGTGCTGCCGCTGTAAGTGTGCAGGACCGCGTTGGATGGGCCTTTGAGCAACCAAGTCTGTCAAGAGATGTCCTTGTCTGCGGTGGGGTGTGTGTGGATCCAGGTGACCTTTAAGGTCCCTTCCAGTCCAAACCATTCTATAGTTCTTGAATAAACACTGTCGTTTGGATGAGGTGTTCCCTCAAAAATGCAGTAAAAATCAGTGCTGTCTCCTTTCCCTTCTGATTGTTTTGGTTTTGGGGTTAGAAGTGTCAGTGCTGAGGCTTGGTGAAGCCTTGTGTGACATCATCACAAAATCATATGGTAAGAGTGATGGATCAAACGCGATTTCTCTGAGGTCTTTGTAGTTTTGCAGTAGATTCCATTATCAGTTCAATACTCTTGGTTTCTTGTTTCATTGAGAAGTTGTTAAAGGTGATACAAAACACTCCTTGTCTTTAGACTTCATTAGATTGGTTGTGGTTCACGTTGCTGTTTGTCTCAGGCTTGGAGTCACTCTGAAGGAGAAATGGAAGCGTTTTGTTCCACACATGGGATGGTGAGGATCGTGATGATCCACAGCTCTTGCAGTGTGGGCAGCATCTCACTCTGCTCTGCTGACACACTTTTGAAGCCATGCACACGGCTCTTGTTGAGTCACTCTGTTTGATTCACTAATACATGAGCTAGGCAAATGTTAAGTCTTCCAAAACTGCAAATCGCACAGAACTTTAGGGATTGGAACGGACCTTGAAAGCCAGTCCAGTCCCTCTGCCACTGCAGGATCCAGTTGCACAGGCCCATGTCCAGGTGGGTTTTAAACATCTCCAGAGAAGGAGACTCCACAACCCTCCTGGGCAGCCCCTTCCAGTGCTCTGTCACCCTCACTGGGAAAGAAGGTCCTTTGCATACTGATGTGGAACCTCCTCTGTTCCAGCTCACACCCATCACCTGGGACCGGTACTATTCAGTGTATTCATTAAGGACTTGGATGAGGGATCAGACTGTGCTGCTATTCAGCGAGAGCTGGATGAACTAGAACAAGGGCAGTATAGAGTCTGGCGTCTGGGCAAGAACAGCCCCAGGGACCAGGATAGGGTGGGGACTGACCTGTTAGACAGCAGTGTAGGAGATGGTGGCCAGCAAGATGGCCAGGAGCCAGCAGTGGGCCCTGGTGGCCAGGAAGGCCAGTGGCATCCTGGAGAGGATCAGAAGGGGGTGAGGGGGACAGAGGACTGGAAGGGGCTGCCCAGGGGGTTGTAGAGTCTCCTTCTCTGGAGACATTTCAAACCCACCTGGCCATGTTCCTGTGCAGCTGGAACTAGGGGATCCTGCTGTGGCAGGGGGATTGGACTGGATGGTCTTTGAAGGTCCCTTCCAATCCCTAATGTTGTATGTTTCTGTGATTTCTCTTCTGGGACTGATAGGATTTCTGAAAGGAACAAATAACTGATATTTCCTGCAGGAGCGGTGGTTTCGTTCTGCTTGGGCGCACTGGTGTAAACAGAGCCTCCAGATGTTGATTAATTACACATTTGTAGGATATAAAGTGCTAAGGGTGTGATAATTGCTCCTAGTGTTGCTGTGAGGATCAGGTCTCTTCACAGCAGCTGTCAAATGAATTAAAAAGAATTAATTTGTGAGAATGAGGATATAAAAATTGGCTTTGAAACAATCAGTCGCAAGTGCAAGGTGTTAACAGCGACCAAAAAGCCATTACTCTTGTCTCTGCGCTCCACCGAACACACAGATGTGTGCTGGAGTGGAGGTGGTGCCCTGTGGGATTCCAGAGACGGTTTCTGACTTGGACAGGATATTTACAAGGAATAGCTTCTAAGTAGGAAAGGCACAGAGAAGTGGAAGGTGGAAGCAAAGGGAGTGTATAGACGCGTTCGCGTGCTGCCCCGGTGCGCACATCTCCTTGATCGTGTGCAGCGTGTCGTGGAGGGAGCTGAGCCGTTCTCAGCTCTGTGCTTTGCATTTACACCCCTTCTCACACACAATGTGTGTGTTTGGAGGTCCTGGTAGCCAGCAGGTTGAGTGTGAGCCAGCAATGGGCCCTTGTGGCCAAGAAGGTCAGTAGCATCCTGGGGTGGTCAGCAGATCGAGAGAGGTTTTTCCTCCCCCTCTGCTCTGCCCTGCTGAGACCACAGCTGGAATCTGGTGTCCAGTTGTGGGCCCCTCAGTTCCAGAAGGACACAGAGCTGCTGGAGAGAGACCAGCACAGAGCCGCAGAGATGGTGAAGGGAGGAGAGCATCTCCCTGCTGAGGAGAGGCTGAGGGAGCTAGGGCTCTTGAGCTGGGAAAAGGAGCCTGAGGAAAATTTGGTGTCAGAATCACAGAACATTAGGGATTGGAAGGGACCTCGAATGATTATCCAGTCACACAGGGACATATCCAGGTGGGTTTTAAACATCTCCAGAGAAGGAGGCTCCACAGCCCACGCTGAGCAGCCCCTTCCAGCACTCAGTGACCCTCACCATGAAGAGGTTCCTTCTCACATTTGTGTGGTACCTTCTGTGTACCAGCTTACAGCGGTTGTCCCTGAGTCACAGTTTTCTGCATCTTCTCTTGCTTCTGCTCAGAAATACCTATTAAAGGTACCAAAGTTTCTTCTGGACTGCAGACATCAAATGAATGTACTTGTTTTGTGTTGCAGCACTGACTTAGGTTCACAGTCTGACATTGTGGGTGTTTCCTGGAGTGTTCCCCGCAGCAGAGGCTCACAGACCTTTGCTCTTTCTGCCTGTTGTAGCTCAGTCATCAAAGTCCCTCACTGTGAGTGCTGCAGCACATTGGACTCCAGATGTTAGAGGTCATCCACAAACATGATCTGTGCTACACTTCAGCGTGACGATGTGTCATTCCTGTGTGTCTTTCATAATCAGCTTGCTGTAATTATAGAAACAGAATGGCAAGATCGAATTTCTAAGCGTGTGTGCTATGAAAGTCATTGAATTCTTGGTCTTCCTCCCAATTTTCTGGGTAACCATTACTTGTGTAGAAAGAAAAAATAACTATAGAAGTGGTTGATACCTCATTGAATGAGATGGTGTTTGTTGCTGAGGTGGAGGTAATGGAAATGCTTCTCTTTTTTTACTCATGCTTATGAGTGATGGACAATAAAGGACTACAAGGAAGAGCAACCCTGGAATGGGCTGCCCAGGGGGTTGTGGAGTCTCCTTCTCTGGAGACATTTCAAAACAGCCTGGACATGTTCCTGTGCGACTGGATCTAGGGGATCCTGCTGTGGCAGGGAGATTGGACTGGATGATCTTTTGAGGTCCCTTCCCATCCATCAACGAGGGAATGTTTAAAACCTGCCCGCATGTATTCCTGTGAGCCCTGGTCTAGGTGATCCTGCTGTGGCAGGAGCATTGGACTGGATGATCTTTAAAGGCCCCTTCCAATCCCTGATGACTTGTGATTCTACGTTGTGTGTTTTGCTCTAGTGTGAATGGATATGGGCTGCTGTGTAACTTGTATGTTTTCTTTTCCCTTTTCAGATTACTTTCCCAGGAAGCATCACTCGGTGTGTGTGAAGAGTCTCTCATTGAATTGCAGTAGTTGACATTAGAATGTTAATTGACTTGTGATTCTGATGGAGGAATAACCAGTTCTCGGGCTGCTGCGCTGGAAGACGTTACAGGAAATACAAAATGTCCTCGAATCGGAGTCAGAACCCACATGGACTTAAACAGATCGGTCTTGACCAGATATGGGACGACCTGAGAGCTGGAATTCAACAGGTTTACACAAGACAAAGCATGGCAAAGTCCAGATACATGGAACTCTACACGTATCCTCACACCTAAGCCAGCTGCTAGTAGAGTAGAGATAGCTTTTTGCTTTCCTAAAGTCAAAATCACTTCATAGTTGTTTGATTTAGTGGCTTTTAAGAGTCTATTTTGACTTTGAAGATTAACCTTTTCTATTTAATCCTAATCCTGGCAAATAAACAGGAACGTCCTGTTGTTTGGAAAACTGTCTTCGTAGTAGCGGCCACCTCTGACATGTAGGTTTGATTTGTTGCCTTTGACAGAGCAAGTGTTTCGAGTGATTTCCGTAATAGGTCTGATTGTGAGTCCACGATGTACCAAAAGGAGACAGACATCTCTGTTTCCTTTATTTGTTAGTCTCTGGCATCATGCTGGAGGTTTTGCTGGTGGCCATATCCACTTACCTGGAAAACTTTTCTCTTGCCAAACTCATCTTAGTACTTTACTCTTGAGTTAGTTTTTTAATTTGTTAGCTGGAGTGAGAGTGAGCCTGGTGGATTTCTGTTGAATTTCTGGTTTGTGTCAGAGAGCTGTTGACTTTTTCCAGTTAATTCTTGATTCTAGGAACTGTTCAAAGGTGATGGAAGGGTGCTGTGCTCATCCTACTGGAGAGCACTTCTATGGAGAGGGATCTTGGAGTTCTTGTGGACAAGTTTTCCATGGAACAGCACTGTGCTCTTGTGGCTGAGAAGGAATTCCATTCCAGTGGAATCATGGGGTGGATCAAGAAGAGTGTGTCCAGCACATCAAGGGAGGTTCTTCTCCCTCTCTCTTCTTCCCTAGTGAGGCCACATCTGGAATATTGTGTCCAGTTCTGGGCACCCCAGTTCAAGAGGGACAGAGATCTGCGTGAGAGAGACCAGCAGAGGGTTTTTGTCATAACCAGGAATGTTCTGTATAAACCAGCTTCTGTCAACACAGAGACCTTTGCCACTAAAAGCAGCCTCAGTAGCAGTGTTTTTACGCTTCCTGATGTAAAGACTCTCCACTTCATAAAGGTATTTGTCTTGAAAATCTCTTTTTTCCTTGTACCTCTGTGCTTCTGTGTGACTGTTCGCAGTTCATGCCATGAAGAGGGAAGCAGAGGGTTATCTCTTAGTTACTTTCAGGTGTCTTTTGCTGGCAGTTTCACAGATTTCAGACTTGCAGAGACCTGTCTGACTTGAGTTATGCCTGGATTTTCGTAGCAGTTGTGTGGCTGATGCTGTCATAGCTCCTTCAGTTGCTCCCTGACTGAAGTGGGGATGGTTGAAGAGTGCAGTTGTATCAGAATACGTGAGTGAGTAATTAATGTCAGGTTCAAGCGCATTGAAACGCGGATGGAGAACGTGTGGGGTTGATGGGCAGGGTCTTCATTAATTTTCCTGTTAACTGCTTTGATCCCGGTTTCCCTGAATGTTGTCCAGTTCTGCTCATTGAGCACAAATAGTTAAATGGAAATGTGCAGAGGAGAGCAACAAAGCTGGTGAAGGGCCTGGAGAATAAATCTTAGGAGGAGAGATTGAGAGAGTTGGAGCTGGTTAGTTTGAGGAAGAGGAGGCTGGGGGAAGACCTCATCACTCTCTACAGCTCTCTGAAAGGACCCTGCAGAGATGTTGGTGCTGGGCTCTTCTCACAGGTCAGTAGTGACAGAAGCAGAAGGAAGGGCTTCAAGCTCCAATAGGAAAGGGTTAGACTGGCCATCAGGAAGAAATTCTTCCTGGAGAGAGTGGTCAGGGACTGGGATGGGCTTCCCAGGGTGGGGGTTGAGCCCCATCCCTGGATGTGTTTAGAAGTCGCTTAGATGAGATGTTGGGGGATGTGGTTTAGGGGTGACCTTGTAGAGTGGGGTTGATGGTCGGACCCAATGATCCCGGGGGTCTTTTCCAAGCTGAATGATTCTGTGATTCTGTTCTTTGCTGGGTGGCAAAATGAACAGACTGAAAACAGATGCTGGCTGAGATCTTCCTGAAAAGAGCGAAGGTTTCTGGGGTTTTTAATTCACTGCTGCAGTTCCTCGCAAAGCTCAAGCAGGTGATTGCTCTTTGGCAAAGTCAGCACTTCAAAGACTTGGGTGGTAAAATGCTGAAGTCACTTGGGCATGGCCACAGTCTCTGCAGCTTTACTTCTTCGTGGGGGGCTTTGGGGAGCTTTGCACAGCCTGATCTTCTAGACACACAGGTGTTGAAATGACTTCGATCATTTGGAAGCAGATCTGTTCTCTAGTCAATCTTCCCTGTGTTGTTTGCGTTGGAACAACTGCCTTATGAGGAGGCATGTCAACCTGTCAAGCATTGGGACTTTTTAGTTGGGATGGAAGAAGGCTCCAGGGGGATTTAATCACTCTCTGTAAATCCATGAGGGCTGGATGCCAGGCAGAAAGGAATCCTCTCTTTTCAGTGGCATCGGACAGGACAAGGGGTGATTGGTGCCAGCTTGAACACAGGGAGTTTCACCTCAGTGTGAGGAAAAAGTCCTTGCAGTCAGGATGTGTAAATACTGGAAGGGGTTGCCCAGGGAGGCTGTGGAGTCCCCTTCTCTGGAGATGTTTCGGACCCGTCTGGACGTGGCTTTGTGGAGCTGATTAAGGACTTGATGTGGTTCTGCTTTTCAGTGATTTGTATCCTGCTTGAGCAGGAGGGTTTGAATGGCCTTTGAAGGCCCCTTCCAACCCTAACGAACTGTGTAGAACAGTGGTGTCTTTCGAAGTGTTTCGTTACAGGTGGAGATGCAGCCTGGCAGATTTGCTGCGTGAGAGGAGAAATTCATGCTGCTGCAGACTTAAATCTCAAGGTGATGTTGAAATGTCTTCTTGAGATGAAAGCTTATGTGTTTGCAGAAGGCCAATATAATGCATCAAATAAACTCGTTTTAAACCTTGAAAATGAGTTTAGCAGGAATTTCCACTGGTTTGTTGCCGTGGTGGTCTCATTTGATAAGCGTTAGGTAAATTTATCGTTGGCTTTGGTGTTTGCAGTGTGCTCTGCATAGTCTGCCCTGTTTCCACAGCACGTAATTTTGCTGAGAATGACTTGATTTTCTTAGCTTTGCTTTGATTTTTATGTGAGTTCATCACAGAATCATTCAGCTTGGAAAAGACCCCTGAGATCATTGAGTCCAACTATCAGCCTTACTCTACAAGGTCACCCCTAAACCAGATCCCCCAGCACCACATCTGAGTGACTTTTCAACACATCCAGGGATGGGGACTCAACCACCACCCTGGGCAGCCCATCCCAGGGCCTGAACAGTCTGTCTGGGAAGAATTTCTTTCTGATGTCCAGTCTAAACCTCTCCCATTGGAGCTTGAAACCCTTCCCTCTGCTTCTGTCGCTACTGACCTGTGAGAAGAGGCCAGCACCAGCATCTCTACAATGTCCTTTCAGGCGGTTGTGGAGAGCAAGGAGGTCTCCTCTCAGCCTCCTCTTCCTCGAACTAAACAGCCCCAGCTCTCCTGCTGTGGTGGGATTGGACTGGATGATCTGTCAAGGTCCCTTCCAACCCCTAATGTTCTGTGACACTCCATCTCTCCTCATCAGATTGATTATCCAGGCCCTTCCCTAGCTTCGTTGCCCCCCTCTGCACTCGCTCCAGCACCTCAGTGCCTCCCTTGGACTGAGGTACCCAATACTGGTCCCAGTACACAAGGTGTGGCCTCCCCAGTGCCACCACCCTGCTCCTGCTGGACACACAATTTCTAATCCCGGCCAGGATGTCATTTGCCTTCCTGGCCACCTCGGCTCCCTGCTGGCTCAGATTCAGCCACCAGTCGGTCAGAACCCCCAGGTCCCTCTCTGCTATCTCGTAATAGCCTGTGTGAATCGTTTTCAGTCGCGGAAAAGCAGTTCGTTGCAATATGGATGTGCTGCTTGTCGCTGTCTCGTGCCTGTTCCTTAACTTGGCTGTCAGTCATGTTTATAACTACTGTACCAGTGTGCACCAGTCGAATCAGGCACGGGGAGCTGGAGTACCCCCTTCCAAATCCAAAAAGGGCCAGGCGCCTGGAGGTGCTCAGTTCGTTGGCCTGGAGCTGTACAAACGGCTGAAAGAATTTCTGAAGAACTACTTGACAAATCTCCTTAAGGTAAGGTGGACGTCGCGTCGGTGCGCGGTGGGGTTGTGCTAGCCGTGTCCTGAGAAACGCAGCCGTCAGCAGCATCACGGTGTCTGTGCTGCCGCTGCAACGAGGCTGAATTCTCTTCGCCTTCCACCCTTGTCTCCATCAGCCACCGGAATGGTTTGCTTGCTTTGTCTTGACTGCGGAGCAGTCGCTGAATGCACCTGTGAGCTGCTTTCCAAGCCATTCTCCCTGTGTTTTACAGCGATAATGTTCCTGTGTTTAACAGAAACGATGCTTTATGCCAGCTCAGGGGTGTCCTGTGTCTTGAACAGGAGCAGCTAAACCTTCCAACCAGTTAGCAGTACAGAGTGGTTCCCTGTGTTGTTGAAAATGCTGGGTGGTGTCTGTCAGTTTAATTTAATAACTGTACTACGAGCAGAGCAGATGCAAGAGACGAGTTCCTAGCTCCTTTTCGACAAGAACCATGCTTCCAAATGTTGAGCTTTCAGTTTGGAGCAGTAACACAGGAATGCGTGGTGTCCTGTCGACTCTAGGGTGTGATTAACTGAGGAAGCTGTGTCAAGGCGTCAGAGGCCTGCTTGTGCGCTCCTGCTTCTGACCACTTGTTCATTCCGTGGGGAAAGATGCTTGGACTTCCACGTGTGACAGCTTTGGGTGTCACAAGAACACATACGATGCCATCTCGTTTCCAAGAATACAGGGTTCCACTTACCACCTGTTACCTGGCAGGGTGCTAGGGGTGGTCTTGTCTGTGTGCACTTCTTCAGGCTTTCAGCAGACGCTGTCGCATGGAATGCATTCCTGCTGCAGTGGCCTGTGTTCCTGGGGAACTCATCGGTGTTTGCTGGCTGGTGTCCTGCTCTCCTGCCCAGGAAGGGTGGGAGTGTGTTCTGGAGCGTTCTCAATGCTGTGGTTTTCATTTTTGATGTATTTCTTTGAGCAGCGCGTTAATTCCCAAACTCACACTGGCCTTGGGCTCTGTTAGTGTAGAAGTAAATGCACTAGCGCCGCGTTTCTTCGGTCTGCGCCACGCAGCGTGGTTCTGTTAGGCGGCGAGCCTGCGCACCCTCGCGCCTCTCGGTGGTGCCTTGCAGCCCCCCAGCTCTACTGGCCGACTGTTGCTTTTCCAGGATGGCGAGGATTTGATGGACGAGAGCGTGCTGAAGTTCTACACGCAGCAGTGGGAAGACTACAGGTTTTCAAGCAAAGTGCTGAACGGGATCTGTGCCTACCTCAATCGACACTGGGTTCGCCGTGAGTGCGATGAGGGTCGTAAAGGAATATATGAAATTTACTCGGTAAGTAACGCGAGGCCAGCGGTTCGCCTGTTCGTCTGTCGTGTCTGCATCACCACCTGTAGGAAGTTCATAGGAGTTTTGAACAAATGAGCAGAGTGGAAATCTTTCCTCCCTTCCCGTACTCCCAGCCCAGTGTATTTTTAAGGATTTCATGGGCCTAAACCTGTGAGGTTGAGTTCAATCTACTTTGAACGTGCTGGGACTGCTAGGATCAGGCTGTCAGGGGTTGTCTGTTTCTGAGCACTTGCTGCTTATACAGGGTTCTGCTTGCACTCACACCATTGGAAATGGGAGAGGCCCTTTGCCATGTGTGCAGATGAACTGGTTTATGCTGGAATTAAATCACCCATCAGCTGCTCACCAGCTTCCAGTGGCACTAAGCCTTGTCCTAGCCTCAAGAAGGAAACACTCTAATTGCTTGACACGAGCAGGAGTGATGGTGCTGGTGCCTCTGTACTCTGCACTTTGAGCACTGGGTCCAGTGTTGGGTGCCACAGTATCAGAAGGACATTGATGGGGTGAAGTGGGGCCAGAAGAGGCCAGCAAGGCTGGTAAGAGGGCTAGAGAACAGAGCCTAACAGGGCAACAAAGATGATACAGGAGGTGGAACACCTCCCTTACAAGGAAAGGCTGAGAGAGCTGGGTCTCTTTAGCTTGGAGAAGAGGAGACTGAGGGGTGACCTCATTCATGTCTATAAATATTTGAGGGGTGGGTGTCAGGAGGATGGCACTAGGCTGTTCTCGGTCTCAGGTAGTGATAGGACGAGGGGCAATGGTTGTCAGCTGGAACATAGGAGGTTCCACATGAACCTGAGAAGGAACTTCTTCACGGTGAGGGTGACGGAGCACTGGAACAGGCTGCCCAGGGGAGTTGTGGAGTCTCCCTCACTGGAGATATTCAAGACCCACCTGGATGTGTTCCTGTGTGACTTGGTTTAGGTGATCCTGCTGTGGCAGGGGGATTGGACTGGATGATCTTTCGAGGTCCCTTCCAATCCCTAATGATTCTATCATTCTATGGAGAGCAGCTGAGGGAACTGGGGTTATTTAATCTAGAGAAGAGGAGATTGAGAAGGGGACCACCTTGCTCTCTACAGCTACCTTAAAGGAGGTTGTAGCGAGGCTGGTGCTGGGCTCTTCTCCCAAAGTGCTAGTGATAGGATGAGGGGAAATGGCCTCAAGTTGCATCAGAGGAGTTTTAGATTGGATCTTAGGATGAAGTTCTTCCCTGAGAGAGTGGTTGGGCACTGGAACAGGCTGCCCAGGGAGAGGGTGGAGACCCCATCCCTGGATGGTTTAAAAACCAAGTAGCTGGAGCAATTGAGCCCGTGGTCTAGGGCTTAGGGAGCTGTTGGGCTGAGGGCTGGACTTGATGGTCCTCGAGGTCCTTTCCAGCCAGGATGGTTTTATGGTTATCTGCATCAGTGTGGCCTTGTCAGCCCGTTGGGAATTCACTCGAGCGTTTCAGATACGGAATGCCAAAGGAAATGGCTCTTTTCCCCTGTTGATTTTTCTTGTTGACTTCAGTACATTTCTACAAATTATGTGGCATTCAGGCTGCTGGGATTCAGTCAGCATTTGGTCTGTAATGGAAGCTATTTTGGTGGAGCTTTGAAAGAGTGCTACGCGATCTTGATAATTGTTTGGTAATGGAAATAGAATCGGGGAAGAACAGAGCAGTTTTCAGTCTCGGATAACGAAAGGACTCTTTTTTTAAAGATAAGCGCTGCCCTCGGTGGTGAGGCATTGGGAGAGCGCGGTGTTGTTTTACTGCTTCTCTAAAATAACTTTGCAGATGGTAGAAAAACAGTTGCTGTCCTGATTTCCCTCCCTCTTAACTTCACTAGCCTAACTCTGAGGGGGACTGTGTCAGCCTGAAAATTGCCAGCAAAAAACAGTCCAGAATCCCAGACTGGCTCAGGTTGGAAGGGACCACAGAGCCCATCTGCTCCAGCTCTCTGCTACAGGCAGCAGCGCCTCTCGACCAGACTTGGTTGTTCAAGACCTCATGCAGCACCTTGAACACCTCCAGGGACGGGGCAGCCACAGCCTGTCCAGACAGTAGATTCCAGAGTCTCCCCAACCTTGGACTGGAGAACTGCTTGCTCAGATCTAGTCCTTCCATTTCAAACCATTTCCCCTTGTCCTGTTGCTAGATCCCCCTGGGAAAAGTCCCGCTCTAGCCTTCCTGAACGTTCCCTCTGGGTGCTGGAGGCAGCTCCTGTGCTTGCAGCAGTCCTGTGCTGTCGAACCGACGCGCAGGGTTTAGGTTTTCAAAGCGGATCTGGTGTCAGGGAAGGAGGTGTCTTAGGCAGAGCTGGGACTAAAGCAAGTGGTGGCTGTGTCGTGGGCCAGTCTTGCTGCGCGAGAAGGGAGCGTTCTGGCAGTGTGCTGGTCAGTTACGGGTGTCCCGCACGGAGCTGCCCTCGCGTACGAGTGTGTCAATGCAGCCTTTATTCCGTCTTTCACCTGCTCTCCTTTGCTTCTAGCTTGCCTTGGTGACCTGGAGGGACTGCTTATTCAGGCCATTAAATAAGCAGGTACAAAGCCATTTAAAACTGCCCTTCTGTTTCATCGTGTTGCGTTCACGTGTCATTAGTGACCTGTTCCAGGGAGAGTGGGGAGGAACTTTCCGCTTCTCCTTCGTGGTTTTAAAAAGATCCCCGTGTGTTTGGGGTGAATGGGCCTTGGAGCGGGGTGGGGGTGTGGTAGAACCTCGATACCAAGGCTGCTCTGTTACCTCACTGCTGGGAGGACCCTTGGCTTCAATGTTTACAACAACCTCAGAACAGTTGTCTTAAACAAAGTGAACAGCTGGAGCTGTTTGCGAAGCCAGGCGGGAGCACAGGCTGCCAGTCGTGTCCTGAGTTTGAGAGTGAAGGTGGTGTGAGAGGAGGCACTGACAGGCCTGGGCGTTTGGTTTCTCCTCTGGTACTTTGAATTTATGCTGGTGCCTTGGAGATGGAAGTAAACCAAACATCCTTAGTGGGTGAATCGGCACAACGTCAGCCAAACCGTTCTGCCCCAACAAGCAGTGCCGTCGAGGTGCCGATTGCACCCTTCTGACAGTACCTCCTGTGGGAAGCCTGTGGCAGCGTGGGCATACTCGCTGGCTTGAGTCTTAGAGAAGCAGTGGCAGCAGCTGATCCCTTCTGCACTTCTGAGGGCTCTGTGTTCAGGTGTCCTTAAACTGTCTTCTCGAGGGGCCTGACCTGCCTGGGACGTGTGGCAGTAGCCCGGGACATAGGAATCCCGATGAAACACTGTGCTTAACGTGCCGGCTGCTTTCTCTGCCTGACTTGCTTTTCATCCCTGTTTCCTAAGGTAACAAATGCTGTGTTGAAATTGATTGAAAAGGAAAGAAATGGTGAAACTATCAATACGAGGCTGATCAGCGGAGTTGTACAGTCTTACGGTAAATGAGAGTTCTTCCAGGCTTTATTACTCCCTTAAAAATAAATCAAGGCGTAGTCTGCCGCAGAGCCCAGAAGTAGCAGCCCACCTCCTTCGAGTGAAACCTTTTTACAGCAGAATAAGTGCAGTTGAACTTCATGTTTGTGGACACATTTGACACCCTTATAGTTGATTATAGTGTGACCACTGGGAAGAGCCCCGGAGAGAAGACAGTGTTCATTGTTTATTAATTCAGGAGCTAGATGTGGGAGGGGGGCAACAGCTCACCAAGCGGAGCGCGCTTGTTTTGTCCCATGTGCATGGGAGTGAAGAGTTTTGCTGTGCAGACGCATGAAAAGTTTCAAGCAGTTAAAAAGAATACACGTGTGCTCTGGAACAAATGGAGAGGGAGTTTGGCCCAGCTTTGTGCTGGGGGAGTTTCCCAAACCCTGTCCTCTGTGCAGTACCCAAGCACACAGTTCGTATTAGTAGCATCTTCTGTGCTGGTTCCTCTTGAAGTGGAAAATAAAGGTGTCGTTTTAAAAGCTGTGGAAGCGGTGTCAGTGCTGTCCTGATCAGCCACCTGTCTGTAAGACAGGAGGAGGACACGTGTGTATTTGAAGAGGCCGCTTCATAAAAGACCAGTTTCTCATGACTTTTGGTCTGTCTTGTAGTGGAGCTGGGGCTGAATGAAGATGATGCCTTTGCAAAAGGACCTACACTAACTGTCTACAAAGAATCCTTTGAATCTCAGTTTCTTGCTGACACAGAGAGGTTTTATACACGAGAAAGTACTGAGTTCTTGCAACAGAACCCGGTCACAGAGTACATGAAGAAGGTAGGTTCAAGCTCCCTTCCAATCCCTTATGTTCTCTGATTGTGTGAAGTTACGTAAGAAGCTCTGTGATTTATTTCCTGAATACAGGTATTTTTTAGAGGTTCAGAAGTGTAAAATCTTGGCTTCTCTTGGCAGGTCCTTAAAATGCTGATTGGTTTACAGCCAGCCACTGACTCTTCTTGCCTGTGGAGACTGAGGGGTGACCCCATGGATGTTGATCAATATGGGAAGGGTGGGTGTCAGGAGGATGGAGCCAGGCTCTGCTCAGGGGCACCCAGCGACAGGACAAGGGGCAGTGGGTGTGAGCTGGAGCAGAGGAGGTTCCACATCAGTGTGAGAAGGACCTTCTTCCCTGTGAGGGTGCCAGAGCCCTGGCAGGGGCTGCCCAGGGGGTTGTGGAGTCTCCTTCTCTGGAGACGTTTCAAACCCCCCCGGCCATGTTCCTGTGTGACTGGATCTAGGGGATCCTGCTGTGGCAGGGGGTTGGGACGGGATGGGCTTTCGAGGGCCCTTCCCATCCCCAATGCTCTGTGATTTCCTTCCATGTTTGTCTTCTTAGGGTAGATGCAGTGGAACTTTGGAACGTTCCTTATAGGCAAAATGGAAGAGACTGTTTTTTAGACTTCAAGACACAAAAGTACACTCTGCTCGAGGCTGACAGGTTCACTGTTGCTGTACCAGGAACAGCGTGCTGGCACGTTTGCTGAGATCCCGTCCTGAGCAAGCTGCCCGAGGAAGGAGAGCGTTCGATTATGCAGAGAGCGTTGCAGCAAATGAGTGTCCTGAGCCCCACTGACCAACAGAAGCCAGATTTAAATTCTAAGTCTCTGGTTTAAGGGGTGTTGGAAAGGGCAAGAGCGAGCAAGCTGGATAAACATTGACTATTTCTAGCCTGATTAGTGGGTCAGTCTGAATATGAAACAGATAGGGCAGGATCTGTCGAGGTCCCTGCCCGTCCCTGATGTTCTGGGAGTCAGTGACCTTGGACAGGTGCTGCTTGTTTCTCTCAGCATGTTTCCTCACTTTCTGAGTTGCCTCTTGGACTTTCCCCTTCGGTTCAATTTAAAATCCAGAGCGACCCCAAAGCAGAGCTTTCTTGAGTGTGTAGTACGGAGAGGCCCACCCCTCCCTGCAGTGTCTTTTGTGTCTCTTTTGCACAGCTCTTTGTGCCAGGGACCACATCCTGTCTGAGTCCTGATATCCAAGTCGGTGAAGGACCCAAGAAAAGTGGGGGGACATGGGAGAGCCCTAGAAATAACCGTGAAACGAATCCTGCTTTGAGTGCCTTGGGATGGCTGCACAGCAGCTGTCAGGCCTTAGCTGGCTGGTTTTGAGTTCATGGTTCTTGCTACCTCCCTCCCAGTTCCTGGTCTTTCATCCCAAAATCACAGTGAGAGACGCTCAATCACTCGTAGCCCGATTGGCTGGCTCGTCCAGGCTTCCCTGAACGCGGCAGTAAAGAGCCGTCTGAAGGTCGTTGCTATTTCAAGAGCCAGAGATTAGTGGTGAGCAGAAGGACCTTACTGGTACCCCAAACGATCTTCACCGCTTCGGGAAAGCACAAAAGAGCCACTCACTTTGCTCCAAGTTAGTGTTGAGGCTGGAAACACACACAGAGCTACCAGGAGGCAGGGGAAATCTTCCACCAGAGTCACAGACCGTTGGGGATTGGAAGGGACCTCGAAGGATCATCCAGTTCAGTCCCCTGCCACAGCAGTAGTTTGAAGTCTCTGCACAGCTCAGTCTGCGAGAGATGTGCACGGGCCGCTGGGCTGGCTTGGCAGCTCACGGGATCCCAGAGTGTTCCTGGGTGGGGGGGACCTCCCACATCACTGAGTCCAGCCATTCCCACAGCAACAACAAACACAAACCCCCGTCAGAAAATCTGCCTCTCTCTGCTGCGGTCAGGGAAGGGGATTGTTCTTGGTTACTGATAGGCAACTGCTGCCTGATCTGGAGCATTTCATGTCCCTCCCCAGAACTGCTGATCTTACTTCATTCTGTGTTTTGGCCAGTACTGGTTCAACTCGAGGAGCCAGCAGTCCCGAATCATTCACAAGAGCTAGGTGGGAAAGGAGTAGCCCTGCAGCGAGTGAAGCTGACCCTGAGGGCTCTGTGTGTGCGATGCAGACGTGTGACTTGATCTGGGTGATCCCGCTGCAGCAGCGGGGCTGCACTGAGCCTGGGGAAGGGCCTGGAGAATCAGTCTGATGAGGAGAGGTGGAGGGGGTTGGGGCTCTTTGGTCTGGGGAGAAGGGGGCTAAGGGGAGACCTCATTGCTCTCTACAACTACCTGAAGGGACCCTCCAGAGATGTTGGTGCTGGGCTCTTCTCACAGGTCAGTAGTGACAGAAGCAGAGGGAAGGGCTTCAAGCACCAGCAGAGTCAGGAAAAATTTCTTCATGGGGAAGGTGATCAGGCCCTGGACTGGGCTGCCCAGGGTGGTGATTGAGTCCCCATCCCTGGGTGTGTTTACAGGTTGCATAGTTGTAATGTTGGGGGGTCTGGTTGAAGGGTGACCTTGTAGAGGAGGGATGCTGGTTGGACTCGATGATCCTGGTGGTCTTTTCCAACCTCAATGAGTCTGTGATTCTATGGTTGGACCAGATGATCTTTCCAGGTCCCTTACAGTCCCTGATGTTCTGTGGTTCTGTGATACCTCTGTAGCTGTTGGCTGCAGAGCTGTTTGCTCTGTGCTTTGCTGCTGCTAAAACTGCCAGCATCTCGTGTCGGCAGTTCTCATCTGACAGCAAGTTTCAGTCGTCCTCCTGAAAAGCGACAGGAAGTCACTCGCGCTGTGGAAAGGGTGCGTGTTATCAGCGGCTTACGCGCCGGTTCCCTGCGTCTGGTTTGCTTCGCAGGAAAATGACTGCCTGTGTAGGGGGGCCAGAAGACCTTCTCACAGGTCATGGTGAGAGGCTTGATCTTTGTTGTTGGCTTCTAGATGACTGTATTAAAGGGTCACCTGTGTTCTGCTGCTGGATTTCCTCTCTGCCTCCCGGACAGCTCTCATGTTTAACTCTCCATTCTGCAGGCTGAAGCTCGCCTTCTGGAGGAGCAGCGCAGGGTTCAGGTCTATCTCCATGAGAGCACACAAGATGAGTTAGCTCGGAAGTGTGAGCAAGTACTAATTGAGAAGCACCTGGAGATATTTCACACAGAGTTTCAGAACCTGCTGGATGCTGACAAAAATGAAGGTAAGGGAATTCAGACATTGGCTTTGGGCTTGGAGAAGTGACAGAACCTAAGGGAGGAGACCTGTAAGTTCTGGTGGGAGCTAGATGTGATTTATTCAAGAACTGGGTTTAGACATAGAGTCGTAGAATCATTCAGGTTGGAAAAGACCCCTGGGATCATCAGGCCCAAGCATCAAGGTCACCCTAAACCACATCCTCCAACACTACATCTGAGTCACTTTCAAACTCATCCAGGGATGGGGACTCAACCACCACCCTGGGCAGCCTGTTCCAGGGCCTGACCACTCTCTCCATCAAGAATCTCTTCCTGATGGCCAGTCTCACCCTCCCCTGTTGGAGCTGGAAGCCCTTCCCACTGCTTCTGTCACTACTGACCTGTGAGAAGAGCCCAGCGCCAGCATCTCTGCAGGGTCCTTTCAATAGTTGTAGGCAGCGATGAGGTTTCCCCTCAGCTTCCTCTTCCTCAAACTAACCAGCTCCAACTCTCTCCATCTCTCCCCATCAGACTGATTCTCCAGGCCCTTCCCCAGTTTCGTTGCCCTCCCCTGCCTCGCTTCAGCCCCTTGATGTCTCCCTTGTACTGAGGTGCCCAGAACTGGACCCAGTGCTCAAGGTGCAGCCTCCTGAGCGCTGAGTGCAGGGGGACAATCGCCTCCTTACTCCTGCTGACACAAAACTGGCTGACAAGCAGCCTTTGATTATGTTGGGATGGCTGAGGATGTTGGCTCAAGAAGCCTATTCTGATCCTACATCTGAAGGGAAAACAGCACTAAATTGGGTTTCGCTTGACGCGGCTGGAAGAGCCTCAAGAGCCATCCTTTCAGCGCGAGCAGCTTGCACGAGAGAGATGCGCGAGGGGAGACGGAGCAGGAGTCTGCTCAGCTGTTCCAGTTAATCTGGATCTTTGGGAGTCAGCGGTGAGAATTTAGAGATCCAAGTGTTCCAGAAGTGTGCACAGGAAGCGTTAAAGAGGAGTCGAAGTAAATAATGAGCTTCTGGAGCGCAGGGTCATAGCCTGCTGTGGCAGGGGATTAGACTGGATGATCTTTGGAGGTCCCTTCCAATTCCCGCTGTTCTGTGGCTCTGTGACAGCTGGTGCTGGTGGGAGAAGTCTGCTTCCCTCTCTTGTTCTTGTCTTCCAGACTTGGGACGCATGTATAACCTCGTATCGCGAATCCAGGACGGCCTCGGAGAGCTCAAAAAGCTGCTGGAAACCCACATTCACAATCAGGGTCTGGCTGCAATTGAGAAGTGTGGAGAAGCTGCCCTAAATGCAAGTATCCCATCGCGTGAGGTCTCGCTGTGGTTGCTGCCAGTTTTGCTGTAGAAGGACCCTCTTCCCAGTGGTGGTGACAAAGCCCTGGAAGGGGCTGCCCAGGGGCTTGTGGAGTCTTCTTCTCCAGAGAAGTTTCAAACACAGGGGCTCCTGCTGTGGCAGGGGGATTGGACTGGATGATCTTTGAGGTCCCTTCCAGTCCCTGATGTTCTGTCTTCTGCGATCTGAACAGATTTATTCTGCCCAGCTCCTTTAGCCGTGCAGTGCCTACGCAGACCGTCAGCTGGGCACGTGCTTCTCGGCTTCTCTGCAGCCAGCGCAGAGCGGCAGTCCTGCCAGCTGGACACGCCCGACCTAGTTCAGGGCTTTAGCGCAGAACAGGTTGTGCCCTGGGCTCCTTAACTGGAGTAGAGAAACTGCCCCTCGGTCCTGAGGCTCCTGCCTTCTGTGCCGCGCGCTGTTTTCGTGCAGCACTGGAAGAAGCAGATGCGTTTTTGAACATCCCTCAAGTCCACTGGAGTGTCTTGCCTGGGGGGTTCTCAGTGGTCCAAGCTCTTCATCTCGAGCGCAGTGTTAGGCTGGTGGGCCACGTAGTCTCTGTCTGCAGTGGTGACGAGATGTTTTTCAGGATCCTGATGTGACCCTGCTCCTGCTTGGCCAGACTCTCAAGACAGGAGCGTTACAGAAGTTACCTCCATGCCCATTCCTTTAATGGCCTCTTTTCCATGAGTGTGTCTAGTCCATTCTGGAACCTGCTCGTGTTACATGCTTCCAGCAACCTGGGGAGGCAGCCGGTTCCAAAAATCCAGGGGCATTGCACTAGATGATCAAGGTCCCTTCCAATCCCCACTGATTCTGTGATTCTAAGATGTCTGTCAACAGCAACCTGGGGTGAATCAGAAGAGGAGGTGGTTAGCAGATCCAGAGAGGTTCTCCTCCTCCTCTGCTCTGCCCTGGTGAGACCACGTCTGGAATCTTGGTTCCAGTTGTGGGCCCCTCAGTACCAGAAGGACACAGAGCTGCTGGAGAGAGCCCAGTGCAGAGCCACAGGGATGATGGAGGGAGGGGAGCATCTCCCTGCTGAGGAGAGGCTGAGGGAGCTGGGGCTCTTGAGCTGGGAGAAAAGGAGCCTGAGGGGTGACCCCATGAATGTTGATCAATATGTGAAGGGTGGGTGTGAGGAGGATGGAGCCAGGCTCTGCTCAGGGGCACCCAGTGACAGGACCAGGGACAGTGGGTGTGAGCTGGAGCAGAGGAGGTTCCACATCAGTGTGAAAGGACCTTCTTCCTAGTGAGGGTGACAGAGCCCTGGCAGGGGCTGCCCTGGTTGTGGAGTCTCCTCTGGAGATGTTTCAAACCCGCCTGGCCACGTTCCTGTGCAACTGGATCTAGGGGATCCTTCTGTGTCAGAGGACTGGACTGGACAGTCTTTCAAGGTCCCTTCCCATCCATAAAGTTCTGTGATGCTGTGGATCCAGGGGATCCTGCTGTGGCAGGGGGATTGGATCAGATGATCTTTTGAGGTCCCTTCCAGTCCCTAATGGTCTGTGATTCTGTGAAATAGTTCTCAGAGTCTGTAGACTTCACCCCAGATATGTGCTTCGGCCCATGAGGAGCCCTGTGCTGGAGGACGTGGAAGAGAGGAAGTCAGCAGGCGGCAAAACCCAAGCTCTCTCTTCCAGGACCCCAAGATGTATGTGCAGACGGTGCTGGACGTCCATAAAAAGTACAACGCGTTGGTCATGTCCGCGTTCAACAACGACGCCGGCTTTGTAGCTGCGCTAGACAAAGTGAGTAGAGGCAGCGGCGTGTGGGGAGCGTTTGGTTTCGTTCCCTTACTTCTCAGTGCTTGGTCACCTGCCTTTCGCTGTCCTTCGTAGGCCTGTGGTCGATTCATAAACAACAACGCAGTGACGAAGATGGCCCAGTCGTCCAGTAAGTCCCCAGAGCTGCTGGCGCGATACTGTGACTCTTTGCTAAAGAAAAGGTAGGTTCTCCAGGGCAAACTGTTCCTTCAGGTTGGCTTCTGTTTGAAAAGGTTGTAGCCAGTGGAGTGTTCTGTTGTGTCCTCAGAATCACCGCGTTTCAAGAACTTCTTAGACCATGTTCTGAATACAAAGATTTCCATGTCACAGACTGGCCGGGGTTGGAAGGGACCTTAAAGATCTTCTTGTTCCAACCCCTCTGCACAGGCAGGGACACCTTCACTAGAGCAGACTGCATCTGAAATCTGGTGTCCAGTGCTGGGCCCTTCAGGTCCAGGAGGACCCAGAGCTGCTGGAGAGAGGCCAGCGCAGAGCCACAGGGATGATGGAGGGAGGGGAGCATCTCCCTGCTGAGGAGAGGCTGAGGGAGCTGGGGCTCTGGAGCTGGGAGGAGGAGATTGAGGGGGTCCTCATGGATGTTGATCAATATGTGAAGGGTGGGTGTCAGAAGGATGGAGCCAGGCTCTGCTCAGGGGCACCCAGTGACAGGACAAGGGGCAGCGGGTGTGAGCTGGAGCAGAGGAGGCTCCACATCAGTGTGAGAAGGACTTTGTTCCCAGTGAGGATGACAGAGCCCTGGCAGGGGCTGCCCAGGGGGCTTGTGGAGTCTACTTCTCTGGCCATGTTCCTGTGCGACTGGATGTAGAGGATCCTGCTGTGTCAGTGGGATTGGTCTGGATGCTCTTTCGAGGTCCCTTGCCATCCCTGCTGCTCTGTGGCAGTGCGGAAGGCTCAGTCGGTGTCCCCGAGGTGATGCCTTTCCCGTACACATCCACGTGCTGTTCCAGTGGGGCGGGTTGGTGCCTTGGTGACAGTGCCTGTCTGTGTTTGCAGCTCCAAGAACCCAGAAGAGGCAGAACTGGAAGACACGCTCAATCAAGTGGTAAGATGTCAGTTGTTTTCTCTGTGAACTTCCACAAGGTAGTAAGGTTCAGTCATCCCAGGAGTAAGAATGTTCACAGTTCACCTTGTCAGAGATGATACTTGTCTGCGAGCAGCTCCTTGCTGCTTTGGGGTTTGGCTTTTGGGTTTTAAGGTAAGAAGAGGAGCAGATTGGAAGTAGCTCAATGAAGTTGGTGCTCTGACCTCATTGTTAGAGACACAGACCTCACTTCTGCAAGGTGTTTACTACACGCACTGTGTGTTGTTTGTGTGTAAGGCTGCACCTGTGGAGGAGACAGTCCCTCTGAGGTAGCAGCAGCGTTTAAAACAAACCCCCCCCACTGCTCTGCCCTTCAGTCCCTAAGGGAACTCCCCCTAAGGGAACCCCGCAACCTCCCCTGCCCCAGAAGAAGTGCAGGTGACTGCCTGCTGCAGCTCTCTCAAGACAGATGCCTGCAGATCATTTCCTCACAAATGCTCTTGGCTTCTCCAGATGGTTGTCTTCAAGTACATTGAAGATAAAGATGTGTTTCAGAAGTTCTATGCTAAAATGCTGGCGAAGAGGCTGGTGCACCAGAACAGCGCCAGCGATGACGCCGAGGCCAGCATGATCTCCAAGCTCAAAGTGAGTACGCCGGCGCCGCTGGCCTGACCATGTGGGTCGCAGCTCGCCGGGCCGCCAACGGTGTCCTGGGCTTTCGTGCACCCGTGTGCACCTCGGCCCCACCAGCAGCCTAGACCTCGGTGGGGCTGAGGGGAGGTGTGTTGGTCTGGGGCTTTGGTTCGGTTTTCAGGCTCCCGGGGCCTTGTAGTGAGGGTCTGTCTGATAGACTTGAGCTAAGCCTTCCAGATCAAGTGGATGAGACTGTCAGATGGATGAGGACAGCAAATAGATGTCAGATGGATAAGAATATCAGGTGGATATCGAGTGGGTCGGGAGAGCCCGTGGGGGTCGGCGGGTCCCTGGGATGGCAGCAGTTCCTGCTCAAGACAGTGGCTGCTGAGCAGGCGCGTAGCTCCACCAACCCTGTCCTTCAGGGTGCAGCAAAGCGTGTAGGTGCTGTCCCCTGGTCTGCGGCGCCCTTTCACACGGCCTTTGTGGCAGAGGGCGGCAGGTTGGGCTGGGCCCCGGCGTAGGGGAGCCGCTGAACCCGGGGCGTCTTTGCAGCCGCTTTGTTCCTCTCGTTCTCCGGCGTCTTGCTGACGCGCCTGTGCTTTTCCAACGCAGCAAGCGTGCGGCTTCGAGTACACCTCCAAGCTGCAGCGGATGTTCCAGGACATCGGTGTCAGCAAGGACTTGAACGAGCAGTTTAAGAAGCACCTGACCAACTCGGAACCGCTAGACTGTGAGTGGTGCAGCCACCTCCGTTCCTCTCGAGCGGCTCAGCCTCCTCGTGGTGCCACCAGCTAGCTGTGGGAGGAAGGCACTTGGTTTAGATGTTGTGGCCCCCCCGTAGCCCTCCCGTCCCAGAAGTCAGCTGGGGTTGCCCAGCCCGGGACAGCTGGGATGTTGAAATGAGTCTCTTAGGTCCGCAGTCTCATCTTCCAATAGCACTTGGTGTCTTCTGCCGTGGGCAGCCTCCTCGTGATTTAGCAGCTCACTCGTGGGTACAGCTCTGAATCCACTTGAGCCCTGTGTGGGCTCCCTCGCGCTTTGGCCCTTACAGATGCTTCTCCGCCGAGCGGTTTCACGTCGAGCACAGTCTGGCCTTGAGGGTCGGACCTGCGTAGAAGCGCTGCGGCCAGGAGGGCGGTGGTTTAGGTTGGTGGCACGTTGAACCAGGTCCTTTCAGGAGCTGACAGTCACTTGCAGGCCCCGGCTGAGCGCTGTGTCGGCAGGCTGAAGTGTTGCTCAGGGTTCGTGGCTCTTGCTGCCTTCCCCAGAGCCCCTGTGCGCGCAGGGGGGAGCGTTTCTCTCGCGGAGGGCCAGTGGGTTTGGTCGCTGTGAAGCTGACTGCTGGCCCTTTTGACACTTGTGTGTTCAAAGACAAATCGGCCGTGGGGGCAGAAGCAGGGTAGTGCCTTCTGCAGCTGAGACACTCTGCAAGTTTCTTCCCCCAACCCCCTCAAATCTTCCCCCAGGTTTGTTATATCTCCGAAAGGGTCCCCAGCCTCCAGTTTTCCCCCACAACCCCACAGATTTTCCCCTCAACTGCCTCAAAGTGTCCCCATACCCCCCTAAACTTCTTCCCAGCTACCCCTCAAATACAGTGCCCCCTCCCAGATTTAGAGGACCCCCTAAACCTGAGTGTTTCCAGTTGCAGAAGCTCCTTGCGTAGACTCTGCTGGTCTATGGTCTACGTGGACAAAAGGAATCGCATCGAGATTTCCCCCCGTATTAGTCTGAGGAAAAGGCAGAACCGACTCTTGTTTGTGTTAGAAATGGGGCCTTTGGGGTTGAGGTGGGGCCGGGGGACAAAGCTGCTCAGCCTCTGCACCTCTCTTCCAGTGGATTTCAGCATCCAGGTGCTGAGCTCGGGATCGTGGCCGTTCCAGCAGTCCTGCACGTTCGCGCTGCCGTCTGAGGTGAGGCGCCTGCGCTCGGCTCTGCGGGAGGGCTGGTTGTGCTGCGGGTCAGGGAGAGCTGGCACTGCCTCTGGTGTTGGCACGAGGGCGTAAGGTAGCAGGAGGAAACTCAGACATGCCTGTTGGCTCCTGTGGCAGGATCCCGGCTACTCGGTCAGCCTTCAGAATGTTGGCTAGGGTACACGCATCAGTAGGGGTTGGACGGGACCTCCAGGGGACACCAAGTCCTACCTCCTTGCCAGAGCAGGACCATAAAACCTAGGGCAGGTCACATGGGAGCATCCAGATGGGTCTGTAAGGTCTGCAGGGAAGGAGACTCCACAGCCCCCCTGGGCAGCCCCTTCCAGGGCTCTGTCACCCTCACAGTAAAGGTCTGCCTCATGCTGAGGTGGAGCTTCCTGTGCTCCAGCTGACGACTGCCTTAGTTGTAGCGTTGGGGGGTCTGGTTTAGAGGTGGCCTTGCAGAGCAGGGCTGCTGGTTGGACTCGCTGGGTCTTTCCCAGCTCTGTGGCTCTGTTGCAGAGCGCGTTCTGCTCGTGGCCAGCACGGTCCGCTAACACCCTTTCTGTCCCATTGCTTCTGTGCAGTTGGAGCGGAGCTACCAGAGGTTCACCGCCTTCTACGCCAGCCGCCACAGCGGGAGGAAGCTGACGTGGCTGTATCAGCTGTCCAAGGGGGAGCTGGTCACCAACTGCTTCAAGAACAGATACACGTTGCAGGTGAGGGTGTCGTCCCGCTGACGGCCAGGACCGAGCGTCTGCAGCTAGCCACAGGGTGGTGACTGTGGAGCTTGGGTTTGGGTGCCGCTGGCGGGAACAGCTCTGGCTGTCGGGGGCCTCAGGCTTCCCTGTGGTTGGCACCAGGTGTCTGCACCCTGTTGGCCAGACGCGCCAGTGTTGGGGGTGCTGGTTAGACTCGAAGGTCCCCAGGGTCTTTCCCAGCCTGAATGGTCCTGTGGTTCTGTGTTGGTGTTTGACTGCTGAGCCTGAGGCTTCACGGGTGCGGAAGGGGATCCTCCGTTCCCATGTGCTGCCCTTCTCCACCTGTTTCCTTCGGGTCCCTGCAGGCCTCCACGTTCCAGATGGCGATTCTGCTGCAGTACAACACGGAGGATGCCTACACCGTGCAGCAGCTGACGGACAGCACCCAGATCAAAATGGTAGTGGCTCTCAACCGCGGCCTCGAAAGCAAGTCCTGTGGCCACGAGGGCTTGTGTTGCTCTCGCTAGAGACTGGAGCGGGATGCGCTTGAAGCTGGGGCAGTTGCTGCCCTGAGAGGAGCCGCTGTGCTCTGCTCGTGGTCACCTTAGTGTCCTGGTTTGTCCTGTCTGCTCCGGGGCCTTAGCGCGTAGGTAGTGTCGTGCTGCTCGGGGCTCCGGGGCTGAGCTCTGGCAGCGAGTGTTCAGTGCTTCACTCGACGTCTCCCTGTTGGAGACGGGGCTGGGGAACACAGCCCCTCCGCGAAGGGATGGATCTGCACGTCTGCCCCTGCCTGCACCTCGGGCCCTGTATGTGCAGACGTAGTAACACCCGCCGGGTCGTGGCCTGGTTCTCCTTTGTGACAACAAGGGTTTCCTCCTTCTCCGGCCAAGGAGCCGTCACGGCCCGCAGTGTGTGTGGCCGTTACTAGTAGGTTCAGTCCAAGCCTGTTGGCAGCTCCTAGTCTGGCTCTTATGAGGCTGGAGTAGCCCTCTGAGAGCATCAAGCCCATCCTGCGTCTGTGTTTGCCTGGTCTGGGGGAACTGCTCCTCGCGCTGTATCCGCCCGCTCAGGAAGCGGCTCCTGGAGCAGCAGCAGCCGGACGACCTGGGGTTTGGAGGGAGCTTTTGCTCAAGAGCGTGGTGCTGTTTGATCAGACTGCAAGGGACACGGGGCCTGACACCGCCCCGAAAGGGGCTCAGTGACACCGTCCTCCTGGGAGCTGCGTCGCCTGTTGGCGTGACGGCCCTCTCTCTCCTTTCCTAGGACATCCTGGCACAAGTTCTGCAGATCCTGCTGAAGTCCAAGCTGCTCGTGAGTACTTCTACCTCTGTCCCGAGCTGCTCGGCTGAAGGCGCTGAGCGCCGCGCGCAGACGCGTTCTCTCCGCTCCTTTCTCCGCAGGTTTTGGAAGATGAAAACGCAAATGTGGATGAGGTGGAGCTGAAGCCAGACACCCTAATAAAGCTGTATCTGGGCTACAAAAAGTGAGGGATCGCGCGGGCCGGGCGCGGCGCCGGGTGGCTGGAGGGGTGTCGCGGGCCAGGTTGTGTGGGGGTTCGCGGGAAGTTCAGTTGTGGAGGGGGCACTGAGCGCGCGGGGTCAAGGCAGCAGCGTGTGGGGAAGGAGGGAGGGAGGGAAAAAGGAAGGAAGGCAAGAGACAGGTAAGAGGCCTTAGAATTAAGGTGGCCACGGCCAGAGTTCTGTGTGCTCCTGCCCAGCTCACGAAGACCAGTCTTGCCTGGAGAGCAGGCGGTGTGGTGGTGGGCTCCCTGTTGCCAACTAATAGTGGCCCTGTGGGTTTGACTTGGGAGCTCTGTCCCAGGGGGTGGCGGTTGGTTTCTGCCCCGGGTGTGTTTGCAGACAAGTGATTGTTTTGTTCTCTTCCTCCCCCAGCAAAAAGCTGAGGGTGAACATCAACGTGCCAATGAAGACCGAACAGAAGCAGGAGCAAGAAACTACACACAAAAACATCGAGGAAGACAGGAAACTACTGATTCAGGTGAGTTCCCTTGCAGAGCGCTGCCGGCTGCAGCTGTGCAGTCCTTTAGCAGCCTTCATCGTCCGGGGAGGTGGAGTCACCATCCCTGGGGCTGTTCAGAGAGCATCCAGATCGGGCCCTTGGGAGTGTGGGTTAGTGGGCCTGGTGGCACTGGGTTGACAGTTGGACTAGATTGAACTTGGAGGGGTGACTCCATGAGTGTTGATCAATATGTGAGGGGTGGGTGTCAGGAGGATGGAGCCAGGCTCTGCTTAGGGGCACCCAGTGACAGGACAAGGGGCAGCGGTGTCAGCTGGAGCAGAGGAGGTTCCCCATCAGTGTGAGAAGGACCTTCTTCCCAGTGAGGGTGCCAGAGCCCTGGCAGGGGCTGCCCAGGGTGTTGTGGAGTCTCCTTCTCTGGAGACCTTTCAAACCCTCCTGCATGTGTTCCTGTGCGACTGGATCTAGGGGATCCTGCTGTGGCAGGGGGATTGAACTGGATGGTCTTTCGAGTGTTTGCTAAGCCAGCCTCTCTGTTTGGCTCCACAGGCTGCTATTGTGAGAATCATGAAAATGAGGAAGGTTCTAAAACACCAGCAACTGCTCGGAGAAGTGCTAACACAGCTGTCCTCAAGGTTCAAGCCACGAGTGCCAGTAATTAAGGTGGGTGAGCACTGGGTCTCCAACCTGCACTGCAGAGGGCCCGGAGGACTCTCCAGAGAAATGCACGGCCCGGATACCCAGCTCTGCAGTACCAAGGGGGGCTTTGGGGGGCTGCAGACAAGTAGGAATCACCTTGAGCAGCCGTGGTCTGTCTCTCTTGCAGTGATGCAGCAGTAAAGCAGTGACTCCATCACTTGTTCCCCCATCAGTGCCTCTTGCTCTGCTCCAGGTTCACCTCTCATTCCTGCTCCTCCAGCTGTGGGAGTGCTGCAGCCTGTGGGAGAAGCTCTCTCCTGAGAGAGTGGTTGGGCACTGGAACAGGCTGCCCAGGGAGGTGCTGGAGTCCCTGTCCCTGGAGGGGTTTAAAAACAGAGTAGCCCGAGCACTTGAGGCCGTGGTCTGGGGGTGAGGGAGCTGCTGGGTGGAGGGCTGGGCCTGGTGATCCTGGAGGTCCTTTCCATGATGATTCTGTGCAGGGGAGGGACAGGGTACCTGCAGTTCTGAGCCTTCTGGGTTTAACTCTTTGTTAGCCTCTTGCTGTGAGGTTACTTGGCTGATCTCCCAGTCACCACCTTCCAGTAGAAGAGCAGATGGCTTGTGCCCTTGGCCTGCTCTTGGCATTGGACCGACAGTCATTCAGAGTCCGTGGCCACCACAGCGAGGGCTCAACTGCCCCCCGCTTGTTTGTCCCACAGAAATGCATCGACATCCTGATTGAGAAGGAGTACTTGGAGCGCGTCGATGGCGAGAAGGACACCTACAGCTACCTGGCCTAAGGTTTTCCTTGGCTGTGACTTGACCGTGGCACTCGGCACAGAGGTGACGCGACGGGACAGACTGACCGACAGCAACGGAACTTCATAGCAGCCCCCGCTGCCGTTTGGACCTCCCTTTTTTAGCTCTGAGACCAGGACTTCCACCAGCCAGTCTCAGCTTTACATCAGAACTGCTCAGGATGATACATTTCAAGTCTGTAAATATGGACACCGATGCCATTTAACCTAATTTAAGACCAGAAAAGGAATCAAACCCTTCTCCTCCGAGGGTTGCATGCTACTGCATTTAAATCAATACATTGGCTACACGGTAAGCGGCTGCCGGCGCCGGCGGCTCGTAGACACGTTGGCAGCACTTTGAGAGCGAGTCTGAACGGACCCCCGTGTAATCTGCTATGGAAGCCCATTTGTATAGTGTGTTTCATTTTTTAATGTGTGATAAATAAAAAAGGAATTAAAAGATTTCTGTACAAGTCACACGGGGCTTCCTGGAGTCATCACTTCTCTCTCGGAGGGAAGGCGCTGCAGCGGTCACGGCGGCTGGAGGAACTGATGTAGCTTTTCCTGTTCTGCCCTGTTCCACAGCACCAGGGAAGGATGGAGGCTCGGGCAGCCCAGCCCAGCACCTAACAGCACCCGAGGTCTGTGCTGCCCCCTCCTTCGACTGGGAATTTTCTCTTCCAAAGATTAATTCCCATTAACTGCAACCTGTGATGGGATCGGAAGCAGCTCCGAGGGTGATTGTGCCTGCACTGGGCTGCAGGAACGGAGAGAGGCTGGGTTGTGCGTTTGCTGTCCACAAGGGAAACGCTCCCACCCTGGCAGGGCCCCAGCTTTGGCAGTTAATTTCTAACCTCTCCTCACGATGGTGAAAGTCGCCCCCTCTGCGGGCAGGTGAAGCCTTTTGTTTCCCCTCAGAGCTGTGGTTTGCGCAGCAGCTGTTCTGGTGCCAACAGGAGGGAGGCAGGTGCTGCGCCGCTGCTGCACTGCTGCTCTACTCCGAGGGGAGCCAGTGTTCAAACATCTGTGTTCAAAGAGAAAAGAGAGTCACAGAGCACGAGGGATTGGAAGGGACCTCGAAAGTCCAGTCCCCCTGCCACAGCAGGATCCCCCAGATCCAGTCACATGGGACCTGCAAGACTGGCCTCCCACCGAGGTGCTGTGGAGAAGCCCCACAGGCAGCCTGACCAGTGTCTCCGCCACCCTATTTGCACCTTGAGGTTAATCCTAAAGGTGACCTGCAGCAGCCTGTGAAGGCAGAGCTGCTCCCCAGCTGAAAGGGCAGCAAGAACGGACCCTCCTTCCTCGACTGGCCGACACAAGACTCCGACCAGGCGGTTCCAGTAAAAACGAAGAAGTTCAAGTATCCTTTATTCAAGGTTGAAAAATGTACCCACAGCACGGTATTGCAAAAGTTCCTGGTACAAAACCCTTTGCAGCTGGTGAGAAGGCGATAAAAAGTCGTGTGGCTTGTCCACCTGTCCCTATAAATTAGTTACAGTACTCGGCCAATACGTGAGCTCCGATTGCAGCGGGGTTTATGCTAAAATTGCCCACGGTACTAGGAATTCCTGAAGATAAGGCAGCTGTTTGTTTCAAAGAAGAGGTAGCTGGTGTCAAGGGATTTCCATTTCTCGTTCGATGCCCACGTACTTCAGGGCATCAGCTTGGCTGTATCTGAAAGGGAGAAGGGAAGCCCAACCAGTAACAACCCGGTGAGGATGCCCCTTTCAGCAGAGGCCCAGACACTCCACACCTCCCACAGGTTCCTCCCCAGGCAGGGCCCTGACTCCTCCTCCTTGCGTGAGCTGGAAGCTGCAGAGCCCTGCTGAGCAGTTCAGACTCCTCCTTTTAGAGAAGCTGAACCAAGAGCAAACAGAACAGAACTGTTTCCTTTCCTTCTCTTTCCCCTTCTTTGTGAGAAAGTTTCACAGAGCCACAGATTCACAGGGCATTAGGGATGGGAGGGGACCTCAACAGATCACCCCGTCCCACCCCCCTGCCACAGCAGGATCCCCTAGATCCAGTTGCACAGGAACTTGTCCAGGTGGGTTTGAAACATCTCCAGAGGAGGAGACTCCCTGGGCAGCCCCTGCCAGGGCTCTGGCACCCTCACCATGAAGAAGGTCCTTCTCACACTGATGTGGAACCTCCTCTGCTCCAGCTGACACCCGCTGCCCCTTGTCCTGTCACTGGGTGCCCCTGAGCAGAGCCTGGCCCCATCCTCCTGACACCCACCCTTCACATGTTGATCAGCTCTCACCTGTCACTATCAGCACCAGAACATTTCTGAACAATGAGAGAGACAACCCACCCCTCACACAGTCCGAGGCGCTGCTCTGGGCTGTACAAGCTGCTGTCTCAGGTTTGTAGGAGCCTTACGCTCACGTCAGTCTGACTACAGTGTTTAAAACCCCCCGGCTCACAGGCAGCGCTCAGGCCGGTGGCAGAAGCAGCAGGTAACCGTGCGCTGGGCAGGATGCTGTCAGCTCAGCCCATTAACTGGTGAGAGGAAGGAAGGACAAAGTCGGTACCCACCTGTAGTCAAAGAACAGCTCTTCCCCAGTCTGGATGGCTCTCTTGGCAAAGATCCCTATCCTGTGGTCGCCGTTCACCATCATCACTGTTTGAAAAAGATTTGAGCCCCCGTTAACGTGCGGGCTGAGGGTCGGCACGTGCTACAGCCGCTCGTCCTCGCTGCAGGCAGCTCAGCTCCACCCTCACCTTTTGCATAGCAGTTGGGGTTGACTGAATGGTTGGCAAACCTGATCTTGTTGCCCTTGCGTGTTGCATCCACCACGAAATCTAGGTGGGGAGGAAAGAAACCAGATGTGATGGATGGATCACAGCCCCCTGCTGCTTGGTGGCCAGTCACAGCACCACAGAACATCACGTCACAGGCATCTCCATTTCTGCCAGCTCCCTCAGCCTCTCCTCAGCAGGGAGATGCTCCCCTCCCTCCATCATCCCTGTGGCTCTGAGCTGGACTCTCCCCAACAGCTCTGTGTCCTTCTGGACCTGGGGGGCACAGAGCTGGCCACAAGATTCCAGAAGAGGCAACAAGCGCTAGGATCAGTATCAGGAACACACGTGCAGAAGAAAAGGGACTCTCGGGCTGGGCTGGTGGCTGCACAAGGAGGGAGCTGAAGGAGCAGCGAGCAGGCGCCGCAGGGCTGCGAGCAGCGCAGACCTACCGTTGTTCAAGTTGAAGAGAAAGCTGCACATGTACTTGTCGTAGACCTTCCCTCTTCTGTCGGCCTCATCCTGAGAAATGATCTGAAAGAAACTGGACTGCTGAGAAAGAGCCCCCTTTCCTCTGGCAAACAGCAGCAGCTTAAGGTCACTTCACAGACTCCTAGACTGCCCAGGGTTGGGAGGGGCCTTCAAGATCACCCAGCTCCAGCTCCCTGCAGAGGCAGGGAGCCCTTCCCTAGAGCAGGTCACTCGGGGCCCCAGCCAGCCTGGCATTCAGCACCGCCAGCGATGGGGCAGCCACCACTGCCTGGCGCAGCCTGTTCCAGCATCTTGTCATACAAGAACCATACCACACCTACCTATGCCACACTCAGCCATACCGTACCAAACATCACCATAACAGACCTACAACATACCGTGCCATGCCATACCACACCACACCTATAACCATACCTTACCGTACTGCACCGTACCATTCCACAACATTACCATAGCCATACCATAGAATCATAGCATCACTATGGATTGGAATGGACCTCGAAAGATCATCCAGTCCCCTCACTAGATCATCTAGTCCCCTCCACTAGATACAGGCCTCCAACCAGACTCTGTCCCATTGACCACCACTCTCTGACCCTGTAGCCAGTTTACAATCCACCTCACTACCTGAAAATCCAGGCCACACTGCCTC
This sequence comes from Rhinopomastus cyanomelas, assembly GCA_013400115.1. Taxonomy (NCBI): domain Eukaryota; kingdom Metazoa; phylum Chordata; class Aves; order Bucerotiformes; family Rhinopomastidae; genus Rhinopomastus; species Rhinopomastus cyanomelas. The sequence goes on from VXBP01007036.1 coordinate 41,552, forward strand.
AGTTTGGCTGCGAGGATGCTGTGAGAGACCGTGTCAAAAGCCTTATTCAAGTCAAGACACATGAGATTCACGGCTCTGCCCTCATCCATCCACCTGGTTACACCCTCATCAAAGGCTATCAGGTTGGTCAAGCATGACTTTCCCTTTGTGAAGCCATGCTGACTGTCCCTAATGACCCTCCTGTCCTTGATGTGCCTGGAGACAGCCTCTAGTACAAATTGTTCCATCACCTTTCCTGGGATGGAGGTGAGGCTGACTGGTCTATAGTTACCTGGGTCTTCCTTCTTTCCCTTTTTAAAGATTGGGGTGACATTTGCTATCCTCCAGTCCCTAGGCACCTCTCCTGTTCCCCAGGACCTAGCAAAGATGATGGAGAGCGGCCTAGCAATGACTTCCGCCATCTCCCTCAGCACACGCGGGTGCATCCCATCTGGGCCCATGGATTTGTGCACATCCAGTTTGCTCAACTTATCCCTAACCCAGTCCTCATCAAGGCAGCACCACACACAGGAGCAGCAGCTGTGAGGCTGAGGGTGGGCTCACCATGTTTTGCACTCAGCCCCAGGCAGGGCTGAAGTGAAGTGACACCTTGGTCGCACAGGAGCCTCTCTCACTTTTCTGGTTACCACCTGGCTCTGGTGTTTGGAGCCTCTGAGAGCAGGAGCTGACAGCCCCATTTCTGTGTCTAAAAGTAACCCTGAATTAGAGCCACAGCATCATTCAGGTTGGAAAAGCCCCCAGGGATCATCGAGTCCAACCATCAACCCTACTCTACAAGGTCACCCCTGAAACAATCCCCCAGCACCACATCTGAGTGACTTGTAAACTCACCCAGGGATGGGGACTCAGCCACCACCCTGGGCAGCCCAGCCCAGTCCAGGGCCTGACCACTCTCTCTGGTTAGGATTTCTTCCTGATGGCCAGTCTAACCCTCCCCTGTTGGAGCTTGAAGCCCTTCCCTCTGCTTCAGTCGCTGCTGACCTGTGAGAAGAGCCCAGCACCAGCATCTCTGCAGGGTCCTTTCACATGAGGTCTCCCCTCAGCCCCGTCCTCCTCAAACTAAACAGCCCCAGCTCTCTCACCTCAGCCACCACACCCCAGCAGCAGTGAAGCCCACAGGTAACCAGTGCCCTGCCTCCTTACCTCACCACAGTATTCAGAGATGAACTCGTTCTTCTGCACAGGGTCCTTGATGAAAATCCCCCAGCCCGCCACATCAGACGGTGCCAACAGCAAGTGCTGTGGGAGAAACAGAGAAGCTGGGGTGTGCCTGGCATGGATTTGGGGTTGGCTTTGGGGCGGGGATGGGGGCTGTTCACTTTGCAGACACAGGGACAGGCTGAGGTGCTCTAGAGCGGTGCACGTGTGTGATGCCTGAGCACCGAGTCCTCCCCACCTGCCAGCTCCCCCCCAGTTTGTTCACGGAGCATCACACCCTGCAGGATAGGATGTCCCTTTGGGCTACGATGTCCCTTTGGCTGGCCAGGAACAGCTCACTCAGCTCCCTGTGCACCTGCTCGCTGGCAGAGCCCGGGAAGGTGGAAAGTCCTTCACTTAGGAGAAGCAGCGCTCAGCAGCAGCTACACACCAGTGTTATCAGCGTTCTGCTCACACTGAATCCCAAACACAGCACGGGACCAGCTGCTAGGAACAAACGGAGCTCTGAGTCCAGCCTAAACGCAGCCAGGCTGCTACACAAACCCGCATCCGAGGGCTCCAAACCAGGAGGGCCTGCAGACAGCAGCCCACCACTCCGCGGGCTGACTAGGCACTTCAGCTCCAGATCCCACTGAACTGGTTTGTGAAGAGCAGTTCCACAGCCAAAGGAAACCTTGGAATGTTCAGTTACTTAACAGAGCCCGAGGGGCTTTCAAGATCTCCTCCCCAGAGAGGATGGAGTCTGAGCATCCGAATGCAGAAAGGAAAGAAGAGCCAGTGTCTGTGTCTAAGCCAAAGCTCCTTGTGCTGAGGCAGGAAAGGGCTGTCAAGCTCTCACTGCAAAACAGCACCCTGCCTGCAAACTCCAAGTGAAGCCTGAATGGGAACAAGGAGCTACTTTACTGGTACTAACTAGTCTGTGACAACGGGCACCCAGAGCTGGGGAGCAGCACCTCAACCAGCTACTAGTCTGTGACAACAGGCACCCAGAGCTGGGGAGCAGCACCTCAACCAGCTACTAGTCTGTGACAACGGGCACCCAGAGCTGGGGAGCAGCACCTCAACCAGCTATCACCTTTCTTCTTCCTCTTTGCAGGAAGGCAAAGAAATCCCATTGTCTGGCTTGAAGGCACAAACACCCTCAGACCCAAGGCACCGGGCACACAGCAGCAGCTACGCACTTTTTTGGATCCCCTTTGGATGCTGCAGTTCTTGCAGGAAACATTCTTGCTGTCCCAGTGGTCGGCGGCTCCACACGTCAGACAGAGGTCGGGATCGCACTCGCGCACGGCCAGGTAGCAGGGACACTGCTTAGTGTTGCACTGAGCTTTGCAGCGGCACCCGGGGAACCTGTTTTGGCCTGCGGACGACACGCGGGAGCAGAGAGCAGGATAAGAACAAGCACTCTGCAGCACTGACTGTTAGCAACGAGGGCCTGGGGGAAGGGCTGATGGGGAGAGGCTGAGGGAGCTGGGGGTGTTCAGCCTGAAGAAGAGGACACTCAGGGGGGACCCTCTCACTCGCTCCAGCTCCCTGAAGGGAGGCTGCAGTCAGGTGGGGGGATCAGGCTCTTCTCCCAGGCAGCCAGCACCAGGATGAGAGGGCAGGGCCTGGAGCTGCCAGGGCAGGGTTAGGTTGGATGTCAGGAAGCCCTTCCTCATGGAAAGGGTGATCAGAGCCTGGACAGGGCTGCCCGGGGCAGTGGGGGAGCCCCCATCCCTGGAGGTGTTGTGGGACAGCCTGGCTGTGGCCCTGAGTGCCCTGGTCTGGCTGCTGGGGTGATGCTGGGTCCTGGTCTGGGCTGGCTGAGCTCAGAGGGCATCTCCAGCCTCAATCATTCGGTGACTGTAATCCATCAGGGCATGAAAACATTGCCACTGACATCTGTATGGGACCTTCAGGAGTGCTGGTGACTGTCCCCTTCTCTGATCCTTACTCAGTGTTCTCAATGTTCAGGCTGTTCCTAAGCCCACATTCAGGGGAGCACGTGCCCTCTGCTCACACCGCCTGGCACGGCAGCTCCTGCCAGCGCTGCGCAGAGCGGCTGCCGCAGCAGCTGGGCGCGGGGGAAGCAAGAGGACTCTGCAGGTAGCTTTAGGAGGGGGTTACTTACACTCTGAGCTGCACTGACAAAACTTCTCGCAGAAGTTTTGAGCAATGACACATGGGCATGAGCTATCGCAAGGCTGACGCGGATGATCGCATGGCTGATAGTTGTAAACATGATTCGATGACCCATCTGAATAAAAATAGCAACAGGTTGTAAAGTTGGAAGGTGCAAACAAGCAGCAAAAGCAGTTCCCTTCGCTATCTAAAGCAGAAGTCCCCTTTGTGTCCTTTAAACTTAGAACTCCCCCCCCTAAAATTAACGAAGCCACCTTAAGCCTGCAGCAGTGAGGATCAGCCAGCGAGACACCAAAGCACAGCTGCAACGGCAGGGAGGTGACTGTGGCCAGCAGCCGCTGCTTCCTAGAGCACTTCAGTCTCCTTGTTGCCCAGCTGCTCTGAGCACTCACTGGCTTCTAGGGAAAGCTGGAAAGCAGAGCTGCCATGGGGTAAATGCCTGTGAGAACAAGGTCTAGGACAGCTGAGGCGGTTGCTCAGGAACCCCCAAGCAGTCTTTATTCTGGAGCAGCTTTCAGATAGACCAGGCAACACCACGGGGTCACTACACCCAGGCAGCTCTCCCATCAGACAGTGCTAACAGCCTGCAGGCCGGGAGGGACTAGCGGGACCAGCTGCAGACCTCGGCCTCTAAACCAGCCAGGAGAAAGAGCTCTGTCTGCTGTTAACACTCCTGAGCCTGTCTCGGCTCTGCAGCTAAACCCTTAGCAACCAGCATGGAGACACAGACCCAACAATCACTTTGCTACAAGTCCCAGCCACTCAACACATCTGCAGGTCTAGAACTACTCAAACTAGCTCAGTTTGAGAAGTAGATGCAGCTTTCTGCCACAGCTCCTACTGCTGCCCTCATTGTTATCTGCGCTTCAACGAGGCCACAGGAAAAGGCTGCAAGTGCAGCCTCCTTCCCATTTATTGTAGCTACACAGAGCTCTTCCCGTTGCACTGACCACACGGCGCTTCCTGCCCCTACAGCATCTGCAGCAGGAGCATCCTTGTTCCCTTTTGCTCCACCCATACTCTCTAGCTCCGCATGGAATGTAGGCAATGGCTCAGCAATAAAACCCCCACACAGCAAAGCAGCAACAGGAGGCTCTTCGAAGCTGAGGACACGATGCTAACCCTTTTTCAGCTGGATCTTTCTGCAGTGCGCAGCCCACAACCTGCAAAAACACAAACCAAACACGACGAGGTTGACAGGAGCCCCTCCTGCCGTGGGATGGGAACGGGAGCGCAGCCTGCACCCACACGTGACTTCAAATGGGGAGGTTTCCTCTGCTACCTGCGCTCCGGGCAGAGGCGGCAGCAGCAGAGCCAGCCTGCAGCAGTCTCTTGGAGCCAACAGGACAGGGCTCTGCAGGCTGCTCCCGCCCCCTGCCCACATCATCCCTCTGGAACCAGGATCGTGCAGACCAGCAGCGCCAGCCCAGCCCGGCTTAGAAAGGCGCAGCCGGCCCTGGAGGAAAACTTGCAAAGAGAAGGCTGCTGGAGCTGCTCCTGGGGGGCAGAAGGGCAGCAGCAGGCAGCGTGTGGCACTGCAGGTGTGAAGAGACATGTCAGCAGCGCAGGGAAGCTCTGTCAGCTCTTTGCTTCACAGGGCTCCACGCTGACAGTCCCCTGCCGATCTCAGTCGGGTACCACCCTTCGTCTGCTGAGCTCCAAACACAGGGCAGCAGGAGAGCAGGCTGCCTGGCACCTCAGTACTTCTGCCTGACAGAGGTCTCCCCTGTTGGTTCGGAGCCGTGGTACTGTGCTAAGCCTTCACTTCAGAGGCCTTCCTCTTGTGTCCTTACGCTTGGCCAGCAGGGCTGGGGACATCATTCTCGCCCTGTGCTGGGCACCAGGGAGGCCTCCCCTCAAGTACTGGGGGCAGTGACGGGCCACACACTTCAAGAAAGAGATGGAGGGGCTGGAGCAGGTCCAGAGGAGCAATGAGGCTGAGGAAGGGACTGGAGGGGAGGGTTGATGAGGAGATGCTGAGGGAGCTGGGGGTGTTTAGGCTGGAGAAGAGGAGACTCGGGGGGCGACACCTTCTCCCTCTCTCCAACTCCCTGAAAGGAGGTTGTAGTCAGGTGGGGATCAGGCTCTTCTCCCAGGCAACCAGCACCAGGACAAGGGCAGGGCCTGAAGCTGCCAGGGGAGGGTTAGGGTGGATCACGGAAAGGGTGATCAGAGCCTGGACTGGACTGCCCAGGGCAGTGGGGGACAGGGTCACCTGAACACGACAGACCACCACCATCAACAGAGGATTAGCACCAGTACGTCAGAATGGACAGAGGCTGTCCCAAGGGCACCAGCTTAACCACTGTGGACTGGGCTGCCCAGGGGGCTGTGAAGTCTCCTTCTCTGGAGACATTTCAAACCCACCTGTTCCTGTGCGACTGGATCTAGGGGATCCTGCTGTCGGGGGCTGAATTGGACTGGATGGTCTGTCGAGGTCCCTTCCAATCCCTAACGGTCTGTGGTTCTGTGGTTCAGCCAGGACTGAACCCCATCCCAGCAACCTAAACCAAGCGCGACTGCCTGCAGCTCTACACCTAAGAACCCGCCAAGAGCTTAAAAAGAAGGGAGAGCGAAGACAGGGCCGAGCGCTGTGTTTGCTGCAGATCCTGCCTCTGGAAGCCAGAGGGGGAGGGTGCATGACTGTCCCTCCGCAGCTGTGTGGTTTGATCCCCCTGACGTGTGCCGATGCCAGAGTCACTGAGCAACAGACTTACCTGTGTTTCCTTTTCTTCTTTCTGGGAGGCGTGTCGACGTCTTCGGCCGGGACTGGGGCAATGATGCTGGATTCCTTCACCCTAAACTCATACACCTAGCGCGAGACAGCGCAGCACAGCCACGATCAGTCTGTCGCCAGCAGAAAGCCGCCCGCCGCCGCAGTCAGCATCATCTCCCCCCAACCAAGAGCCTCACACATCAGAGCCACAGCCTTTTTCAAACATTTACAGCTGGTTATCACTGTCATTTAAGAACAGAAAGTCTCACTTAGGCCTCCTGGAAAATCTACCTTTAACACATTTTTGTGCTAAAACCCTTCTGCCTGTGCGGCATGAACTCTGGATCGTACCATTCTTGGGGAAAACCAGGCCAACCAAGTCCATTTTCTCTCATTCTAGCCACAACCAGCAGTGCCAAACGCTGGGCTTAACAGTTAGACACTCTCAGCCTGGGTCAAGTAGCTGCTCTTCTTACCTGCCTGCACGTTTTGGTCCCAATCAGCCTGGCAATGGCACAGAAATTGTCATAGTAGGTGCCAATGAGAACTCTAAACATCGAGGCTTCCGCGCCGCTCCACTCCACGTTCTCTGGAGGCTCAGTGTTTGGCTTCATCTTTATGGGAGTCTGACACCTAGAATTTGCTTCTGCAAGAAAATGTTCAGGGCCCAGGTCAGGGCAAGGCTGTGCTTCACAGAGCCATCCAGGCTGGAAAAGACCCCCTGGATCATCAAGTCCAACCATCAACCCTACTCGACAAGGCCACCCCTAAACCAGACCCTCCAGCACCACATCCAAGCACCTTTAGACAAAGCAGACCTTGAAGATCGAGTTCAACCTTTTCCCAGCCCTATCAGCACCGCTAAGCCCTGTCCCCTAATGCAACATCCACCCTCCTCTTCAGCACCTCCAGGGATGTCCTGTGATCCTAGGCCAGCTGTGCTAGAGATTACCTCCCAGTGACAAGTTTTCCTATCTTGTACAAACTTTGCACAGCCCTAAAAACATCCAGTTATCAACTGCAGTAAAAAGCATCCCCGGGTTTTGGCATCGTTGACTCACGCAGGAGCCTCAGCACAACAGCGCTGTGAACTGACCTCTCAGAGAAGAGCTGGGCAACAGGAGCTACTGAAAGCAGACATCTCACCCCTACGCAGAAAGCAATCTGGAAGGGGATCTGCTAGACTAAGCTCTCGTCACGACTGCCGTGACCTCCAGCTCCCCACATTCCAAGTGCTCTGGGAATGTTTCCTGCGCTGCTGTTTCCTGGGATCCCCCAACTCAGCCGACGGGGTTTAGGCTGTGGCGTCGGCTGAAGGAAGCAGCATTCACCAGCCTTACCCGAGGAACTGGATGTTTCGTCTTTCTTTTCTTCTTCTTCCTTGTCATTGTTCTCTCCCCCAGTTTCAGTTCCAGCCTCTCGGTCGCTGTCCGTGTCCTTGGACTCCAACACGTTTATTGTCGGCGTGCTGGGCCTGCTGGTGTTGTTCGGGAGCCTCCCCCTCCGGCGGCCACCTGGGCGCTTCGGTGGCGTCTTTATACGCTCGGCGGTCAAGGCGGCTGCAAACTCCTTCGCACCTTCCTGAACACAGAACAGGACAGTCCAGGCGTGTTTCCACCCGCCCACAGGCAGAGCGAGACGAGAACCTGCTCCGCTCGCACGCTGGTAACTGCCATCACTGCCCACCGGCCCCACACCCCTGCTGCAGGCAGGTGCACTCCAACACAGAGCAGCAATAACTCTGTTGTCAGCACGGAAACGAAGAGCTGCACTCACAAAGTCCTCACGCCAGTAACACTCCTCCTGTCCTGGGCACTGGGGAGGGCTCCCCTTGAGTACTGGGAGCAGTGCTGGGCCACTCACTTCAAGAAAGAGATGGAGGGGCTGGAGCATGTCCAGAGGAGCTACGAGGCTGGGAAAGGGACTGGAGGGAAAGGCTGATGGGGAGAGCCTGAGGGAGCTGGGGGTGTTCAGCCTGGAGAAGAGGAGACTCAGGGGAACCTACTCCCTCTCTCCAGCTCCCTGAAGGGAGGTTGTAGGCAGGTGGGGGTGGGTCAGGCTCTTCTCCCAGGCAACCAGCGCCAGGACAAAAGGGCAGGGCCTGAAGCTGCCAGGGGAGGGTTAAGTTGGATATTAGGAAGCTCTTCCTCTTGGAAAGGGGGATCAGAGCCTGGACTGGACTGCCCAGGGCAGTGGGGGAGTCCCCATCCCTGGAGGTGTTGAAGGGCAGCCTGGCTGTGGTCCTGGGTGCCCTGGTCTGGCTGCTGGGGTGATGTTGGGGCTGGGCTGGGCTGGCTGAGCTCAGGGGGCTGCTCCAGCCTCAGTCGCTCCGTGATTCTGTGTATTTCAGTTCCCCCTCCACTCTGGCTGCCAAGGAACCAACTCTGTCATACATTTCTACTTTCTTAGATGGCAGGAAAAAATCCCCAAGAACTTCCCTCACGAATACTCTCCCAAGCACGAGAACTCCTCTGGCGCGCGGCCCTCGCGCAGGATGCGTTTTGCAGCGTTTTACACGCAGCCCCGCAGGCTAAGCGCTCCTGTGACCCGCGGTGCCAACGGCAGCGCAGGCGGGACGCGGGAGGATCCCCGCAGCACCACCACCACCCGCGGCTGGCACCCCGGAGCGCGCACAGCTCCCAGACACACGCGCTGCCTCGCACCGAGCACAGCTGGCTCCCTCGCAGCCAGGAGCGCTGCGCTCCTGCTCTCACCAGGTGCTGGTAGCAGTGCGGCCCGCAAGGCTTGTTATCCAGGGCTGTCTCCGTGTTCTTCCGCTTGTACGTGTTCGGAGTCGCGTGGAATGCTGCGGGTTGGAGACAGCACGGGCCAAGGTTTAACGCAGAAGCATCAGCATCAAACAGCTTTTCCCAAGACTCTACTAAAAGCAGGAGTGGTAACAAATGGACAGAAACCCACCACCAAACAAGCCCCGGCTCATCGCGCTGGACTTACCACTGAAACACACAGCGACAGCACGTGGCTACGGGCCACGCCGGCCCATTTACACCAGTGAAGACAGGTGTTTCCTGCAGCCAGGAGGATCTGCTCCACCTCCCACCCACCCAGCAGAAGAGACTTTGTTGCCTTCCCACGGAATTACTAAGGGCTTCTGCCAACGCCTGAGCACCTCTCGCGTTGCAAGATACAGGTGCTCACTGCTACCTGGGGGAAACCCTCCGCCCCTCCACACTGCGGCACGGCAATGGGTCCCACGGCACCCTGGGCTGCGCCAAGAACAGTGTGTCCAGCAGATCGAGGGCGGTTCTCCTCTCACTCCACTCTGCCCCAGCTGAGACCTCATCAGGAGTACCACAGCCAGTTCTGGGCTCCCCAGCTCAAGAAGGCCAGATGCACTGGACAAGAGGGACAGACCTACTGGAAAGTCTAACAGAGGGCTATGAGGATGATGAAGGGACTGGAACAGCTGCTTTACAAGGAAAGGATGAAAAACCTGGGGCTTTTTAGTCTGGAGAGGAGAACACAGGGAGGAGATCTCATTACTGTCTGTCCACCCATGAGGGCTGGGTGTCAAGAAGGCAAGGACAACCTCTTTTCGCTAGTGTTCTGGGACAGGACAAGGGGCAATGGATTCCAGCAGGAGCACTGGACATTCCATGTCAACATGAAGAACAACTTTACTGTGAGGGTGACAGACCCCTGGCACAGAGAGGTTGTGGAGTCTTGTTCTCTGGGACTTTCCAGCCCCGTCTGGACGCCTTTCTGAGAGATCTGCTCTAGTTTTGGTCCTGCTCTGGCAGGGAGTTGGACCTGATGATCTTTGGAGGTCCCTTCCAACCCCTGACACCCTATGATTCATGTGCATTAGCAAGGAGGGCACAGCTCAGCAGCTGTATCCCAGCAGCAGGGTAAAAGTGAGCCGGTTGTTCTGTGGATCAGAACAACCACAGCTCAGTCTGCAGTTTGTCAGCTCATGTATCTGACAGACCCTGTGTAAGGCCCAGAGTGGTGACCAGAATGGAACACAACCTGACAGATGCAACACGAGCACCTTTACAACAAGGCAGCACTTTCCTACCTCTGTCAGAGCTCAAGGCTACCAGCTCCCTCCTTAGAACCATAGAATCATTAGGGATTGGAAGGGACCTCGAAAGATCATCCAGTCCAATCCCCCTACCACAGCAGGATCACCTAGACCAAGTCACACAGGAACACATCCAGGCAGGCCTTGAACATCTGCAGAGAAGGAGACTCCACAACCCCCCTGGGCAGCCTGTTCCAGCGCTCCATCACCCTCACCGTGAAGAAGTTCCTTCTCAGGTTGATGTGGAACCTTCTGTGTTCCAGCTGACAACCATTGCCCCTCGTCCTAACACTATAGGACTCCTTGTGCGGTCCCTGCCTCCCAGCAGTATGTTTTGAGAGACTGACCCTCCCAGTTTAATTTTTCCACATCCCTTGGTTAACTGAAGCTTGGAAAGCCTGCAGCTAGACTCTTGAGAAACCTCGTATGCTCACGTTCCCAACACTTCCGAGGAGCTTTGTGACGGGGCAGTCTTAGTTTTCAGCCATTTCTCTTCTAAATAAATTCCTCCCTGATCAGAGAACAGGGGATTTTGTTTTCATAGACAAGAATCATAGAATCATTAGGGATTGGAAGGGACCTCGAAAGATCACGTAGTCCAATCCCCCTGCCACAGCAGGATCCCCTAGAACAGTTCCAGGTACCAGTAACAGACTGGGGACTGACCTGTTAGGGGCATAGAAGAAAGGGACTTGGGGGTCCTTGTGGCCAGCAGGATGCCCAGGAGCCAGCAATGAGCCCTTATGGCCAAGATGGCCAACAAAATCCTGGGGTGGATCAGAAGGGGATGGTTAGCAGATGGAGAGAATTTCTCCTCGCCCTCTACTCTGGCCTGCTAGACCACATCTGGAATCTTGTGTCCAGTTCTGGGCTCCCCAGCTCAAGAGAGACAGAGATCTGATTGAGAGTCCAGCACAGAGCCTGCTGAGAAAGGCTGAGGGAGCTGGGGCTCTGGAGCTGGGAAAGAAGGAGCCTGAGGGGTGACCCCATGGATGTTGAACAATATGTGGGTGTCAGGAGGATGGAGCCAGGCTCTGCTCAGGGGCATCTAATGAGACGACAAGGGGCAGCGGGTGTGAGCTGGAACAGAGGAGGTTCCACATCAACGTGAGAAGTGCCGCCTTCTCATTGAGGGTGACAGAGCCCTGGCAGGGGCTGCCCAGGGGGGTTGTGGGGTCTCCTTCTCTGGAAATGTTTCAAACTCTCCTGGCCCTGTTCTGTGCGACTGGGTCTAGGGGATCCTGCTGTGTCAGGGGGATTGGAGTGGGTGATCTTTCGAGGTCCCTTCCAGCCCCCAATGCTCTGTGATTACCTCATTGTGAAAGCACACAGGCAGCAGAGGAGCCTGAGATGTACACCTGCTTCACAGTCAAGCTGGTTGGGAAATGCTCCCTACCTGATATTTTTCCTTCTTCTAAATTCTGTGTTAGTCCAGACCTTTAGGCATAATAATTCCTTGCTGTCAGCAAATGAAGTGTTTTCAGTAATGTCATCACCTGCACAGAAAGGGATCGCCAGGTTGTCACGGGGACTTGACACCTTCAAACACTCTAATGATAACTTGTCTGGTATTTCACCCAAACAGCTACAGCAAAACTGCTTTGAACCCCAGAAAATAAGGCTCATCTGAACAAAAGTGGGATCCAAGAGGAAAAGTCACAAAAATCAAAAGCAGATCTAATCAAATCTATGTCGTTTGGAATCCCTGATGCCTCCTCCAGAGGTCTGCACCTTTCAGAGTACAAACTGAGCCTAAAACTATTGCTGCAAAGCATCTGCAGTCTTCTGGGGTGGTACTGGGAAAAGTCTGCTCTCGCTATGTCTGGGCAGTGCTTTCCTGTTGACTGAAAGTCCTTCTGAAGAAGCAGAACTAGCACTCCCTGTCAAGAACTGATAAAATCACTGCCAGACAATGGATTTGCCAAGAGGCAGCCCACAGTTTCACTCCCTGGTCCCACAGACTAAGGCTGCCCACACCGCTTCCTAGAATGAGTCATTGAGGCACCTAAGATACTTCTGAACCAAACCTGGAGCTTCCCAGACTGTGTCCAAGCTGGCTGGACAAGGCAGCAGCTGCAACTCCACAAGGTCATTGTTCCCGTTTCCCTGGAGACGTTTCAGACCCGCCTGGACACGTTCCTGTGTGACTTGGTCTAGATGATCCTGGTCTGGCAGGGAGACTGGACTAGGTGATCTTGTGAGGTCCCTTCCAATCCCTAATGTTCTGTGGTTCTGTGAAGTGAGAGCTGCTGCCTTTGTATTTCCAAGCCAGGCCAAGGGGAAAGTGAAACTCCAGGGAGCCAACTCCCAAAGACACAAACACTGAAGAGACAAAACCGGGAACAGCAAAACCTTCCCTGCTTCCTCTCACCCCTCCATCTGAGAACAACCCCAGTTCCTCCTCAAACTGAAAGGCAGCTGAGGGATACCAACAAGCAGCAGCATTGTGTGGAGCCTTCAGCACAAACACAGGCAGCCTGCGCGTGGTGCTGGATGAGGGGCTGCTGACAAAAGCACACAGGTTGCCAGACAAACACGTGTGGAACATGCACATCAGCAGCTAAGTCCAAAGAGAAACGTCAGTTTGAAAGATGGAGTCAGTGTTCAAGCTGAAACCACTTCACATTTGACTGTGAGGTTCCTCTTCATGTTTGACTCTATTCTCAGAGAGAGAACTGACTCAAGCAGCACTCCCAAACCTCTTACTGTCACTGTGCAAACAGAAACCATGGCATTGCTAAGGCTCTTGTTAAACCCTAGAAGAACGGGGCAAGGTCAGAGCCATCTAAGGGAAAGGACATCACCATTTCTAAAGCTGAACGGTCTCAAACAAGCCTTCAAAGGTACAAGTAAAACCACCATGTGGTACAACACCACGTGCTTTTCTTGAAGACTATGAAAACCAAGAACTAATGGTGCAGGTTGATCCAAATTGGGAATTCCATAGAAACTCCACAGTGTGAAAAGGGTAACAAACCCCCAGAGGGGTTATATGGGTTCAGTTTGCACTGCAGACAAGCTGCTTCCATAACCTTTAGCAATATGACTGCAGTGTCTTTCTTCTCTTTCCTCCCCTCTGCAGCCCGTCTCAAGAGCAAAGCCATAGGAGCAGAAGGCAGTTGTACTTACGGTGCAAGAAGCAATCGTACTTAAAGCAGCGCCTGCAGAACAGCGTGTGGAAAGAGTGCAAGCTCTGCTCCCGCTGAACCGACTTGGCGTTTGGTCCGTCGATGTTTGGTGTGCACTCGGGAGGAAGGGCTCCGGGGAGCTGCTGCTCCGTGAGTTCTTTGTATCTTACAGGAAAGAAAGAAATCATGTTGGATACATACCTTCCCCAGAAAAGTCAGAGGAACACAGAACGTCAGGGACCACCCAAAAGACTGTCCAGTCGAATCCCCCCACACAGCAGGATCCCCCAGATCCAGTCACACAGGAACAGGGCCAGGAGGGTTTGAAACGTCTCCAGAGAAGGACACTCCACAACCCCCCTGGGCAGCCCCTGCCAGGGCTCTGGCACCCTCACTGGGAAGGAAGGTCCTTCTCACACTGATGTGGAACCTCCTCTATCCCAGCTCACACCCGCTGCCCCTTGTCCTGTCACTGGGTGCCCCTGAGCACAGCCTGGCTCCATCCTCCTGACACCCACCCTTCACATATTGATCAACATCCATGGGGTCACCCCTCAGGCTCCTTTTCTCCCAGCTCCAGAGCCCCAGCTCCCTCAGCCTTTCCTCAGCAGGGAGATGCTCCCCTCCCTCCATCATCTGTGGCTCTGCGCTGGGCTCTCTCCAGCAGCTCTGTGTCCTTCTGGACCTGGGGGGCCCAGAGCTGGACACAAGATTCCAGACATGGTCTCAGCAGGTCAGAGTACAGGGGTGGAGAACCAATCTTGATCTGCTAACCACCCCCATTCTGACTCACCCCAGGATGCTGTTGGCCTTCCTGCCCACAACACATGCAAGCACCCACTTCTCAGCAGTCTGAAAGGGAAGTTATTAGACACTTCCATACAGCCTGACTTGGTGGGAACAGCCCATCACACAAGTGCTACAGAACGTAGCTGCAAAAGGCAGATCACTCCCCCAGTCTTTAATCTTCATTTCATAGAGCCACGTAGCCATACATCCTCAGAAACACTTCCTTACTTCTCTTTCAATTCTTCTGCTGTACCCTTGTCTGGAAACATGGAGGAAATGGCCTCAAATATCTTGTCCGATGGAAATCTCCGGGGCGGGTGGCTTTCCTTCTCTGCCAAAGAAGCAAAAAAAAGTGGAAACAAAAGAATTGCATTTCTTCTCCTCTGTTACTTCAAGGTGGTGCTGAACAGAGAAAGGGGGGCTTCACTAACGTCTGAACACAAATCGAGCTTCACACAATCACAGAACATCAGGAACTGGATGGGTCCTCGAAAGACCATCCAGTCCAATCCCCTGCCAGAGCAGGATCCCCCAGACCAGGTAGCACAGGAACATGGCCAGGTGGGTTTGAAACTCCTCCAGACACTGCACGAAGTGATATTTCTTGCCAAGAGAACTCGACTGGTAAAATCTGCAGAAGCCAGTAGCCCACCAGCAGGCGGAGATGGCAACTGAGAGCCGTGTCAGCTTTAGACTGACGCGACTTCATTTGCTGAGGAACCAAAGCCTTCCAGACAGACACCCGGCTGAGCCTGGTGCATGTCACTGCCTCAGCGTGCAGACACAACCATGGCAAAAGCAGTTTGTGCTGTTCCCCATATAGAACTAGGGTGGTACAGGACTCTAATTAGAAAATGATGTTCAATGGACCTGAAAACTACCAAGTGGAAGGTAGTTCTATTGTGAGCACATTTATTGAGCCACAAGAGCTTAACCAGGGGTCTGGTTTCCGCTGTTGAAGCCTGCCGACAGACATACCCATCCTGGTATGCTCCCGATCTTTTTGCTTGTCATCTCTTTCATCGGGATTGTCATCTCCCTCATCATCATCTTCATCATCACTGTATTGACCAAGGGCATTGACCAGCTCAACAAATATCTCATCATTGATAAATCCACATTCTGAAAGGGAGCAAAGCGGGGAGAGGACACGAGGGCACAAGGTTACAGATAAAGTACTGTTACGCCTACGTTTGAGTTACATCATTGCAAATGCTGGAGTTCATTGCAAACAACTTCTCATTTCCCCCCCTGCCCTTAGTTTCAATGTCTGAACCGAGAAGAATTAAAAACGCTCAATATTTATTTCTTAGACTGACAGCTGGGAAGCTGAGAAGGAAACTTGCTGAACTGGTATCTTCCTGACTCCACGGGATTCATAGCAGTAGCCATAAATCAGTCTCTCTTCTTTGGAAGCTAAATGCTGGCTAGACTATCTAAGAGGGACTAAGAGGGCTGTTTAGGAGGGCTAAGGCAGCCTGGAAATGCAAGCAAACAGTCTGCCCTTGGACAGCCAGTAGCACCCACTTCCCTACAACAGACCCTATGGGCAAGGTGATTAAAAAACCCCAGTGATCCACAAAAAATAGAAGAAAAACAAAGTGAGAGCTACAGGGCTTCATGTATCTGGTTCTGAGCTTTCATTTCACTGCTGTGAAATGTAGAGGACAGCATGCAGAGAGCATCAGGCATGTCTGCAGAGAGGGACATCGGCTCCTGTTGACAGAGTGCTGTCGCTTTTCAAAACCAGGAACTTTGGTGCTAAGCACCACCCTTCCGTATCTGGCCTGGGGCTGGAGGTCAAACTACAAGGTGAAGAAAAGGAGTAGTTTCATTCCTCCGTAGACAGTGAGACCAGGCAGATCTTTCACCTGGATGTTTTCACAGAACCACAGAACATTAGGGATTGGAAGGGACCTTGAAAGGTCATCCAGTCCAAACCCCGCCACAGCAGGATCCCCTAGATCCAGTCACACAGTTTTAAACTGAACTTTTAACGTGCACACTCAGGTTAGCATGAATTTCTCTCCCATAAGTGCAATCACAGAGCTCATTTACAGTTCTGACCCCTAAATGGGAAGGAATATCTCTGGACTGCAGATTCCCACAGCATTTACACAGAACCACAGAACATCAGCGATTGGAAGGGACCTCGAAAGATCACCCAGTCCAATCTCCCTGCCTCAGCAGGATCCCCTAGATGCAGTCGCACAGGAACACGGCCGGGGGGTTTTCAACCAGACTCGCATAAGGAAGGCTGCTATACCAAGTGTTTATCCAGTGTAGGGATTCTAAAGGTTCTGCTCTTAACAGCCGAGCATCAGACCTTCACAAGCAACACTGACAACAGCTATTTACGTAGGAAGAAGGGAGTAGTATACCTGAGTGTTTGGGCTCACCTCTGTCTCCATGCACTTTCCCATCATAGTTCTTGATTAGTTCTTCAATAAAGGTACCATCCTGGTCAAGCACTTCATCCCCCATATAAGGAATGTTATGTAAAACAGTTTCATCCTCTACCTAGTAACAAGAGCACAATCAGTTATAAACTGTGGTTTCAGCTGACTGTTTCTGCATTGCTGTTTTCACAATCTACAAGGGTCTAACTATCACAGAAGTGCTGAGGCTGGAACAGCCGTCTGAGCTCAGCCAGCCCAGCCCAGCACCTAACATCACCCCAGCAGCCACACCAGGGCACTAAGGCCCACAGCCAGGCTGCTCTTCAACACCTCCATGGATGCAGACTCCACCACTGCCCCGGGCAGTCCAGTCCAGGCTCTGGTCATCCTTTCTGTGAGGAAGGGCTTCCTAACATCCAACTTAACCTTCCCCTGGTGCAGCTTTAGGTCCTGCCCTCTCGTCCTGGCGCTGGTTGCTTGAGAGAAGAGCCCAATCAACCCAACTACAACCTCCCTTCAGGGAGCTGGAAGGAGAAGGTGTTGCCCCAGTCTCCTCTTCTCCAGGCTAAGTACTCCCAGCTCCCTCAACCTCTTCTCATCAGCCTTTCCCTCCAGTCTCTTCCCCAGCCTTGTTGTTCCTCTGGACCTGCTCCAGTCCCTCAATCCCTTTCTTGAATTGAGGGGCCCAGCACTGCCCCCAGTACTTGAGGAGAGGCCTCACCAGTGCCCAGTACATGGCGGAATGACGTCCCTAGTCCTGCTGGCCACGCTATTGCTGATCCAAGCCAGGATGCTATTGACCTTCCAGGCCACCTGGGTACCCTGCTGGCTCCTCTTCAGCCAGCTGCCAACCAGCGCTGCCAGGTCTGTCTCTGCCAGGCTGCTCTCCAGCCCTTCTTCCCCCAGTCCACAGTGCTGCCTGTCACTAGGCAAGTCCCATTGTGTGGGAAGAGCACTTCACTACTAAGTTCTCTCTATTCCTTAAGAATTCCTGTCTCAGAGGCACTCATATCCCACAGAAAACATTTCTCGTTGCACTCATTACATGACTTCAAATAAATCAACCTTCATTACAAACCATACAAGGCAGTTGGACAACTGAATAAATGCAGTGACTGTTTACAGCGAGGTTTTAGAGAAACTTGGGGTTCTTGAGGACTGAGGTTTCATTTGCAATCAAAGTAACTTCTGTTTTGTAGTGGATTGTACTGGAGCAGCCTATTTCTGATTATTACTGCCTCATCAATACCAACCAGATAGGGAACCTAAGTAGCAACAGATTTTTGCTGGTTTATTTCTCAAACCAAACCTTCCCTTTTCTACAGACATTGCTCCTCCCGGTGCTCTTATCAACTTACCATAAAATTCTGTTGAAGGGGAGACCAAGAGTACATGATAGGCACAGAAGCAACAGCATTGAGAGTCTTCAGTGGGATGACTTGCTTTGGAAAATCTATGTCACTGGTAACAGAGCACTGAAATAAGAGTTTGAACTTAGCATCACAGAAGCAAAGGATAAAGGATATCATCACAGAACACTCTATAATGCACCAAGGTCAGAGTGGTTGCCTAAATCAGTCCTATCAGCCTTTTGAAAAGTGCATCCGACTTCTAGGGCACAGTAACATGAATCACAGAACATTAGGGATCGGAGAGACCTCAAAAGATGATCTAGGCCAGTCCCCCTGCCAGAGCAGGACCACCTAGACCAAGTCACACCGGAACACATCCAGGCATGAAGACGTTTAGCACGGAAAAAAGACACAAGAGCTCTGTCTCTGTCAGTACCTCTGCTCACAGATCATGATGTGTTTTCCACTTAGAGTGGAAGATACTGAAGTTAGTCTAATTACTCAACCTGCAGTACAAATTCTGCTTGGTATCTCACAGCAGAACTAGTGCCTGCTGCTGCCACACTGACGCTACAGTATTTAGCCATCAGAGAAGCAGCTGAATTCCCCTGGCTTCACACCAGTACACTGCAGAAATCATTGATTAGTTCAGTTTAAAATGCAAGTGTTACTTTAATGCCAGCAAGGTACCCTACGACTGATGCTGACTGCTTTAGCCACTGGAGAAAACCTAAGTCACCAGCAATGCCCTGCAGTCTTAAAATCATAGAATCATTTAGGTTAGAAAAGACCCTTGGGATCATCGAGTCCAACCATTCTACAAGTTCACTCCTAAACCACGTTCCCCAACACTACATCAGGGTCACCCCTCAGTCTCTGTTTCTCCCAGCTCAAGAGCCCCAGCTCCCTCAGCCTTTCCCTAGCAGGGAGATGCTCCCCGCCCTCCGTCTCTGCGCTGGACTCACTCAGGTAGCTCTGTGTCATTCTGGCACTGAGGGGCCCACAACTGGACACAACATTCCAGCTGTGGTCTCAGCAGGGCAGAGCAGAGCGGGAGGAGAACCTCTCTCCATCTGCTAACCAATCCACCCTTCTAATCCAAACCAATCTCCCTTCTAACCCACCCCGGATGCCATTGCCCATTTGGCCACATGAAGGTTCTCTCGAAACCTTTCTTTGTCACTCAGCTCCTAGCCAGTGTCATATGCCTTCAGCATATGAAGAGAAAAAGAATAAAGCACTTTCAAACCCCCACTCTTTCGTTATCTATCTCACTATAAATTATGCCAATCCTAAATCAGGCACTAGAGCTCTGATTCACGAGACACAGACTGGATCTGCATGTAGTAATCAGTGTGCTCTATCAATTCAGGCAGGAAATCAATGCAGGCAGGAAATTAACATTAAAACACTGAATCAAGCTATGAACAGGGGAAGAAAAAGGAAGAATAATGATCTCTTCCTTTCAAAAACACATGAACACTGGATGTGCACTCGTGTCAACTGCTATCAGAGGTTCTGATCCTACAGTGCTGCAGCTTTAGAGCTGCATGTGAGCAGCTGCACATCCAATCGTTTCAAAGAAACCACTCGGGCAAGTCCTTGCCTGTTTGTGTTTGAGCACGCAGGCACCTCTGAGACAGACACACTCCCCTCCTTGTTTCCCACTCATATTTTAGGAAGACCTGACTTCCCTGAAGAGGAAGTGGTCTACTTTGGGTTTTAAGCTATTCACAGTAAGGTTTCTGACTGCAGTTAGCTTTTCAGGTTATTACACATGAAGCAGCTTCAGAGCAGCTTGCTTTGGAGAAACGCCTCAAAAGCAACTGGCAACGATGACAAATCAGCCTGGGCTGGGTGCAGAGAGTTAGAGTAGGCTTAAACCACTACTCAAGCAACCAGCTGAGGTGCTCAAACAGCACAACAATCACAGCAGGTTTTTTCAGCCTTCCCTCTGCTTGTGCAACACAAGGGTTCATCAGCTCAGCTCATGGGGGATCAACTCCCACAGCAAGAGCAGAGTCCAAAGCATCAACAAGACAAATCAGTTTGATTAAAGGGTTGTGAGGTATGATCCAAGGCTGCAGAAGCCTCACTTCTGTGTGGTTCAAAGCTTGGTACCCTGCATTTACTGCTTTCCAGAAGCCATATGATCAAAGCAAACAACACATCAATTCTTTAACACTGGCACAAAAAGCACTCAGCTACCAAGCAGTGCAAGCTGGGAAGAAAAACAGCCAACTCTCCAGTAGTAAAACATAAACGCAGTAACAACCTTGCAAGGGGAATTACCACAACACTTGTTAACCAACCTCCCTGGTCCCGCGCAATGAGCTCACAGAAGTCATGATGTGAACAGGCTGTATCCTACGTTGTTTCCATTCTTGATTTAAAATTTCAGTTCTTTCCAATATCTTCTGACGGTTAGAATTAAACATACTCTAGAAATTAACCACAATTGGACATGTTAGAAATGAAGCCAGGACTCTAAATTCACCTGCCAGCACCCTACAGCAGCATAAGATTTACTTAAAGTAAGTGAATAAATAAACAAAACCCCAAAGGATTATAAAAAGTGCTCAGAACCCGACCACCCGACTTTCCTTAGATGCCAGTGAAGAGCGGCAGAGTTCATTAGCCCTTTAACTCAAACCACGTTCTCATGTTTAGGGAAACAGAGGTTTAGCATGAAATAGAATACCACGCATAACTAGAAAATGACTGTGGTACAAGAAGTTGCCGTGCTTGCTCTCCACAGTCTTTTCTGACACTTAGTGTGCCTGCTGCAATCAAAAATTATTGAGGCTGGAGAAGCCCCCTGAGCTCAGCCAGCCCAGCCCAGCACCTAACAGCACCCCATCAGCCAGACCAGGGCACTCAGGGCCACAGCCAGGCTGCCCTTCAACACCTCCAGGGGTGGAGACTCCCCCACTGCCCTGGGCAGCCCAGTCCAGGCTCTGATCACCCTTTCCTGAGGAAGGGCTTCCTGACACCCACCCTAACCCTCCCCTGGCAGCTGCAGGCCCTGCCCTCTTGTCCTGGCACTGGTTGCCTGGGAGAAGAGCCTGACCCCCACCTGCCTACAACCTCCCTTTCGGGACTTGTAGAGAGGGAGAAGGTGTCGCCCCCTGAGTCTCCTCTCCTCCAGCCTAAACACTCTCAGCTCCCTCAGCCTCTCCCAGTCAGACTTGGTGACCAGTCCCTTCCCCAGCCTTGTAGCTCCTCTGGACATGCTCCAGCCCCTCCATCTCTTTCCTGAAGTGAGTGGCCCAGCACTGCTCCCAGTACTTGAGGGGAGGTCTCACCAGTGCCCAGTCCAGGGGGGGAATGACGTCCCCAGTCCTGCTGGCCACACTATTGCTGATCCAAGCTAGGATGCCATGGGCATGCCAGGCCACCTGAGTACCCTGCTGGCACCTTTTCAGCTGGTTGTCAACCAGTACTGCCAGGTCCGTCTCTGCCAGGCTGCTCTCCTGCCACTCTTCCCACAGCTGCAGGGGGTTATTGTGGCCAGAGTGTAGGACCCTGCCCTTGGCCTAAACACCTATGTGTACCATACCTGCCTGTGAGATCACAGAGCTAAGCCAAGTTTCACAATATCAACAAAATATATGAAGAGGTTGTTACTGCAGCACAACTCAGGCTGAAGAACATGCGTGTTTGCATCATTTAGTCGAGGCAACAGGACCAGAAGGTGATGTACCTTTACTTCATCTGCACGGCGAAACCTCTTGAGCTGCCTCAGTCTCATATATTCTGATTTCACACGTTTTCGCCAACAAATTGGTCCCTTGTCAGATTTCTTTCCTGTTTGACCCATGGTTATCCTGCAAGAGACAACACCACGTTAGCATCACAAAATCCAACACCGTTGGTTACACAGGAAGGCAGTGTGAAGTTGAGAGAATCATTCAGGTTGCAAAAGCCCTTGAGATCATCAAGTCCAACCAATAACCCAGCTCTACCAAGGTCACCACTAGACCACACATCTCAGCACCACAGCTAAATGATCTTTAAACATTTCTTGGGATGTGACTCAACGTCCTCCCTGGACAGCATGTGCCAGTGTCTGACCACTCTTTCAGCAAAAAGTGTTTTGTATTGCCCAGCCCAACCCTCCCCTGGTGCAGCCTGAGGCCCTTCCCTCTTGATCCATCACTAATGACCTCCGAGAAGAGACCAGCAAGCACCGCCCTGCAGTGTCCCTTCACGTGGTTGTAGAGGGCAATAAGGTCCCCCCGGGTCTCCACGTCCCCAGGCTGAACACCCCCAGGTCCCTCAGCCTCTCCCCATCAACCTTTCCCTCCAGTCCCTTCCCCAGCCTCGTTGCTCCTCTGGACCTGCTGCAGCCCCTCAATCTCTTTCTTAAAGTGAGGGGCCCAGCGCTGCTCCCAGTACTTGACGAGAGGCCTCCCCAGTGCCCAGTCCAGGGGGACAATGCCAACCCCATCCCTGCTGGCTGCACCACCGCTGACACAAGCCATTTTCACGTCCCAAGCCAAGCGCGCTGCTAGAGAACGCCAATCTGCTCCGCAGCTTGCAAAACCAAGGACCGTATGCTGTGGCCATGCTGCAGGGATTATTTTGACAGCACCCTAAAACACAACCACTACAGCAAAGACTGGCTTCCTCTGACAGCCTCCAGTACTTCACTGAAAAGCTCAAAGCAGCATCCCCAGTAGCCATCATGGAGTGATGTCTCACTGAAGGCTGCAGTGTCCAGCTGCCCCACTGCAACACGTCCTCAAACAACAACCATCTTGTTGAATTGAAGTAACTGCAGTCTTTCTAATTATTAAGGAACTTAACAACTGAAATCCAGTGTGACTGGATCCGGGGGATCCTGCTCTCCCAGAAGGATGGGACTAGGTGGTCTTTGGAGGTCCCTTCCAATCCCTGATGTTCTGTGATTCTGTGAAATACAGCCCCAAGAAGATCCAAAACACAAGGATTTAAGGCCTGAAGGAAATATATCCCCACCGAATAAAGAAATCAAATCAATCCAATTTTGGAGTAACGAACCTCACAGGTACCTGCCATATTCAAATGGTGACAAAAGCACTTTCAGGATAAAGATGTCCTTTCCAAGTAGCGTAACTTACGTCCACATGCATCATGGATCTGCAAATTCATGGAGCTCACAAGAGCACTCCCCTCTTCCACTATTCTCAAGATGCTGTCTGGGGCAGCCCACAGACAACATAATGTTCAAGGAAACAAGCAACAGATCACAAGAGCACGAAACGACTGTCCTGCTGCTGATGTCAAGTTTCAGAATGAAAACACTCCTCAATCAAGTCACAGTGTTCATGTGCCACAGTCAGCAGGGAACACACGGTGCAGTGAGTCAAACACACAAGCATGGATTGCAGGATCGCAGACTGACTGCGGCTGGAAAAGCCCTCTGAGCTCAGCCATCAGGTCAGCTACCTTCCTCAAAGGCTGTTGTCTGTTAGTTCCACCTGGAAAGGACATCAACTACCCATCGATGGCCCCAGTCACTCATTTCCACCTCTGCTTAGTCCTCTCTACTGTGAGAGCTTAAGCGCTTATGAATCAGTTAATCAAACTAGGTCAGGAATAAAAACCTCTGTCTGAGCAGCCCAGAAAATAAACAGTATTTAAGCACAAGTTTTCAACAAAATCAGCTCCTCGGCTGGTTTGTTCGGCAGCCACACGAACTCTTGAAGGTGAAACAACAGCGGGGCTGGAAGAGGAGGTGAAGACCCAGAACTGGAGAGGGAGGGCAGCCGTTTAGACTTCAACAGTCCAGCCATGCTGTCTGTCTGCCGCTCGTTTTTACCAGCACAGAAAAATTGTTCTTAACCACCAGCAACAGGAAACATTAACTGAGCTAGCTGTGCCACTCACAGAATCACAGAGCATTGGGGATTGGAAGGGACCTCGAAAGACCACCCAGTCCAACCCCCCCGCCACAGCAGGATCTCCCAGACCCAGTCACACAGGAACATGGCCAGGTGGGTTTGAAACGCCTCCAGCCTACCCAAAAAAGCTTCTGGGAGCAGGTGACCAGTGCCTCCTAACACCCTTCTTGGTTACGACTGGCCAAGGAAGCGGTATCTCAGAATGGCACACGTTTCCTGCTGGTCCGCGCTACTTCAGCATCTCTGATGGATCTCACACGGCAAACACAGCAAGTCTGACATCACAGCAGATCTTCCCTGCACTCCAACAAAGCAAGGGTTCCTAAACTGCTCATGCTGGTCTGATTAGCACCCAAACCGGCACTCCATCTGCTAACCATCCTCCCCAGGGTGCCGTTGGCCTTCTTGGCTACTAGGGCCCATTGCTGGCTCCTGGACATCCAGCTGGCCACCAGGACCCCCAGGTTCCTTTCTGCTACACTGCTCTCCCACATGTCAGTCCCCATCCTATACTGGCACCTGAGGTTGTTCTTGCCCAGGTGCCAGACTCTACACTGTCCTTGTTAAACACATAACCTAGTAGTTCACACACTCCTTCCCGCTGCTGTTCTGTGTGTTTGTTCATTTGAAAGAGGCCTTGTGGGCTTAACAGTGCAGTTGGAATCTTCAGTTCTACCTCTTTGAAACCACAATTAAGTAAGACAGCCTGGAAAGCTCTTCACTAATTAAGAACATAGTCTAATGAGAGTGCTACAGACTCTCCGTAGGGCTACCATTATGTTCAAAATTAAACAAGCACAACATAAAAGGGTTGCTTTTTCAAATTAGTTGTGTTCTTATCCTAATAGAGCTCTGCTTCTCTTGCAGCCCAACCTTTGTGCCTTTGAAGTGTCACGCTTTTCAGACCTCTTCTTTTCTGTCACTGAAGCGACTACGGCCTCCTCACGCCTGGAGGCTACAGACCAGAAGCCTGATCTCTGCACTAGAGCATTAGATGGTTGGTTGCTTTTTAGGGGTTATGGGATTCGGGCTGGTTTGGGGCTTGTTTCCATGTTTAGATGAACACACTCTAGAAAAAGGCAGTAAGAAGTCAAGCAGCACACATGGTCACACTAAGCAGCTGCTGTGTGACCTGTCCCCCACAACTCAGAAGATGTGTCACCTCCATCATTTGTTGCCAAGCACAAGAGGTTTTGTGCCTTGTTTGAGTCTCTTCAGCTTGGAAAATAGGAGCCTGAGGGGTGATCTCATTAATGCTGATAAATATGGAAAGGTTGGGTGTCAGGAGGATGGAGCCAGGTTCTGCTCAAGGGCATCTAATGATAGGACAAGGTGTGAGCTGGAATGGAGGAGGTTCCACATCCAACTGTTGCTGCTCTGTGAACAGCAAACCCAGTACAGTTTCAGTACATAACCCAATCAAACTCTGTATTCGTACTGGTACTGTCACTTCACTAACTCATTAACTGCAATGACTGTCTATTTGCTGCACGCCCCAAATGACAGCATGGGCAACACTCTGTACCTGAGCTAACCAGCCCAAACAGAACTCCCTCTGAATGGCTGATGTTCAGCTTTCCTACAAGGCGGCTGCTGCGTCACTCTGCACACATCCTCTCTACTAACTTCTGACTGCAAGCAGCAAATATAAATCAGATGTCATGTGGCTTACACACCACCAAGTTGCAGAATCACAGAATAACTGAGGCTGGAGAAGCCCTCTGAGCTCAGCCAGCCCAGACCAGCACCTGACATCACCCCAGAAGCCACAGCCAGGCTGCCCTTCAGCATCCTGGAATGGGTACTGCCCTGGCCGGTCCAGTCCAGGCTCTGACCACCCTTTCCCTGAGGAAGGGCTTCCTAACATCCAACCTAACCTTCGCTGGTACAACTCCAGGCCCTGCCCTCTCGTCCTGGCACTGGTTACCTGGGAGAAGAGCCTGACGCCCACCTGACTACAACCTGTCTTTAGGAAGTTGAAGAGAGGGAGAAGGTGCCCCCTGAGTCTCCTCTTCTGCAGGCTAAACACCCCCAGGTCCCTCAGCCTCTCCCCATCAGCCTTTCCCTCTAGTCCCACCCCAGCCTCGTTGCTCCTCTGGACCCGCTGCAGCACCTCAATCTCTTTCTTAAAGAGAGGGGCCCATCACCACCCCCAGTACTTGAGGGGAGGAATCCCCAGTGCCCAGTACAGGGGAAGAATGACAGCCCTGCTGGCCGCACTACTGCTGATCAATTTGCCTTCTGGGCCACCTGGGCACTGTTCAGCCCACTGTCAACCAGCACTGCCAGTGTTCTGCACTATGAAAAGGTGCAGTGTGACCTCACCTGTAACAGAAAAACCCCTGCTTCCACTCTCCGTAGTTAAGCCCCAACTTCTGCTTGGTGTGACCCTCTGCCATAAATAACAGTTCCTATTCTGTTTGTAACTGTTACATGAATCTCCTAAAACAGAGTTCCTCACGACCACCCAAACACACCAGACAAAAACTGCACGGAGGACCAGACAGCTCTGACTTTCAAGCACAATCACTACTCTGTGCTGGCAATGCTACAAGAAGCAGCACTTTTGCTTGTTCTGCACCCGTTCTGTCATTTCCCTCCTGACAGCATGAGTGGTTTTGCAGCCAGACACTGACAGAGGTGGGGAAGTACTCTGGCTGAAAATACTCTGCTCCTGTTGTCTGAGGAAAAGTGAGCATCCAGCGAGTCGGTCCCTATCTAAAGACACTGAGCTATGGCCTTTAGAAATTCAGTTTTTAGTGTCTGTGAAACACGTACACCTGCAACAAGCTTCTGGGGATGCTCAAGTCACAGCAGAACTCACACAACTTACTGCATGAAACGCTTGCTCTGCCCTGCACTCTCTCCAGCAGTTCCGTGTCCTTTTTGAACTGAGGGGGCAAGAACTGGACATGCTATTCCAGATGCATTTCAGCAGGGCACAGTAGAGGGGGAGTAGACCAGAAGTGCTTCTTCCCTTCAAAAGTTTAGTTCATTCTCTGTATCCCTGCAGCTCCAGGATTTAGACAAACACACACAGACACAATAGGATTCCTGAGGAGCAAGGGCAACCACTTCAAAAAATGTATTTCAAATGTCTCCTGTATTCTTGCTTTCCTCCACAAATTCTCAACATCTGATACTTTTAGCAAAATAACTTGTTTGGAAATAAAAATGACAAGTATTCACTCACTTGGGTGGGGCAGGGAGAGAGCGCAGAGATCATAACCAAGCGTTTCATATTAAAGATCAAACCAGCACGGGCACTAACTGAAAGCAGCTGACATCTCACTTCGGACTGGGCAGCAAGAGCAAAACACTGCCCCAGATAATGCATCGCACAGAAACACAGAATGATTGAGGCTGGCAAAGCCCTCTGAGCTCAGCCAGCCCAGACCAGCACCTAACATCACCACAGCAGCCAGACTGAGCCACTATGGGCCACAGCCAGGCTGCTCTTCAACACCTCTGGGGATGGGGACTCCACCACCGCCCTGAGCAGTCCAGTCCAGGCTCTGATCATCCTTCCCATGAGGAAGGGCTTCCTAACACCCAACCTAACCCTCCCTATTCCCTTTAGACTGGGATATCTGCTCAGATAAATACTTTTCATTCCATTTGCAGGTGTGAGCAGAGAACTATCTGTCTCAAGAAACACAAAACTTTCTGAAACCCCAAACAGCAGAACAGCAACAAAAAGTGTGATGATGGGTTTTACAAGTCACCACTAAAAACATTCCACACTCTCTTGTGAAGATCAAGCCTGGCTATCTGTCAGGGCAAAGTAAGTTTTTAAGTATAAAACCTGGACTGTACCTTCGAGTTGTTCCAATGCACACTTCCCAACATCTCCCTTCACACTCATTCAGGAAGTTTATATGGCTCCTACACGCATTCACAGAATCACAGAGCATTAGGGATTGGAAGGGACCTCGAAAGATTTGGCATTTGTCAGATCCAAAATGAGCTTCACATTATGAAAGTAAAGGTCAGCTATTTACACAACTCTCATTTTACATCATCAAAACAACCTAATGGTTTAGTCTCTATCCCTTGATGTGTTTAAAACTTGCTTAGATGTGGTGTTGCTCCCCATAAACAGAAAATAAGCACAAGGAACACAGTAGCAACTTGGTTTGGTCCAGGTTGGATACTAGGAAGAATTTCACTGGAACAGGCTGCCCAGGGGAGTTGTGGAGTCTCCTTCACCGGAGGCGTTTACGACCCACCTGGATGTGTTCCTGTGCTACTTGGTCTAAGGGATCCTGCTGTGGCAGGGGGATTGGACTAGATGATCTCTAGAGGTTCCTTTCAATCCCTAATGACTCTATGATTCTGTGATTTCTTGACTGAAAGGGTTATCAGGCACTGAACAGCTTCCCAGGGAGGGGACTGAGTCACCATTGCTGGAGCTGTTTGGAAGGGTAGAGGTTTAGTGATACTGAAAGGGCTGGGAAAAGGTTGGACTCAATGGTCTTGAAGGTATCTTCCAGCCCAAACCATTCCATGACTCTGTGATCATTTCGATGGACCTGTTACTCCTTTACACCCACTACAACACCTACAGGAAACAGAGGTTTGCTTTCTCTCTAAGTGGCACTAAAGTTACAGAGTACTTTTCAAGCAAAAAAGGCTGGACTTGACCATCTCAGAGGTCTCTTCCAGCTGAAACTGCTCTGTGATTCTCTAAGTGTATTCATTCATACACAGTTAAAAAAAGCTGAATCTTCTCGTGAATGGTGAAAGGAACAGATTTCTTTGGATGAACGTTTCACAACAGAAGAATTTTAAGGAATCTCTGCAGCACTCTAGGTGTTAGATGCTGCTTATTCTGACACAGCAGTTAGCCTGCGTTCTCTCTACATACAATACAGGCAGCGCATTCAGCAATGCGTATTGCCAACAAATAAAACCTATTTCAGCCTATTTCAAACAAAACAAAGCCCGAATTTCAAGGCTTGTCCTGTACACAACTGCTTGCGCTCACTATCAACTGAGCAAAATCATTCTGTGACCTTTTGACAACGTGGATTTCCAGGGTCTGTCACTTTTCAGGGTGAAACTGCCTATTAAAAAACCTTCTAAAAAAATAAGAACCACCAAACCAACCTACCCATCCACTTTTTCCAATTGTTATCCTAAACTGGGATCTCGAGTTCTTCCAAAGTGCTAGATGAAAATAGCTGTCGGTACCTCATGGAACACTTTACTGTCACAGATTCCTCCACAGGTTGTTGCTTTCAGTCCTCCATGTAGACAGAGGACGGAAAAAAAGAATCAGTTGTTTTTCATAGAATCATAGAATCACTGAATCATTGAGGTTGGAAAAGACCCCGGGATCATCAAGTCCAACCATCAGCCCTCCTCTACAAGGTCACCCCTAAACCAGATCCCTCAACACTACATCTAAGCAACTTTTAAGCTTTTTTTCCTGCTCTTTTAGTTTCTGTTGGATTTTTTTTTTTTGTGAAGGAAACTCCACAACAGGAAACACTGGAGTTTTCCCTCCCAATGTATCTAGAGCATTGTCTGAGTGACTCTGCAGATCTTCACTACACACTTTAGTGTTCTAAAGCATGAGTAGTAAGAGCACACCACGTGCGAGTCATACTCACCCGTCTGAAGATGCTTTATTGTTAGCACAAAAGAACATTCCCCGGACTCCCAATTTGATACAGCCACTGCGGACAAGCAAAGAACAACCTTTTAGTGTTTATAAATCACAAAGAATCTGTATGAGCCGATCCCTAAAACAACAAACAAAAGAGATAACCCTGCCTATGAGGAGATCCCGGTTTGGAAGTGAAGACTACACTAACACCACTATTCACTGAAATTTCTGTTAGTAAGAACCAAATTCAATAGAATCACAGAACACCAGGGATTGGAAGGGACCTCGAAAGATCATCCACTCCACCCCCTGCTACAGCAGGATCCTCTAGATCCAGTCACACAGGAACATGGCCAGATGGGTCTTAAACGTCTCCAGAGAGGAGACTCCACACCCCGGCTGGGCAGCCCTTTCCCTCTGTCAGCACTCTTGTCACACTCACCGTGAAGAAGTTCCTTCTCAATAGCTGAAGCTACAGTCACTAGGCTTAAACAAAGGCAGCAAAACAAACTTGCTCTAACTCTGACATGTCACAACGAGAGCAAGAATCGCAACTTGCAGCTGCATCATTAAAAAAACCCAACGAACTTCAGCTCCAATAAAACAAGGATAGTACTTTATGCAAGAAATCCGTATCCTGCATGATGCAGAAGTTTATTACCCCAGTCCTGTTGCATCTGCGCACAGACCCGCTTCTCTTTTGTCTGCTGACGGTTTCTGAATGACCATGAACACCTGCTCATGTCAGACACACCGCACGGTACCTCCACTCTCTTCATTCCATCGGCTTTCTCTGCCGAGCACGGACAGCTCTGGCCAGTGTCCTCCCTCATACCTCCGCACACAGCCCCGTGACGGGCAGTGCTCTCTGCCGGCGCTGTCAGACCCGAACCCCTTCTTTCATCCTGCAGCTCCCCGGGAACTTTCCCTGCTGCCGATCCGAGCTGCCACGAACCCTCAACCGTTCGGAACTTCGCCGGAGCTACCCCCGAGCCCTCCAGAACCGGGAGCCCAAGGGCCCCGCCGAGGGGCGGCTTCCGGAAGGCTGCGAGCCCGGGGCGGAACCGTCCGAGCCCCGCTGAGTTCTGAACCCACCGCCCCACCGATATCGAGTCCGCTCACACCCCTCCGATCGCACCGCGCCCGAAGCCGCCACCGCCTCCGGCAGGAAAAGGGGAGGAGGGGGAGGGAAGCGCCGGTCTGCCCCGTTCCGCTGCTCCCCGTACAGCACGACAGGGCCCGCCACCCCCGGCCCCTGGAGCGGGGAGAAGGAGCGGCTGGGCCCAGGCCCGGGGCCACGCGGAGACGCGCGGGAGATCAGAACGGGAACGAGCGGCAGGGCTGGACGGAGCCAACTTAGACAAAGGGCACTTGAGACTCCATGTCAGTCCCCTCCACGCTGTCACCGGCCCGCAGCGATCGCGTCCCCGCGCCGCCACCTGCGGGAAGGGACCGAGACGAGGCGGCGGCGGCGGCCTCTCCCCGGGAACCATCGCCCCCCGCCCGCCCCTTCCTCGGCGCCCCTCCCCTCCCCCCTCACAAAGCGCCGGTTCCGAACAGCCTCTCCCGGCGCAGCGAGGTGCCGCACGCCCCGCCTCGCCCGCAATCGCTCACCCGCTCCCCCGCGCGGGCCTCCCGCCGCCGCCGCCGCCGCCGCCGCCGCCAGCTCCGCTTCCGCGCGCCGGCTCCGCTCCGCTCCCGCCCCCTCCGCCTCCGGCCGCCGGATTCACCCTCCCGGACCGAGCGCCAAATGCGGCGGCCCAATGGGCGCCGCTTTCATTGGCGAGCAACGCGCGCCGCCCCGATTGGCTGCGCGCCGAGCCGGAGGGGGCTCCCCCCGCACCAATCAGAGGTCGAGGGGCGGGGAGAAGGGCGGGGCAGCGCTCCCCACGTGCTGGGGGGTGAGCGGGGAAGAGAAGGGGGGGCGCTCTTTGTTCTCGCGCTGCTCGCGGGGGGCCCACGGGCGCGCGCTCTCCGCGCCGCGCGGCCCCGCTCCCCTCCGCGCCCCGTTTCCTGCCCAACCTCCGGCCTTCACTGGAGTAGGGCTGGGGCGGACGGGATGGGGGGGGCGGCGATGAGACTTCCTCACGCTGGGGGGCACTGGCCGGTACCGGGCGGGGCCCGGCGGGTTTGAATCAGCTCGAACGCGGGAGCCGTAACGGTTTTAACCGTCCCGCCGCGCCGCGCGCGGGAGGAAGGGAGGGGAGGGAGGAGGCGGGCGGTCACTCCCCTCCGCGTCTCCCCGCGGTCGCTCCCCTAGCCGCCCCTGGCGTGCTGCTTCTCGGAGGGCAGGGCAACACCCCGCCACCACCACCCCTCAGCTCCTCCCGCCAGCCCGGCTCCCGCCCGGGTTTCCCGGCGCCTCCGCTGTTGGCCCGGTTGTCACGGCCCGAAGCCGGACGATCCCTTCTCGAGCGGAGCCGCCTGACCTTTGCTTCCTCAGTCTTTCCCGGCCGCTGCCCTTTCCCGGGGCCAGCCCACAGAGCAGAGTCTCCGCTGTGGCGGCGCTGCCCTGCCAGCGGTGATAAATCACGGTGTCCGCTCCGCATCCCGCTCTGGTCGGGCTGCTGCCTCCAGCCTCTGCGGTTGCTATTGTTTTCCCTGCTTTCTAATCTGCGAGCCGTGCTCAGAAATCTTGAGGACCTGGTGTTCTTTTAGCCCGTTGTCACCTTGCTTTTTGGTCACTTGAGCCTTTCTTTGCCAGTGAAAAACCAGGATGAGTTTCCTCAGGAGTGCTCTGGCCTTGCCTGGCACTGCACCACAGGTTCAACAAGACCTTTAAGATCATGAAGCACATCTATTAACCTGTCTGTATGCAGCCCCCCTTCCTGCATATCCCATTTCCGATGGAGCACAAGCCACATCCTCGATTCCACCATCCATCCCGATCACACTTCTCTAGCAAACACCAGCTCCCCTCTCCCTCACAAATACAGCTCAAATGATCAGCAGCCAGTGTAACGAGCTCCTGAGTGATAAAAGTTCCCTGTGGGGGAAAGATATTACCGTAAATATGTCATATAAATTATATAAACTGTATCACAGGATCATTCAGATTGGAAAAGACCCCAGGATCATCGCATCCAACCCTACTCTACAAGGTCACCCCTAAACCACATCCTGCAACACCACAGCTAAGCAACTTCTATACTCATCTAAGGATGGGGACTCAACCACTATCCTGGGCAGCCCAGTCCAGTCCCTGAGCACTCTTTCCATGAAGAATCTCTTCCTGATGGCCACTCTAACCCTCCCCTGTTGAAGCTGGAAGCCCTTCCCTCTGCTACTGTCGCTACTGACCTGTGAGAAGAGCCCAGCACCAACATCTCTGCAATGTCCCTTCAGAGAGCTGTAGAGAGCACTGTGGTCTCCCCTCAGCCTCCTCTTCCTCAGACTAAACAGCCCCAACTGTCTCCATCTCTCCTCATGACATGGATTCTCCAGGCTCTTCCCCAGCTCCGTTGCCCTCCTCTGCACTCATTCCAGCCCCTCAATGTCTCCCTTGTACTGAGGTGCCCAAAACTGGACCCAGTACTCAAGGGGCAGCCTCCCCAGTGCTGAGCACAGGGGGACAATCGCCTCCCTACTCCTGCTGGACACACAGTTAGGATCTGTCAGACTGAGTTTCCTCAATCTAAACGCATCTTAAGTGAATTTTAATTGGCATTACTCACTGGGAAAGTGAGATGAGCCTCTCAGCCTCTAAGTATGAAGGACTGAGTCAACTCAGTGAGTGAAACACCAACTAATTAGTGAATGAGTGAGCCTGGCGTTGTTTGCTTTTGTGATCATTTCTATGCATGAGTGAGCGGCCGAGCTATCACTCAGCAGTGAGTGTGTGGGGTCGGGGCTGCTGAACAATCCAGACTCTTGTGTGGTCTTCCCAACATTTGCTCAGC
Organism: Rhinopomastus cyanomelas; assembly: GCA_013400115.1. NCBI lineage: Eukaryota > Metazoa > Chordata > Aves > Bucerotiformes > Rhinopomastidae > Rhinopomastus > Rhinopomastus cyanomelas. The sequence goes on from VXBP01007036.1 coordinate 74,658, forward strand.
CTAATGAGCCAAGCGTGTGGAGTACTGATGCCTGCAGAGCAGAGCTACGTTGTTCTGTATTTGGGAGATGAATGTAGGAGGGAGTGGAGCACCTCCCTTATGAGGAAAGGCTGAGGGAGCTGGGGCTCTTTACCTTGGAGAAAAGGACACTGAGGGGTGATCTCATTAATGCTGATAAATATGTGAAGGGTGGGTGTGAGGAGGATGGAGCCAGACTCTGCTCAGGGGCATCCAGTGACAGGACAAGGGATAACGGGTGTGAGCTGGAACAGAGGAGGTTCCACATCAATCTCTGAAGGATCTTCTACCCAGTGAGGGTGCCAGAGCCCTGGCAGGGGCTGCCCAGGGGTGTTGTGGAGTCTCCTTCTCTGGAGATGTTTCAGACCTGCCTGGCTGTCTTCCTGTGCGGCTGGATCGAGGGGATCCTGCTGTGACAGGGGGACTGGACTGGATGATCTTTCAAGGTCCCTTCCAATGCCTGATGTTCTGTGATTCGGTGGCCGATAACGTGCAAGCGTGTGCTTCTGGGTTGCTCGTGTGTAAGTCTAATCAGGTAACAAGCTGCTCGATGTAGGGTGCTTCCAGCCCGCTGGCATCGGAGAGCTGAACATGACACTACTGCTTCTTCCAAGGACTATTGTGATGAGTGACATGAGCAAATGTGTTTGTAGTTTATTGCAAATCTAATTGTGTAACATAAACTGAGGCATTATCTGACAATAAAATGATTTTCTGTCTTATTACACTTTCATAAAGGAACAGATTTGGTCACACTTACGGCAGCTTTTCTGCTTCCAAAGGAGTTAACAAGGCCAGTGATAATTCTGGCATCCAGGACACTTGTGTCTCCAACGAGAACAAAAAGAAGCAGGGTAAGCCCGGGCTCTATGATGTCACATATCAGTCCTGTTCTCTTATTCATTACCACTTGTTAATACCTGCATGCAACTAAGAGAGCAGGAGTCAACAATACCAGTTCTGGGTCGCTCAGTTCCAGGTTGCCAAAGGCATCTTGGGGTGGATCAGAAGTGGGGTGGTTAGTAGATCAAGAGAGGTTCTGCTCCCCCTCTACTCTGCCCTGCTGAGACTACATCTGGAATAGTTTGTGCAGTTCTAGGCCCCCCAGTTCCAGAAGGGACAGAGCTGGTGGAGAGAGCCCAGTGCAGAGGCACAGGAATGACAGAGGGAGGGGAGCGTCTACCTGATGAGGAAAGGCTGAGGGAGCTGGGGCTCTTGAGCTGGGAAAGAAGGAGACTGAGGGGTGATCCCATGAATGTTGGTAAATATGTGAAGGGTGGGTGTCAGGAGGATGGAGCCAGGCTCTGCTCAGGGGCACCCAGTGATAGGACAAGGGGCAGCCAAGGTCTACCCTCTCCCCTGCATTGCATTGTCTCAGAATGCTTCAGTGAATTGAGAAGCTGGCAGGATTCTTTCACCTCTCTGATGATCTGACAGTATTTTGCTGTTCTTTAAAAAGCAGGAACCTTTTTCTTTTTACCTCCATGCTGGGGATGGCAGTCATCCAGAGAGGGACATGATTTGGCGAACGCACTGGGTTTTATCGAAATGCTGATGCTCTGCATATGCTGCCATCTTTTCGAGTGTATTCAGTCTTTATTTAGATGCCTTGAGCTTTAAAGAGAGTAACAATTTGGGGGGCTTTTGTGGGTTTGCCTACCCAACGGGCTCTCTGACTGTATGTAACCAGCAGGAGAAAGGAGGTGATGGCGCCCCTGTACTTGGCACTTTTGAGACTGTACCTGGAGTGCCAGGTTCAGTTTTGAGTGCCACAGTGTCAGAAGGACTTTGAGGTGCTGGAGCAGGGCCAGAGAAGGATGACGAGGCTGGGGAGAGGGCTGGAGAACAGGCCCTATGGAGAGCAGCTGAGGGAACTGGGGTTATTTAGTCTAGAGAAGAGGAGGCTGAGAGACCTTCTTGCTCTCTACAACTCCCTAAGGTTGTAGTGAGGCTGGTGCTGGTCTCTTCTCCCAAATTACTAATGATAGGATGAGAGGAAACGGCCTCAAGTTGTGTCAGGGGAGGTTTAGGTTGGATCTTAGAAAGAAGTGAAGAAGTTCTTTGCTGAGAGAGTGGCTGGGCACTGGAACAGGCTGCACAGGGAGGTGGTGGAGTCCCCATCCCTGGAGGGGTTTGAAAACTGAGTAGCTCAAGCACTTGAGGCCATGGTGTAGGGGTAAGGGAGCTGTTGGGATGAGGGCTGGGTTTGATGATCCTGGAGGTCCTTTCCAGCCAGGATGATTCTATGGGGACAGTTAAGCCCTGATGCAGGTGTGAGGCCAGTGGCAAAGTGTGTGACTTCTGCTTTGGGGGCCATCATAGAGCTGTGCTCTAGTTATCCATGCAGTGCTCAAACTGGATGGGATTTTGTTCATGTCTCATGACAAAAATTATTAAACCTGCAGATAAACAGAGGCAACAGCTATTGGAAAAGTTTGGAATGGAAGAATGGTTTCACAGAAAACTCAGAATTATCAATGTGTTTGGAATTGATTGGAAAATGGCAACAAATCCCATCTCTGCCTCTTCAGTCAAAACACCTATAGCAGCTGCTTTACAACCAGCAGAAAATTTGCCACTGTTCTTATGAGTCACAGAGTTTCCTGACTACTGATTACAATGCTCCTGAACAGAGGAGGCTAAGTAACATTCCTGTGAGACAGACCATATTGCAAAGAAGATGATTTGGGTGTTATTTCAGGCTGGTTCTTCAGTTTGGCATTAACTCCTGGGAACTTGAGGTGTGAGGAGGAGATGGCACAGGACCACAGAATCCTCGAATGGGACCTTAAAGATCATCCAGTTCCAATCCCCCTGCACAGTCAGGGACACCTTCACTACAGCAGGTTACTCCGGGCCCCAGCCAGCAGAATCACAGGACATCAGGGATGGGAAGGGGCCTTGAACTGTGAAACTAAAAAACTGCCGAATGTCTGCTTCTACATTCAAATGCTAATTCGGAGTGTCTGCTGAGAGTACTCACTTCATATCCTGATTCATACTGAGGCTTAACCGTCACTTCTAATTATTATTCTCTTTAAGCCGCTATATAGAGTGTTTGCTGCGATTTAAAGTAAAACACTGATCAAAGAAGGAAGGGAAAGCTGTCAGTGACACCTACTTTTCACAACTCTTGTCATTTTCCGATCTTTTTTAGGCACTGGGATGGGCTGCCCAGGGTGGGGGTTGAGTCCCCATCCCTGGATGAGTTTAAAAGTTGCTTAGATGTGGTGTTGGGGGATCTGATTTAGGGGTGAACTTGTAGAGTGGAGTTGATGGTTGGACTTGATCCTGGGGTCTTCTCTGACCTGAATGGTTCTGTGATTCTCCTGCTTTCTACAGAGCAGGAATGGACACTTTCACATGCAACACTACCTACCTCTAGCTTCATCTGGGCTTTTTGTACCTTTGATATTTAGTTTTTTATTGTTTGAGGTTTTTGTTTTCATTTCTTTCAGTCACTGTCTCTTGGCATCTTCCTGTGCAGTATCTCTGTAGAGAAGGTTGAGCACTGCCTTACCCCCTACACGAAGAATGACCCAAAGAACCGGCTTCCCACCATCAGGTCACTGCTTTTTTACTGTATTCAAAGGAAAAACTGCATTGAGATTTTTTTTTTTAAAATTAGAGTATTTAGATGATGCATTTCACTGCAATAGTCATTTATGAATCACAGAATTGTTTAGGTAGGAAAAGACCTTTAAGGTCTTCACCTGTCCCAAGCCCACTGCTAAACCCTGTCCCTAAGCTCCAGATCTACACAACTTTTAAACACATCCAAGGATGGCAATTCAGCTCCCTCCCTGGGGAGCCCTGCAGAGGGCTCTTGTGTCCTGAAACGGATTCTGATGGCAGTAGTTGATTAAAGGGGAAGGTTAGGTTGGATATTAGGAAGCCCTTCCTCAGGGAAAGCCCTTCCACTGGACTGGACTTCCCAGGGCAGTAGTGAAGTCCTCATCCTTGGAGGTGTTGAAGGACAGCCAGGCTGTGGCCCTGAGTGCCCAGATGTGTCCAATGGAATGATGTTAGGTCCTGGGCTGGGCTGGATGAGCTCAGAGAGCTTTTCCAGCCTTAGTAATTCTGTGATTCCTTCTCCTTTATCAGTGTCCAGAAAACTAAATGAACAGAAATTGAATTAATAATAAATGAAAGCTCTGTTTCTTTTTTAAAAATGATATCTAGACCTCTTTGGCCACTGCAAAACCAATAAATGAATCGGTCCCTAGAAGATAACAACATCCATCTCCTGAAAGCCAGTGACAACTCATTCATTTAGCAGCTCTAGGCCAGGCAGTACTGTGAGGACAGGCGGGGTCTGTACGCTCAGGGCAATCCTGAGAAAAGCCAAGGATCATATTTCCTTTGTGCATTGCTGCCATTTCGTGCCAGGCTGCAGGAGTGGGAATTTCCGTGTGCACCAGAGGGCTCCGAAAGCAGAACAAGCCCTGTACAATCCGTCTCTCCGCACACGCTTCAATAGCAACGGGATGTAGTGTCATCATGTAGCCGCTCAGCTCCAAGCAGATGTTTCCACGGCGCAGAAAGGAGTGAACAGCCGGTCATTTGCTCAGATTTCCCATCATGCACATGTTGCAGCCCCAGAATTACTTCTGAGACCTGAACTGCTGAAGAAATAGTCAGGGGACAGGGAGGCTGCTTGTCAGCACTCACGATACAGGGCAAACAGCATCCATTCATCGTCTTGTCGGGATTACAGAAGGAAATCATCCTAACTAGAGTAGAACAGCGATGTGGGAGCTGTATAGACCGGCCAAAGTAGCCCTTCTGCGTCAGCTGGTCCGATGGCAGGGGGTTAACAGAAATTATTGCTGTTAGTGAACCTAACCTGTCTATGTTTCACACCGCTGCCGACCTTGAGTGGTCTTTTTGATGACTTTTACGCAGCTGCCTTTCCAGAGAGGTCGGTAGCTGCTGGCCACACTAGTCTGCAGTTGAAGTGATCCTCTGTCTCCTCAGATAACTCTGTGGCTCTCAGCTCTCCCTAATTAGTGCAGCTTTTACAGGAGACGATTCATGGTGTGTTTGGCTCTGACACCACAGTGAACACTGGTTCTACAGTTCCGTGGTACAAGAGGTGTTGGATTTACACATTTCTGGGTTTTTTTGTCGGAAGTAATAAAGCCCTGAGTCTAGGTGCTTGGGCCATCACAGCTAATAAAGAAGGCCACCTCAAAACAAATCCTGTACCTCTGGCTACGTGAGCAAATGCAAATCCTAGTGCTTCACCCCTGGTGTCTGATTTATTGACAGATGAGATGAGGATGACAGAGCCCTGGAAGGGACTGCCCCCAGGGGTTGTGGAGTCTCCTTCTCTGGAGACGTTTCAAACCCACCCGGATGTGTTCCTGTGCGACTGGATCTAGGGGATCCTGCTGTGGCAGGGGCACTGGACCAGATGATCTTTTGAGGTTCCTTCCAACTCCTAATGTTCTGTGATTGGACTGGATGATCTTTCGAGGTCCCTTCCAACCCCTAATGTTCTGTGATTCTGTGATTCCTGCTCTGCAGCACCAACATGCTATGTGGAACAGGGAGCTGAGGCTCATCACTCTCTCGAGCACAGAAAGCTATTTGTGATGCTGCCAGCTACAGCAGATGTAACTGAAAGAAGCGCCCGGGGTCGCCTGTCCCAGAGGGCTGCGGATGCAGGGATGCAGGTGCAGAGCGCGGGGCTCATCGCAGGGCCGTTCCCGTGCAGACTGCATCCACCAGCGCGCATCTCCTCCTTCTCAGGGGTCACCCGCAGCTCCGCCCCACTCTCTGGAAAAAGCAGCGGAGCGCAGCCCTCTCCCGCAATTAATGAGCCGAGGCTGCTGCTTTGCATATTACCCGGCACGCAGCGGGGCCGGCTGCACTTAAAAGCGAGGGTAGCCAGGGACTCGGTAACTCCCTCAGCCCTGGCTTCTCAGAGGGGACACTGCACTGTGTTACAGAGAAAGCCACGAGCAGCTGATCGTGCTGAGGCAGGGCACCAGCCTGGCACCATAACCAGAGCGCCGCGTCCCTCCGCAGCCGTAAATACCCCTGTCGCCGCACTGCCATCCTGGCTGGTCCGATGGCAGTGGTTATTTATAATTAATTAATCACAGTCAGTTACAGATTTCTTTGTTCTTTCTCCACACCCACTGCTGCAGTTGACTAGTCTTTTGTTGCCCGGGGCGGTTTTACCTACCCCCCTGCAATCGCGGCTACAGGCGGGACAGCGCGGGGCTGCAGTGTTCTGCGGCAGGGATGGAGCTGGGATGTCTCAGGCAAGAATGGAGCTGGAATACTTCCCAGCAGGTTCAGGAATATTTTCAACACTACTCTCACATAATTAAACCTTCTTAATCTCATTTCTGCTTTCTCAGCTGCTTGAGTGACCTTAACAGGTTTTGCAGGCTCTGTTCCCTTTCATTCGTAAACTGACGGTCTTTGATAGCCTCTGCTGAGTCCATGGATGTTTCAATCTTAATCCCTCATGGACTGCGCTTTCTTCCCCAGCTCCTTTGACAAGCCAGCACCTGCTACTCACTTGATTTGTACCAGTGTTCAGAGCCCAGACATGGTGCTTCAAAGGCGTTTGGCCAACAGCAGTTTAAAGTGCAGCTCACTGCCAGGGGCAGGAGAGGAAAGAGTTGTCACTTGTCTGAGCCTCTGCTTGATCCCAACCTGCTTACAGCGCCAGGTGTGCTTGCCACAGACTCATCAAACACAGCAGTCCGCAGGATAAACAGCACAAATGAAGTGATGATGGCCTAAACCCGACTCGTTTCATGCAGCATTGCATTTCAGTTTTGCTCATCAGAAAACTCAAACCTTCGTTTAATGATCACTTTCCAGGGAGCAGCTCAAATCTTGTAAAAAGCCACCTGAGCCCGCTTTCTAGACTGGGACTGTCGTGCTGGGATTTGTTTGTACGTGAGCTGTGAGATGTTCATGGTGCTGAGAAGAATAAACTCTCAGCAGCTATACGTTCATTTTCACAGAATATTAGAGATTGGAAAGGACCTTGAAAGGTCATCCATCCCAATCCCCCCAACACAGCAGGATCCCCTAGATCCAGTCACACAGGAACACATCCAAGTGGGTTTGAAACGGCTCCAGAGAAGGAGACTCCACAACCCCCCTGGGTAGCCCCTGCCAGGGCTCTGGCACCCTCATCAGGAAGAAGGTCCTTCTCACACTGATGGGGAGCCTCCTCTGCTCCAGCTCACACCCACTGCCCCTTGTCCTGTCACTGGGTGCCCCTGACCAGAGCCTGGCTCCATCCTCCTGACACCCACCCTTCACATATTGATGAACATTCATGGGGTCACCCCTCAGTCTCCTTTTTTCCCAGCTCAAGAGTCCCAGCTCCCTCAGCCTTTCCTCAGCAGGGAGATGCTCCCCTCCCTCCGTCTTCCCTGTGGCTCTGTGCTGGGCTCTCTCCAGCAGCTCTGTGTCCTTCTGGAACTGAGGGGCCCGCAATCTTTCAGATGTGGTTTCAGCAGGGCAGAGTAGAGGGGGAGCAGAACCTCTCTGGATTTCCTGTAGGTTCTTTGTAGCAGCATTTCTCATCTAGCTGAAATCTTTATTTATTTTTCAATTGCTGAGAAGCACCCAAATTACACGACCAGCCCAGTAGAAACCTGCCTGCTGTCAGGGATCGACATCCAACACCTTTACTTTCCCTCCAGGACTTCGCTTTAACAGTTCCCAGGTTTCTCCCTTACAGCTATTTCACTCCATCCCTGCACCAAGGGTGCGGAAGAGGGGCAAAGATTACCTTCAGTAACTCTCCTTTGCCACCACCTGTTAATATTTAACTCAGCACTGTTAATCAATGCGATAATAATTGATCTCCCTTTCCTGGCCAGCACTGCTGTGATGGTTGCAAACAGTTCTGTTGCCTCTCAACATTTCCCCTTCCCTCCCTATCCTTCAAAATCCCATGAGATCAGTGCTCCAAGGATAACCCTGAGAGCCTGGTGTCCATGACCAGAGATGCCAGGTGAATCTCTGCCCAGGTGCCTGCTGCCCACCCAGCTATGGCTGCTGGGACCCACTATTTGCTCAGCACCACAGCAACTGTCTGTGCGAACAGGCACCCCCAAAAGATGAAGCTGGCTCCAAGCTCAGTCCCTCCTACAAGAAGAGCATTGAAGTGCTGGAGCGCGTCTGGAAAAGGGCAATAAAGCTTGGAAAGGGTCTGGAGCACAAGTCCTACAGGGAGAAGCTAAGTGAGCTGGAGTTGTTTAGCTTTGAGAAAACAAGACTGTGGGGAGACTTTATTGCTGTCTACAGCTACCTCAGAGGAGAGTGGATTGAGGAGGGAGTCAGCCTCATCTCCCCAGCAGCAAACAACAGGATGAGAGGAAATTGCCTGAAGCTGCACCAAGGGAGGATTAGTCTGGATATCAGGAAGAGTTTCTTCACTGAAAGGCTGGCTGGACATTGGAACAGGCTGCCCAGGGCAGTGGTGGAGTCCCTGCCCCTGGAGGTGTTTCAAGGCCATGCAGCGTGGTGCTGAGGGCTGCGATCTGGTGGTGACCTGGCAGTGCTGGGTTAATCACAGAATCAACATTGGGTTGGAAAGGACCTCCAAAGGTCATCTAGCCCAACCTCCCTGCCACAAGCAGGGACATCACTTGGTGACTGGGCTTGATGATCTTAAATGTCTCTTGGAACTGAAGCGATTCTGTGGTTCTCTGATTGAACACTGCACCTTTTCTGGGTGCACAAGGGGCTGCAAATGCTTCCAGGAATCAACCCCCTGACCTAATACCAGCCACCTCTCTGTTAGCCTGATAGCCAGTGCTGCCTGCAGCCACGTCTGAGTGCCCAGGCCCAGAGAGGTGCTGCCAGGGGCAGGGTGCTGCTGGGAGCCAGTGGGTGCCTCTCTGAGCATCCCCCTCTTTCTCACGTTGGCCCCAGGGCCCCCGCAGCAGTCACACACAGGCTCAGCCTCCTCTTCCACTTTCAGTGTGCTGTCCATCCCTGCCACCCCTCCCAAGTAGTGTTGGAGAGAGCCATCCTGATGCACCTGCCTCAGCTGCCCTGGTTTAACGGGGATCTCTAGGAAATCACCAGCATATTGATTACTTTCCTTTTACCATCATGGTAGTTCTTTTCCTTGTATCTACTGGAGAGCACCTCTGAGGAGAGGGATCTTGGAGTTCTTGTGAACAACAAGTTCTCCGTGGAACAGGACTGTGCTCTGGTGGCCAAGAAGGCCAGTGGAATCCTGGGAGTGTGTCCTGCAGATCAAAGGAGGTTCTTCTACCCCTCTACTCTGCCCTAGTGAGGCCACACCTGCAGTAGTGTGTCCAGTTCTGGGCTCCCCAGTTCAAGAGGGACAGTGACCTGATTGAGAGAGTTCAGCCACAAGGATGATTTGGGACTGGGACACCTGCCTTATGAGGAGAGATTGAGAGACCTGGGGCTTTTCAGCTTGGAGAAGAGAAGGTTATGAGGAGACTTAATCCCTGTCTATAAATCCATGAGGGCTGAGTGAAAAGAAGAAAGAGACAATCTCTTTTCACTTGCACCCTGCGATAGGACAAGGGGCAGTGGGTGTCAGTTGGAGCACAGGAAGCTCCACTTCAATATGAGGAAGAAATTATTTACTGTAAAGGTGACAGAGCACTGGAAGGGGCTGCCCAGAGAAGTTGTGGTGTCTCTTTCTCTGGAGACTTTCCAGACACATCTGTGTGACGTGCCCTAGGTTCTATGGCCCTGCTGGAGTAAGGAGGTTGGACTCGATGACCTGTAGAGGTGCCTTCCAACTCCTAACATCTGTGTAGCTGTGTAACTGCTTTAATTGCTGATACACTCAGCCTCAGGGGGGTTGGCTATGAAGGCAGTGAGTGATCTCACGTTTTAACACTCTGCAAGCCTGAGTTCCTACTGTCTTTTTCTATTGGGTGCAATAGCTTAGAAAATATCACAGAATCACAGAACATTAGGGATTGGAAGGGACCTCGAAAGATCATCCAGTCCCATATCCCTGCCAAGCAGGATCCCCTAAACTCAGTCACACAGGAACATGGCCAGTCTTCCGAGGAGACTCCACAACCCCTGGGGGCAGTCCCTTCCAGGGCTCTGTCACCCTCACCGGGAAGAAGTTCCCTCTGATCTGCATACTCCGTCCTTCCAGACACGGAGGCCTCTTCTCAAACTTAGATACTCTGAAAGTCGAACATCCTTCTAACCCTGTTGACACAGCCCCTGTCCTGGCTGTGACTCAGCTCAGCAAACCTTTCAAGATACTATTTTCTATTGTAAAAACCTCAGCAACCTGCCTTCCCTCTCAACACAAGCAATGACTAAGGTTCACACCCATCTAGGAGGCCAGAAAACACCTTGGGCCACTTCGTACACCCTGAATGTAAAGCTCACCCCATTCTTTCACAAAGATATTCTGGAGGTCACCGATTCTGAGCAGAAGGAGAGGCAATTGCATGAAAGAGAACAGGCTGCTACAAGAACTGTCACTATTCCAGATGTGGTCTCACCAGGGCAGAGATCCCTTCAACACAAATCATCTCTGATTATTCAATTGCAGCTCATGCTCTGAAGATGCAGATGAAGACCAGATATGAAGGGCTGGGTATGGATAACTAGTGCTGCAGGGTTTGCTCCAAAACAGAAAGTCACAACATCGCTACCAGTACCACCTGGATATTTAAGCAGCAGATATCTACGGATCCCCACTGCAGATTGGTACATTCGGCATCACAAAAAGGAACATTCTTGGGGGAAAATGCAGAGAACACTGATCACACTTACCAAAGGAAGGCAAACCAAGTACAGCATGTGTAGCTCTTGAAGGATTTCTCTCTTCTTTACCATGTTCTCTGTTTCAGGTTTTCCTTCTGCTGAGGATGTTCACCCAGCTGATTTCTCCACGCTACACATAACCTTCCTGAACGCTCTGTTTCTGACAGAGGGGTGAGGTGAGTTTCCTTTCCTTTCCTGTTACAGTCATTTTTACCCACCTCAGGTTTCCCTCCACAATCACAGGTCACTTCAGACCCAAAGGAGCAACCTGAGCACCTCTCACCGTGCCTCTGGGAAGAGCCCAGAGGACACATTAGGAAAACTTAGTGATGAGTGAGAGACAGCCAGTGTCTTCTGCAGACACACTGGGAAATTAAAGAGACAAGTGCCAGTGCCTCGTCTGCAGTGACACTGTGATCAGTGCCTCAGTGTCCAAATGGAGAGGTGTGACGAGGGCTGTTCCTCATGGGTCAGTACTTGGACCAGTGCTGTTTAACATCTTTGTCAGCGACATGGACAGTGGAATCGAATGTCCCCTCAGTCAGTTTGCTGATGACATCAAACTGTGTGGTGAAGCCAACACATTGGAGGGAAGGGAGGCCAGGCTCCAGAAGTGGGCTGTGCAAATTCCATGGAGTTCAACAGGGCCCGTGCAACGGTCTGCACCTGGGTTGAGGCAATCCCATTCACCAATACAGATCGGGAGGAGAAAGGATTGAGGACAGCCCAGAGCAGAAGGACTTGGGGGTGGTGGTGGAGCACCAGTTGAAGAGGAGCAGTCAGTGTGCGCTGGCAGCCCGGAAAGCCAACCATGTCCTAGGCTGCATCAAAAGCAGCAATGGCAGTTGGTCAAGGGAGGGGATTCTATCCTCTAATCTGCACTGGTGAGACCCCACCTGGAATCCTGGCTCCAGTTCTGTAGTTTCCAACATCAAAAGGGCACAGAGCTCCTGGAAAGTGTCCAGAGGAGAGCAACTCGAATGATTGGAGGCCTGGAGCGCGTCCGGAAAAGGGCAGTAAAGTCTGGAAAGGGTCTGAAGCACAAGTCCTACAAGGAGGAGCTAAGTGAACTGGAGTTGTTTAGCCTGGAGAAAACCAGTCTGAGGGGAGGCCTTACTGCTGTCCACAGCTACCTGACAGGAGGGTGGATTGACGGCAGGCTCACAGCAGCAAACAACAGGACGAGAGGACACGGCCTCAAGTTGCACCAGGGGAGGATGTCTGGCTATCAGGAAGGATTTATTCACTGAAAGGCTGGCTGGACATCGGAACAGGCTGCCCAGGCCGGTGCTGGAGTCCCTGCCCCTGGAGGGGCTTCAAGGCCACGCAGACGCGGTGCTGAGGGCCGCGACCAGGCGGTGGTGCGGCCCTGCTGGGTTAACGGCCGAACAAGGTGATCTTCAAAGCCTCTTCTAACCAAAGAGACTGAGTCTCTGCGAAAGAGGAGGAGCAAACCCCTCCGCTGCTGCGCCAGCAGCTCCTTCCCTCCAGCCGCGCGACGCTGGCCCCAAGCCGGCTGGGAACGGACATGGAACGGCTGAGTCAGCTCCGCTGCTGCTCCGGCCGCCTCCGCCGCGCAGGCGCAGTGGTTCGGCGCCAAGCCCTCAGCGGGCGGGGCGGTGCCTTGATTTGCATACTGCGTCCATGATTTGCATACTACGCTCCCAGCATGCAGTGGGGCCGCCAGCTCCCGAGAAAAGGGACTACTGCGCTCCCCAGCACTCATGAAGATGGTTTCATGCTGGTAGGAGTCAGTGCCGAGTGTGACAGCGGGGAAAAAAGGGGGGGATACAAAACAAAAAAAACCGAACCCACTGTGCTGGTCACCATAACCCTAAAGTCCTAAGGTTGCAGAGGTATAAGTAGCCTCAGGGCAGGCGATGTATTCCGGCTGGTCCGAAGGTAGTGGCGTGTCTCAATTGATTGTTCACAGTCAGTTACAGATTGATCTCCTCGTTCTCTCTTTCCCCCCTTCCCACTACTGCACTTGACTGGTCTTTTGCTAGCCTAGCCCACGGGGCTCGGTGGCTACTGCAGCAGCTCCCCGAGCAGGTGAAGCCCCGCTTGCGGGCACTTTTATAATTTTTATCTCCTCATCCACAGTCCAGACGGTTAGTGGAACAAGCGAGGTTCTGCTCTCTGCCCTGCTGAGACTGCAGCTGGAATCGCATGTCCAGTTGTGGGCCCCTCAGCTCCACAAGGACACAGAACTGCTGGAGAGAGCCCAGCGCAGAGCCACAGGGATGATAGAGGCAGGGGAGCATCTCCCTGATGAGGAGAGGCTGAGGGAGCTGGCAACAAAGGAGCTTGAGGGGTGACCCCATGAATGTTGATCAATAGGGAAAGGGTGGGTGTCAGGAGGATGGAGCCAGGCTCTGCTCAGGGGCACCGGGTGGTCCACATTAATGTGAGAAGGACCTTCTTCCCAGTGAGGGTACCAGAGCCCTGGCAGGGGCTGCCCATGGGGGTTGTGGAGTCTCCTTCTCTGGAGATGTTTAGAACCCACCTGGTTCCTGTGCAACTGGATCTAGGGGATCCAGCAGGAAGAAGTGCCACACCTCCACAAACTGCTGTGCTTCGAGGATCTATTCACCCTTGTAGTGCATCTCACAAGCGAAAACAATGACAGACAGACACTCAGTGCGACCTTTTTGGTTTTTATTTGAAACATGACTTTTCTATTTAAAGACTGACTGGTTTGTCGCAGTAAAGGTGATCGCTCAGAAGAATGAAGAGGCAGTGTTAGTAAGGCCACTTACATTTCAACGGACCGGCTGACACTCCCCCTCCCCAACCGTCCTTACTCCAAACAGGGCTGCTCTCAAGAGGCAGCTCCCCCTCCCCAAGTGTTCTATGGTTCCAAAACCAGTGCAGCATCAGCTCTGGCAGCTGTGGGGCCCCCTTTATGGACCTGCTGCCTAGGTGAAACACAAACGATTAGGCTGAATATGCAAACTGCTGTGTGAACAGCTGAGAACTTGTCTGCTGACACATGAAGCACCGAGGAGAAGCGAGGAAGTGGTTCTGTTGAGCCTTTACTCCTCTGACTTCATGGAAACTGGAGTTAGCACTTGTGCTCTTCCCCTCCAGAACCCACCTTCTGCTGCGTTTTCTCACGCTGCATGATCATTCCAAGCAGCAAGGCAGCAGGCTGTGCTGCAGAACAAGGCAAAACACACTGAATTTGAGGAAAGCTGCTGCAACTGAGACTAAGCAGGAGGTCATTGATCAAGAACAGGCCAACAAGCGTCAGCTTTCACCATGAAAGAAACAACTGTCCAAATCCCTAGCAGCACATGGAAATCCGGAGTGCTGGGCACTGACAACCATGAGGTCAAGGTGTCTTTGCCTGACTAGATTCAACCTGACCTTATCTCATGCACCTTGGTACTAACGAGGCCACACAGAGGTTAGGATCTGAAAAAAGAGCGTTTGTAAACTTAAACTCCCATCTTCCTAATGTAAGGATTCGTAGAATTCAGAGAGCACTTCTGCCCTCCACAAACTGGAGAACAGCCTTGTCCATCCTGACCCAGACAGCGCTGCCCAGCCACCTCACAGGCTTGATGATTTAGACTTCGCAGAGTGGTGATGGAGCTCGTTCAGACATTCAAGACAAGCAGACTCGTCCAGACAGTGCCAAGGGGCAGGTAACAGCAGTGGTTGCTACCCAGAGCCCAAACTCCAGCAGCAGTCTGTGCTGTCTGGGATGATGTGCAGCTCTACCTACAGCTGCAGTCTGGCCTCTGTACAGAGCAGCTTCCAGAGAAGCTGAAAATCTGAGCTCTGTGGGCTTCTGGGCACAGATGTCAGACAGCTCACGCAGAAGAGCTTCTCTTGCCCATGGCTACTCTTGTGGCTTCATGAGGTTAGGCAGGAAAACAAAAGGGGAGGTCACTGCAGTTGGCAACTGGAAGCCCCTCCCTGACAAGGCAGCGGTTCCCAGGACACCTCCACACTTCCAACTGGACAGCACTGCTAGCCGCAGTCCCAGAAGTGCCTGGCAACTGAGTACAAGATGCTCAGAGCCTTGCTGTTCCCTGAAGGAGGCAACTACACAGACCACCCAGAGCCCAGCTGTTGAACCACCACCGCACTCTGTGCTGGTTTGACCGAGGGGCTCGGGGTCCGCGCTGCCACACACCACGGGCTGAGCACACAGGCTGCAACACCCAGAGCTCTGGGATCAGGCTCTGCTTCCAAGGCTGGCTGTGGCAAAGAGCCTTTCACCTTCCCTTCCACATTGATCCAGGCCCTCCTGCTGGTCAAACAACATCTGGTTTGAAATAGATCACCACATGCCTGCAGCTAACTAACAAGCAGAAGCAGTTTAGTTCCCTGCAGCACTGAGTGAGTCATGTGCTTGGGAACAAGAACTGAACTCTGTTTAAGAGCTGATTTAACAAAGTCTGTGCCTGCTTCTTCAAAAACCAGAGCTGATCACAACTGGTAGACAGGTCAGCATCAGCTCTTGGCTCATGCACCCTTTGTCAAGATGAAAAGTCATCACTAACAAAAGCTGCTGCTCTGCTGAGTTTCATCCTGGACCTGTTGCCTGCTCAGAGACACTCAGGAGAGATCAGAGAATCATGGCCTTTGATGGCTCCACGGAAGAGCTGCCAACAGAAAAGGCAACTGGTGGGAGGCTAAAGCACTTTGGAACAACCTTGTAGGTGAAGCAGTGCCCAGGCTTGACGGGTGGCTCTAAGTCTAAGGATAGTAGAGAAATAACTGAATCCTTCTGCGATGGAAAGAGGAGATGGACCAAGCCAGGGCCAGAGGTGAATTATTCCACTGCTTCAGCACAAAGCAGCAACTGAGAGCTGATCCTGAATAGCTGCTCAGCACCTCCCAGCTTCTGCTGCTGAACAGGAGCTGAACAGCACCCACGCACACCCCAGCACTCCCTGGAGGCTTGGTACTGTCCCCTTCACTCACGGTCTGCTAGTAGGCTCCAGCTCCACTCTGACAGCCACACTGTGCTGGGGGTGAGGCAGCAGGGAGGCGTAGGAGGTGAGGACAAGGATGATGGACCCTCTAGCAGACCCTCTTGGGTCCTCAGACTGCAGCTACACAGAAGACTGCATCGCCCAGAGATCTGCACACGCTCCCGAAAGAGCTGGAAATGCATGTACCGAGGACGCACCGGAGGAAGACTGATCATGCCGCTCGTCTGCTACGAGAGAGAAGACAGCCCTGACAGGAGAGGACTACCTGTAAATGCAGTAGGTATCAGAACACCCGCTGACAGCTCGGGCCACACATGCTGCAGCATCACAGCTCTGGCAAGAGGCAGATTGTGCTGCTGAGAAATGCAAGCCTGCCATCCCGACACACCCATGGGCACATCTACTCTGGGACAGCCACCATCAACCTGTCAACACACACACTGTCAAGTGGGGCTCAGAGTAGATGAGACCACCCTTTGTACTACAGTACCCGCCACAGCAATCAAGGCCAACAGGTCTCAATCTGCTTCTCCAAAGAAGAACGAGCACCAAACTAGGAGAGGAGGCACTACCACTGACCTCAGAATTCCTGTTACCACCCACTAAACACACTTCCTGCCACAGTTACTCCAAAACGTACCTGGGAAGAAGACTACTGTGGAAGTGGGTCACTAGGGACCAGTAAAGAAAGCTAGGTTAGAAAAACTCCCTATTTTAGTATCGCCCTCTCTAGAGTGGGTCCCAAGGCAAAAGCAAACAAGTCTGGAGCACATTTGGTTTGCAAGTCATTGTGTCTTCTCTCAGCAAGACAGAATAACTCAAACACACTTGAAAAAGCTCCTGTTCTTACCCTCAGCAATGAGTACAGTGATGTGGTCTGCCTGGCCATGTTCCTGGGAGGCTGGATCTAGGGGGTCCTGCTCTGGCAGGGGGACTGGACGGGATGATCTCTCAAGGTCCCTTCCAATCCCTCATGTTCTGTGAGTCCCTTTGCCCCTTGCTGCCCGCAGGCTGCACAGCACCGATCTGCTCACTCCAGCCTGCTTGGTGACCTGCCAGAGGCTCAGCCAAGGCGCTCCCATTGCAGATGAGTTGCCCCCTGGCAGAGGAGAGGAGCTTTCCCCCCCCGGTCAAGGGACTGGATGACCTTTCAAGGTCTCTCCCAGTCCCTAACATTCTGTGATTCTGTAGTCACATGAGTAGGTAACAGAAGCAGAACAGAAGCGAGAGCGGCTCCGAACTCCAGTTCCCCCAGAAATCACACCAACAACTACAGACCAAGACCTCAGAGGGCAGAGGGATCTGGTTTCTCTTTTGGTAGCATCTTTTCACTGTCAGTTGCGCTGGAGTCGAATAATCAAGCTCAAGGTAGTCACAAAAAAATAAAGGATGTATTTTTCTCCAAAGATCCAACCCATGACTAACGTTAAAGACATTCATAACAGAAGTTCAGTGTCCAGAAAAAACCTTCTGCCAAATATAAAAAACAAAAGGAGATACTGCAATTGCTTTACTGCTCAGGGATTCCCTTCCTCAACCTGCTTAACTCACGCAAACTTTGTGAGGAACTTGCCTTTTTAACTACAACATACAAACGGCTTGCCCTCGGCACCCTCTTTCTAACCTACAGCTCTTCCTTGGCTCTGGAGAGTTTCGTTGCGTGCTCCTCTATAAATTTGCTCAAGTGCTCCAGATCTCTGTCCCCGCCTTCAAATTTAATGGGGCTGTTCTTCTTGTCCCTCGGAGCGAAGTAGATGGTGGGGAAGCCCTCCACTTTGTAGTGGTTGCTCGTCACGTCGTTGGCAGTAGCGTCCATCTTGGCTATCACGAGGTTCTTCTCGTTCTTGTACTTCTTGCCGAGCTCGTTATACACCGGCTCTAGCTTCTTGCAGTGGCCACACCACGGGGCGTAGAACTCTATGAGGACATCGTTCTTGGGGTCCATCACTACAGCATCGAACGTTTTACCCACCACCACCTTCACAGGGCCTTTGTTGTTTTTTGGCACCGGCTGAGACTTCACAATGGGCTTCAGTTTTCCTAGAAGGAAGCGAAACACAACCACTGTTAGAACACAGGGCAATCCCCAGGACCTCTTCCCAAAAAGAGTGAGGAGCAGGTCACTCTCCTCAGCAGGGCAAAGCACTGCACCCTTCAACAGAGCTACCTCTGCATGAATCAGACTCACAGGACGTGAGGGATTCAAAGGGACCTCAAGAGATCACCCAGTCCCATGCCCTGCCACAGCAGGATCCCCTACATCCAGTCGCACAGGAATGTGTCCAGGTGGGTTCTAAATGTCTCCAGAGAAGGAGACTCCACAACCCCCCTGGGCAGCCCCTGCCAGAGCTCTTGTCACCCCCACTGGGAAGAAGGTCCCTCTCAACAGCTGAAGCTACACTCACTTAAACAGGCTTAAACAAAGGCAGCGACAAGTGACTTCATTGCAGCCACTGCTTCAGTAAAAGCTCCTGGAACCAAAGCCGTGGGCAAGTGAACTGTTTTACTCACTGTACCTTTCTTGAATGCCTTCACGAACTGCCTGAGCACATCCGAGTCGAACTCTTCTGGCTCCATGGCGTATTTCTTGCCACCTTCGTCAAAGATGGCAACGTTGACATCTTCTCCGCTCTCCAGGAGGCCCAAGTCCTTTATTTCAGAAGAATAATCTTCCTCGTCAGAAACAGCAAACACATACTCTGGGAAGTCTTTGGCCACTTCCAGGACTTTGCCCCTCCAGTACTGTGTAGCTGAAGAACCAGAACACAGCAAGGCTGGTGATTTCTAATTACTCACCTCTTCACAGAATCACAGAACATTAGGGGCTGGAAGCAATCTTTAAAGATCATCCAGTCCAGTCCCCCCACCACAGCAGGATCCTCTAGATCCAGACGCACAGGAACAGTCCAGGTAGGTTTGAAACATCTCCAGAGAAGGAGACTCCACAACCCCCATGGGCAGCCCCTGCCAGGGCTCTGGTACCCTCACTGGGAAGAAGGTCCTTCTCACACTGATGTGGAACCTCCTCTGCTCCAGCTCACACCCGCTGCCCCTTGTCCTGTCACTGGGTGCCCCTGAGCACAGCCTGGCTCCATCCTCCTGACACCCACCCTTCACATATTGATGAACATTCATGGGGTCACCCCTCAGGCTCCTTTTCCCAGCTCAAGAGCCCCAGCTCTCTCAGCCTTTCCTCATCAGGGAGATTCTCCCCTCCCTCCATCATCTCTGTGGCTCTGTGCTGGGCTCTCTCCAGCAGCTCTGTGTCCTTCTGGAGCAGAGGGGCCCAGAACTGGACACAAGTTTCCAGCCATGGTCTCAGCAGGGCAGAGCAGAGGGCAAGGAGAACCTCTCTCCATTTGTTAACCACCCCTTTCTCTTGAGTCCTCATGAAGCAGAGAGCTGGTCGTCTCAGCAAACTCACCAACACGGTAGTCAAATCCAAAATCTACGGCGTAATAGACAACCACCAGCGGCCGCTTAGCGAATCGTTTAGCATCGTTGGAAGGCTTACGGTGGCCAACCAGAGGCAAAGTGTGTTTGAGCACGTGCTCCTTTATCTCTGAGCCGTCTGTGGAGTCCTGCTTAAGAGAAAAGGTGTCAGGGAGGGAGAGAACAAGCTCAGACAAGTGGATTTGAGTGCCATTTCTGTTACTCACTACTGAAAAGATTGAGGCAGGCATGGCTGGGAAAGAGGAGCGTGTCACCGTGCTCTTCAAATCCTACAACACTAGAGGTAACTTCCTACTCTAAATCTGAACAGTGTGATGACAGATTATTAGTTGAACACAATCCTACAAAGCTCAGACACCTCACAAAGCTGTCACAGAATCACAGAACATGAGGGATTGGAAGGGACCTTGAAAGATCATCCAGTCCAACCCTCCTGCCACAGCAGGATCCCCTAGACCAAGTCGCATGGGAACACGTCCATGTGGGTTTGAAATGTCTCCAGAGAAGGAGACTCCACAACCTCTGAAAGCAAAATAAATTCAAGGAACAAGTGGCCTCAGAAATCTGGCAGTGTCACTACAGCAGGAAGATGCCAACTGTCCCCACATACAGAGAGGGCAAGCTCGCTCCGCACACCAGCTCTCCAGCTGCGGACTGGCTACTCACTTTAAGATCCAGAACGTGCATCTTGACCTCGTGCTTTGACTGGAATTTCTCTGGCTGCATGACCACCAGTTTTCCTGGAGATGCCTTCAGTAGCTTTGCGATCTCAGTGCTGAAGGTGTGGTGGAACTTGTAATCTTCTCTCAAACCGTTTGCTGAAACGGTCAAGAGCAGAGAAGGAAAAGTCATCAGGAAGGGCACTGTCGGCCCAACAAGTGAAACTGCACTGCAAGGAAACCCCTTTCCCGTTCTCAGCAAGACCTGGAGCAGCCCAGGATCTCTCCCAGGGCGGGAGGCACGTGGAATTCCACACAACCGGAGCAGCATGATCTGAATGCTGCTCTGCACCCCCTTTACTCAATGAGCTATCCACACATTCAAAACCCTGAGCAGCTTCCCAAACACACACAGAGAAACCGCTGTTTGTTTGCCAGTCTCCTGCCTCTTGGCTTCTCCACAGATACCAAAGCTCAGATGGAAAGGAACTCCCGAGGTCACTCAGTCAATCTATTTGCTTTGGGGGAGGAAGCCACCCATTCAGTCCCAATCCAACTGCAAAGGACAGCAGTCCCAGAAGCAGTTTGAGCCGGAGGGAGAAGAACCATCCACACTGCTCTTAAAGCTCTGAACCACCCTTGGTTTCTGCCAACTGCACAAGACAAAGGGGCTGACTACAGTGACCAAGTCCTTCAAGAGCTCAGTCTCTTCTGTGGAGCAACCACCATTAACAGGACCCCATCAGAGGGGTTTTTAGAAATAAAGGTTGACAGGAACAGTCTCCCTACACTAACCCACAAGTGGAAGGCGAATTTCTCCAGCTCCCCTCCCCATCACACTCTCAAAACAAGCTCAGCACAGTCTAGTCTCTGGGACTACCACATAGGTAGCAAAAGCTAGCAAGGCTTTAAAGCCAAGAAGCTACAGAAGTTGTAGCTTATTCCCAGCTATTCCCCCTCCTCTCTACACCTGGCATGTTTTTAGGGACAATACCAAGAGGAGGCATCTCCTGTGACTGGCTGATCCCTTAGTTATAGTCTCAAAATCCGACGTGAGCTTTTTCCTTGAGCACAAGTAGAAGACCACCCACCCTTCAGTCTCCTTCCTCTTGCTCCTCTCCAGCCACCCTCACTGATCTAAGAGCAGAAATAAAGGATCTCTGTGGCCAATGTCCTTGGCAGACTGTCAGCAAACCACACACTCTATGGGTACTTGAAAGCCAATACTCTACCTGCTTCCTGATAGAGCTGATAGGCTTTATCCTTGTCCCCACTGAAGACACCAATGATGATGACATCATCCCCATCCCTCAGAAATTCCTGTACCTGCTTGGTAGCCTGAATCTGCTTGGATGGAGGACCAGCCTGGTCAATCATGTAGTCAATGATACCTGTGGAGACAAACCCACCCCCAAAAAAGCACTTAGAACACTTATGGAAGGGAAAGGTTCACGCATTCCCTCTCTGACACTGCTGAACAACACCTTTACCACAGACACCTCTGTGTCTGCACAGCCTTCCCACAAGAACTAACAGACCCAACAAGCAAAACCTCAGTACATGAGACCCCACAACCCCCCTGGGCAGCCCTTTCCAGGGCTCTGTCACCCTCATTGGGAAGAAGGTCCTTCTCATATTGATGTGGAACTTCCTCTGTTCCAGCTCACACCTGCTGCCCCTTGTCCTATCACTGGGTGCCCCTGAGCAGAGCCTGGCTCCATCCTCCTGACATCAGTCTTTTCCATACTGATCATCACTCATGAGGTCACCCCCGAGTCTCCTTTTCTCCCAGCTCCAGAGCCCCAGCTCCCTCAGCCTCTCCTCAGCAGGGAGATGCTCCCCTCCCTCCATCATCTCTGTGGTTCTGGGCTGGACTCTCTCCAGCAGCTCTGTGTCCTTCTGGAGCTGAGGGGCCCACAACTGGATGCAAGATTCCAGCTGTGGTCTCTCCAGGGCAGAGCAGAGTGGGAGGAGAACCTCTCTCCATCTAACCACCCCCTTCTGATCCACAACCTAATATTAAGCACTTTGCAAGGCTTTAGGGTGCATCCCAGTACAATTAAGGCTGCTCACTTCCTCGCAGTGCCACCCTTCAACTCAGGTACAGGAGGCTGCGGTACCACCGCCAGGTGCCACACAGATGTGACACAGACACACCGCTGGCCCGTGAGGTACCAGAGCAGCTTCTCAGGGTTACTCAGCTATCCCTGCCCTGATGTTAACAAGCCTGAAAGTCCTCCAGGTTTGTCAAAGCATCTGTGGCCAAGTCCTCAGAGCACCAGCAGCAGCAGCAGCAGCCGCGATACCGTATTTTTCCCGTGGGCCGCCGTAGTCGTAGGGTTTGCCCTTGCGGAAGATTTTGAGTGTGGGGTAGCCAGTAACATCGAACTTCTTTGCGAGCTCGGTCTCAGCAGTGGCGTCGACTTTAGCCAAGGGGATGGGCGGCGTGTGCTTGCTGAGCTCCTGGGCAGCCTTCTCGTACTCTGGAGCAAGCCTCTTGCAGTGGCCACACCTAGGGAAGGAGCAAGATGGCAGCCAGGGTAGTTTTTACAAGCCACAAGCCCCGCTAGGTACTTCCTGCCTCTGAGGCAGGAGGGTTAAGTTCTCCACAATGAAGTGGAGAGGCAGTTATTCAACTCACAGAGGACAGCCTAGCCTAGGCAGGTTTGTCTCTAACCTGACACTACCCTCTGCGTCTGGCCCCACATCACCACAGGAGTTTCCTATTTGGAGGCCTTTTTGAAGGCGAGGACCAACTCCCTGTGGTCTTCAGTATCTCTCTCTGTATTTACTAATTCAGGAACAGGCTGAACCTTCACCGACTTGGGGTCGGAGTTGGAGACTTCCCCTTGCTGAGACATAGAGGCAGCCTAGTCTTCATCTGATTTGTGATGGGATCCTACACACAGGATGGAGCTAAGGTACCCCAGAGCTATCCACACCCACACAAGCAGGCCTCTGCAACACGAAACAGGCTCACCAAGTGTGTTCAAACAGCTGTTCAACGCTAGCACAGGTGTCCCCTCTCTCACTTACCATGGAGCATAGAACTCCACCAGGATTATGTCAGCTTCGTTCACAACACTGTCAAAATTATCCTGGGTCAATACCAGTGTTGCTTCTGGTGGAGGGGTCCAGTTGGGGTCAGAAACCTCCTTGACTTTGGCCACAATCGCTGAAACACAGTGGAACAGCTCAGTTAGCAAGCCTGCATCATCGTACCAGCAGTGCGCCGGCTGTAAGAGCTTGTATCAAGAACTTAAGGCAGTGCGGTCTGGGACCAAGCACAGCCAGTCTCAGATGAGAAGACTTTCTTAATTGAGCTCCTTTCTGTTTTACTTCATTGTTGGCATTGCCCAGCAAGCATTTAAATTTAAATTTTAATACTCTCTCTACCCCACAGAGCACCTTTCTTATGCCGAGCATGGATGTCTACTCGCAGCATGCAAGTTC
Organism: Rhinopomastus cyanomelas; assembly: GCA_013400115.1. Classification (NCBI taxonomy): domain Eukaryota; kingdom Metazoa; phylum Chordata; class Aves; order Bucerotiformes; family Rhinopomastidae; genus Rhinopomastus; species Rhinopomastus cyanomelas. Next base: position 97,951 of record VXBP01007036.1, read on the forward strand.
CACCTCAAAAGGGAGAGAAAAGGTAGTTGTTTCCCCTCTGACTGTACAGATCCATCAAGCAAGAAACAAGGGGGTCACCACAGAGATCAGATGTTCATTAGCTGATCCTTCAGCAAGCACGACTCTGCTCCCTCTTCTAGTCACACCTTCTGTCTAGAAACCCTCCATCAGCAAAGGACGGGCACCTACCATCCTCTGTCCGAGAGCCGTCGTAGTCAACAGGCTGCCCCTTCTTCAGGATTTTGATGGTTGGGTAGCCGCTGACATCAAAGCGACTTGCGAGCGAGGTGGCTGCAGTAGCATCTACCTTGGCAACCGGAATAGGAGGGTCATTCTCCTTCAGAGTCTTGGCTATCTTTTCATACTCAGGAGCAAACTGCTTGCAGTGCCCGCACCTGCCAGAGGAAGACAAGTCCACACGTGAACACACCCGCAGCAGGGCTCTGCTACTCGCAGCTCCCAGGACGCCTTCTGACGGCTGCTCGCCACCTCAGTGCAAGACTCTTTGTCTGGCCAGGTTTTCAGAAGATGGAGGAACAGACAGTAACTGCAGCTAATGCACTGCCTGCTCAAACCCCAACCTCTTCTGCTGTCTTGTGCTCCCTGCTCTGTGCCCAGGGGGGGTTGTGGAGTCTCCTCCTCTGGAGACACTTCAAACCCGCCTGGCCATGTTCCTGCGCAACTGGATCCAGGGGATCCGGCTGAGGCAGGGGGTTGGACCTTTAGAGGTCCCTTCCAATCCCTCATGTTCTGTGATTCATTCAAAGGGCAACACGTTGCCTGAGGTTTTCTACAGTCACAATAAAACCGTTAGCAACTGGATCTACAACCACACTGCAAGCTTTGTGCTGTGCCAGTGGTATCTAGGTCACACCAAGAAAACTGTGTCAGTAGGACTAGAGATGTTCTCTTCCCCCTCTGCTCTGCCCTGGTGAGATCACACCTGGACCACTGTGTCCAGTTCTGGGCTCTCCAATTCAAGAGACAGAGATCTACTGGAGAGAGTCCAACAGAGAGCTACGAGGATGATGAATGGACCTGAGCATCTCCCCCATGAAGAAAGGCTGAGAGAAGTCAGGCTGTGTAGTCTGGAGAAGACTGAAAGGGATCTCAATGTCTATAAATATCTGAGGGGTGTGCGTCAGGAGGAAGGGTGTCTCTTCTCAGTAGTGCCCAGTAATAGGACAATGAATAATGGGGATAAGCTAGAGCATAGGAAGTTTCACCTCAACATGAGGGGACATTTCTTTCCTGTGAGGATGACAGACCTCTGGCACAGGCTGCCCAGAGAGGTTGTGGAGTCTCCTGCTTTGGAGACTTCCAAAACCCACCTGGCTGTTCCAGTGTGACCTGCCCTAGGTGGTCCTGCTCTGGCAGGGGGTTTGGACACTATGATCTTTAGAAGACCCTTCCAACCACTAACATTCTACCATTCTCCATCCTCCCTGCCTCCTGAAATGTGGTCTCACTAAGATTTCAGCTTCTCCCAAATCTAGGTTCATCTTTTCTACCCAGCACCCTCAATTGAGCAAAGAGCCAGGAGCTAAGTTGGCCTAACAAAATCTCATACCCACAGGGTACCGCACCATCTGCTACTCTCTCTGGCTGTGACAGAGCCCAGCACAAGAGGAGCTTCTGCTGTGAGAGCTGCCGTGACAGAGGGTACCAGTGTGGGGAAAGCTGAACAGAGGTGCTGGTCTGTGATGACTGCACATCCTTCTGCTTGGATGAACTGAGCTTCAGGGTCAGTTTTCACGCAGACAAACTACAGCTGTAGAGACAGCACCTCCGGCCAAGCAGGGATGGGATTCTGTGCAGTAAGAGTGGCACTAGTTAAAATGCAAGGGCACCTCAAGCAAGATGATATTCCCTGCTCTGCTCAGAGGCTAGAAAAGGACGAGTGAGTAAGTGATCTTTGTTTCACCAAGCCACAAAGGAAAGGAGCTGCTGGCTGCGACATCAACGCAGAAGCCTGGCTGCAAACACATTCAACTCTTGTTTGCCCTCGCTAACCCTCCTCTTTGCTCCTATGATTACAGGATAAGATAGGCTCTGGCCTCAATTCCTCATCTCAGCTACGAGCAGGTAAATCCACTGCAGCCCCACAAATGCACCAGTGTTGATGTGAACCCCGGTACAACTGCAGATGCAACAGGCACTGTTCATTTCTGTAATACGAACAAGATATGTTCTCACTCAGAATTGTTCTGACCCTTCAGCAACCTTGCTGCCCTTCTTTAGAGCTGGTCTAGTACCTCAGCGTCCCTCTTGGAGTGAGGGGCCCAAAACTGAACCCAGCACTCAGGCTGAGGCCTCACCAGTGCTCAGTACAGGGGCACAATCTCTTCCCTGCTCCTTCTGGACACACTATTTCTGATCCAGGCCAGGTCTGCACAAGACCTCAGCAGATCAACGCGAAGACATTAAAATGAGCTGCAAGACTGCGCTGCAAAACGTTTTCAGGAATCACTGAGGCTGCCTCTTTTTTCTGACAGACACAAAAGGATGGAATCAGCACTTCCTCAGGCAAGGGATGCCTCGGCATAACTCACATCTCTAAAGAAGGCAGGACCTTGCCTGCTGCATGGTACAGACCCAGGGAACAGCGTTAACTTCACAACAACAGATCCATCTTGACCTGGACTGTGACAGAGCCCAGTGCTTCTCTTGTAGCCAAGCTACAAGCTACTACTCCGATGTCAACCACAGTTCACTTTGGTTGTACCTCGTCAGTGAAGACCCTGAGAGCCACCCTATTCTGCATCTAAGGAGGTATCACTGCTGTGAACCCACCATGGTGCATAGAACTCCAGCAGCACAGTGTCTTTGTCTGCAGTAAAGGTGTCAAAGTTTGCATCATTCAAGACCAAAACGCCATTTTCTTCTTTAACTTCAGTGTCGTCCTCTTCATCCTCTTCGTCATCGTCATCATCACCATCATCATCATCATCAACTTCTGCTTTTCCAGAATCTGTTACAAAAAAAAGTGCAATATGGATTAAACTGCATCAGTTCAAAGCACACTAGCAGGTTAAAGATGGAGTAAATACCACTAATTGGAAGGGACCTCCAAAGATCACCCAGTCCCATCCCCCCGCCACATCAGGATCCCCTAGATCCAGTCACACAGGAACGTGGCCAGGTGGGTTTTACACGATCTCCACCAGCTCCCTGGGCAGCCTGCTCCACTGCCCAACCACTCTCCCAGGAAAGAACTCCCTCCTAAGATCCAATCTAAACCTCCCTTGAAGCAACTTGAGGCCATTTCCTCTCATCCTATCATTAGTAATTTGGGAGAGGACACCAGCACCAGCCTCACTACAACCTCCTTTGAGGCAGCTCCAGAGAGCAAGAAGGTCTCCTCTCAGCCTCCTGTAGACTATATAACCCCAGTTCCCTCAGCCAATCCTCACAGGGCCTGTTCTGCAGCCCTCTTCCCAGCCTCAGCGCCCTTCTCTGGACCTTCTCCAGCATCACAACATCCTTCTGACACCAAAGAAACTCAGTATTTTTCCCTGCTAGTGTCTGCACAGGCTGTCAGCACAAAACTTCCTCAGCACAGGCATTACACACACCCACTTCCTCCTCCCTGAGGATGGTGGCAGGACAGTAACACCCAGAAGCTCTTTTCCAAATGCCTTCAGGAGAGAAATGCATTTAAAAAAGCCAAACAAAAGGCCTAAATAACAAGTCACACCACCCTGAGCCACTGGACTTCAAGAGTACAAATGTACAGTCAGTAGCCTCCAGCCCCACCAACACCAGTCCCTTTAGCACTGGCACTGAAAGACACACAGCAGGTACCCGACCACGCAAGGCAGCAGCAGGGCTTCTTTCACTAAGAGCAAGGAACCTTCCTCTGCATTCATGACTTACACTCAGAAGAGAAGAGGTACAGAATGAGTCTGTGATGCCTGCAGTGGCAGAGGCAGCTAACAAAGACTTGCATGACAGCTCAAACCAAGAAAATACCTGCAGCCTACTTAGTTTTGAAGTGATTTCAAGTCTTAAAGCTACTTGCAAAGCAGGTGGACAAACCACAGTGAGACAGTTGAGGCTAAAACATGACCTTAGGTCACAGAGACCACTCCCTTTGATCCCAATAGAATCCCAGAATGACTGAGGCTGGAAAAGCCCTCTGAGCTCAGCCAGCCCAGACCAGGACCTAACATCACCACAGAGGCCACACCAGGGCACTCAGGGCCACAGCCAGGCTGCCCTTCAACACCTCCAGGGATGGGGACTCCACCACTGCCCTGGGCAGTCCAGTCCAGGCTCTGATCACCCTTTCCTGAGGAAGGGCTTCCTGACATCCACCCTAACCCTCCCCTGGAAGCTCCAGGCCCTGCCCTCTCAATCCTGCTGCTGGCTTCCTGAGAGAAGAGCCTGACCCCCCACCTGACTTGACTGCAACCTCCCTTCAAGGGGTTGGAGAGAGTGAGAGGGTCCCCCCTGAGTCTCCTCCTGGCTCAACACCCCCAAGCTCCCTCAGCCTCTCCCCATCAGCCTTTCCCTCCAGTCCCTTCCCCAGCCTTGTAGCTCCTCTGGACCTGCTCCAACCCCTTAATCTCTTTCTTGAAGTGAGGGGCCCAGCACTGCCCCCAGTACTTGAAGGGAGGCCTCACCAGTGTAACAGATCAGACAGCTGATCGCGCAGATAAGCTACCTGACACAAATGCATCTCCTCAAGTTTCTGCACCTTCACAGAGGAAGAATTTGCAGGTCAAGAGTTCAGGCGGTCACCCACAATCTGGTCTCCCTGAACATCCTTCCACACACTTACATACAGCAGTGCTAATGCAGGGAATATTAAAGCCACAGGATTTCTCAAAATCCACACACAAGGTTCTTAAAACCCAAAGAGAGGAGTCTCTAAAGGTTTCTAGATACTGCCCAGGAAGGGGGGGCTGAATTGCCATCCCTGGATGTTGTTAGAAGTCAGGCAGATCTGGAGCTTAGGGGTATGGTTTAGCCGTGGGCTTGGTAAAGGGGTTAATGGTCTGACTGGATGATCTTACAAGTCTCTTCCAACCAAAATGACTCTACTACTTGGAAAGAAGACAACACACATTTGGAAATTCAAAGCCAACAGGCAGAAACACGGCCTTCTTTCTGGGAACAAATAACCAGCCCGAGACACAGAGGTAGCACAGATCCGCTGCACCAAGGGCAACGAAAAGCGTTCTGCTGGATCATGAAAAGACACGTTTACTGACAATTTAAAGGTAATTGTCAGTTGTTGGCTTCTAATTCCATGTTTAGAAGAGGCAAGGCGCTGACTGCCCTGCCGAGGCTGCATCTGGAGTACTGCATCTGGAGTACTGCATCCAGTCCTGAGCTCCCCAGTTCAAGAACAAAGAGCTTTCAGAGAGTCCAGTGCGGGGCCACTGAAACCATCACGGCGCTGGAGCATCTCCCTCAGGAGAAGAGGCTGAGGGGTCTGGGGCTGTTTAGCTGGGAGAGGAGGAGGCTGAGAGGAAGTCTCATGTTTGTAAGTGAGGGCGAGTGTCAGGACGATCGGCTCAGGCTCTTCTTGGTGGTTCCCAGCGATAGGACAAGAAGCAATGGGCACTAAACAGAACAGAGAAGGGTTCGTTTCAACAGAAGGAAGAGAGGGGCAGAGCCCTGGCCCAGGCTGGCAGAGAGGCTGTGGAGTCTCCTGCTCTGGAGACGTTCAAACCCCCTATGACGCTCCTGTGTGACTTGCCCTATGGAATCCTGCTCTGGCAGTGGGGCTGGACAAGACAACCTTTAGAAGACCCTTCCAACCACTAACATTCTGTGATTCTCCACCCTCTCTGCCTCCCCAAACACGGCCTCAGTAAGACTCCAGCTTCTCCCAAATCTTGTGGAATCTGCCCTAGAGGACCCTATTCTGGCGGGGGGATTTGACCAGACGATCTCCAGAAATCCCTTCCACTCCCCCCCGCCGCACTCTGTGACCCTGTGAAGGCAAAGTTCACGGCGCTGTGACAGTGGGGCTGTCCGGGACGCCAGGGCCTTCACGCGGAAGGCGCAGGACGCTGCCCCCCCGTCGCCAGCTTCACCGCGGGGAGCCCGGCCCAGCTCGGCCCCACCGCACCCACGGCCCCCCGCGCACACTCACCGGCGCCGTCCTCCTCCTCCTGCGCGGCCGCGCCCCTCGCGAGCAGCGCGACCTGCGTCAGTGCCAGCAGCAGCAGCAGCGCCCACAGCGCCCGCGGCCTCATCCCGCCGCTCCTCGGCCCGCCCTGCGCCGCCACGCGCCCCACAACGGCTGCTTTCGCCGCCCCCTCCCCGTAGCCGGAGCGTCCGGGCGCCGCGCGGGGCTATCGAGCGCAGCGTCACGCGACGACCGGCGCCGGGCGAGCGAGCGGCCGCGCGTAAAACCGGACGCGTGCGGTGAGCTGCCGCCACCCCATTGGCTGCCGCTGGCCGCCAACCGCGGGGCGACACGCGTTCCGCGCGCAGCCGCACTGCAAGCGCGGACACGCGGAGGGAGGCGCGGCCAGCGGGAAGCATCGCGCCTCGCCATTGGCTGGAACAACCCCGGCGGGCCCGCCCACTGGGCGACGGCAGCCTGTTAGGGCAAGCCGCGTGCGCGGCACGGGGCGGGGCGGAGCTGGGCGGGAGGGATAGGGTCCGCCTCTCCTGCTCCCAGCGCTTCGTCGTCTCTTCCCGCCAGGCTGTGGGGGGAGAGGGGCCCTTGAGCTGCGCTATAGGAGAGCGGGAATCTGCCGAGTCCCAGTGTTCGCCAAACCCACAGTTGCCTGCAGCTCTCAGTCTGTCCTGCAACAAGGCCAGGGGTGGAGACTACCCCACTGCCCTGGGCAGTCCAGTCCAGGCTCTGATCCGCCTTTCCGTGAGGAAGGGCTTCCTAACATCCACCCTAACCCTCCCCTGGCCATACACTCTCCTGATGCTGGTTGCCTGGGAGAAGAACCTGACCCCCACCTGACTACAACCTCCCTTCAGGGAGCTGGAGAGAGGGAGAATGTCTCCCCGAGCCTCCTCCAGCCTAAACACCCCCAGCTCCCTCAGCCTCTCCCCATCAACCTTTCCCTCCAGTCCCTTCCCCAGCCTCGTTGCTCCTCTGGACCCACTCCAACTCCTTAATCTCTTTCGTGAAATGATGGGGCCCAGCACTGCTCCCAATACTTGAGGGGAGGCTTCTCCAGGTCTGAGTACAGGAGGACAAACCGTGTCTTAGTTTGGAGCTTATGCAGCTGACAAGGACGTGCCCAAGCAGAGGAATTCTGTCAAGGCCAGTGCTTCGTGACTTGACATTGCCTGGGCCTTTGGAAAAGAGCTTAAAAAAGCCTGCAGGAAAAACAGGTAAGGGAAATGGGGACATGGTGTGCATATTGCCTCTGTCTGTTAGAAGGTGATCAATCCCATTTTTTGTGTGCGAGCTCTGAGTTTTGCAGTTGCTGCGGGTTTTGTCTGCATGCGTTAGCCAGGCTGAAGAATGAGATGGGTGGATGCGCTGGGCAGTTAAAGGTGTCAAGTGCCGGCATTCAGCCAGACACTGGAAAGGAAGCGAAAATAGTACAAACGCAGTCTGGGGTTTAGGTTTTTCCTTTTCATTCATTTGAACTTCAAGAAGAAAGCTTGCAAGACGGGACCCCTGTAGCCCGTGTTTAGTCAAGGACAGCCCAATTATCTGAGAGATTACAGTGTCCCAAACCACTGAACACCAGGGACTGGAATAGTCCTCAAAAGATCATCCCGTCCAATGCCCCTGGCACAGCAGGATCCCCTAGATACAGTTGCTCAAGAACATGTCTAGGCAGGTTTTAAATGTCTCCAGAGAAGGAAACCCCTCTGGGCAGCTCTGTCACTCCACCATGAAGAAGTTCCTTCTCATACTCATGTGGAGCGTCCCCTGTTCCAGCTCACACCCATTGCCCCTTGTCCTGTCATTAGATGCCCCTGAGCAGAGCCTGGCTCCATCCTCCTGACCGTTTGCTAAGCTGTAGGTCCGTTGTGTGGCTAGGCACAGAACGGGTAGCCTGGATCTTGGGCACATCCCACTAGACAAACAAGTCCTTGGCAGAGGACCATATGCTGCTCTGTCTTCTTCCCAGTGTGGGGCAGCACAGCAGGTCACAGGTAGAACAGCATGCAGACGTGTCACTCATCATAGAGCAGCGGGAGCGTTAACACAGCGCAGTTGTGAAACGCTGGTTGCTGCAGAGAGCGTGCAGGCTGTGCAGCTTCCCCAAGGGACTGCTTCCTGCTCTGAAGGGCTGGCTTACTGTGAGGATAACTGTGTTGTCAGGGGTTTAAAACCTGAGATGAAGGTAAACAATTCATGTAGTTAATGGGGTAAAACAAAATCAAAACCAGGAGGGTTCAGAAATACTCATAAATTGTAGGCAAAACCAAAACTAACTTGATTTGTAAGGAGCACTGGGTCCAAGCTGGGAAAGGAGAGTTTTAGGCTGGATATTAAAGTTCTTCAGTGTGAGAGTGGCTCATGGCTGGAAGGGGCTGCCCGTGGAGGTGTTGGAGGCCCCATCCCCGGAGTCATTTCAGGTCAGGCTTGATGAGGCTCTGAGTAGCCTGATCTAGGTGGAGTTGTCCCTGCGTGGGGAGGTTGGACTAGATGACATCTTAGAGGTCCCATCCAGCCTAGAACATTCTGTGATTTGGTGGAAAAACTACAAGACATGCATTTGTCCCACATAAAAACCAACGGAAAGAATTCACCCCACAGGAAACCCCCACTTGAGGACATATGGAGACTGATCGTGTGTTCTTACACAACCGGGCCAACCTGCAGTGTCCAGCCCCTCAAAGGGAAGAGACTTACAGCCGTTCCTGCTTCGCGTGGAACCGTGGTGTCCACCAGGTCCGTGCACACGTGCCTCCGCCTCAGAGGGCATTTTTAAGTGCAGTTCTCTGTTCTATCTGCTTCCACACCAGTCCTCCATTTCCAAAACACAGTCTCCTGTGGTCACAAGGAGGGGAAAACTGTCTCGATTTCAGCAAACCGTGGAATTCAAGCAGAACCTTCCTCGCGCTGATCCTTGAGGTAGCACTGGCTGTGCGTAGCGTTTCCAGAAGAGGGGCTCCTTTCCACAAGGGCCCGTTGCTGGCTCAGGCAGGATAATGGACTTAGGGACTTGTTGGTTTCGAGTCGGTGTCATAAGGGGTGGTGCCGTAGCGTGGGTTCGGTCTGGGTAAGTGTGTCACCAGCAGGACATTTCCGTGTGGAGCTCGCTGCAATACGAGAATAGCCGTTAGGTGGTACCTTTGGACCAGCTCTAGTTAGGAAGGGCTGCTCTTTCCGTAACTGCTTCAGGCAAGAGGAAAAACTTCCCTGTGGCTGTGCTGGATGATGTGTCTATGGGGTTTCTTTGTTTCAGGCGTCATTTTATCAGTAATGCACAGATGTGACCTTGGCAGAGCAGAGATAATGTTACTGAATCCAGGATTTCAAGCGGTCGGCAGGGTGCACTCCTCACTTGTAATGCTGTGAGGGAAAAGGCTCAGGCTTTCCTCCTTCTTTTACGGGGTGAATAATGTTTCAGGTGCTCACAGAATCACAGAACATCAGGGATTGGAAAGGACCTTGAAAGATCACCCGGTCCCGTCCCCCTGCCACAGCAGGATCCCCCAGATCCAGTCACACAGGAACATGTCCAGGCGGGTTTGAAACATCTGCAGAGAAGGAGACTCCACACCTCCCCTGGGCAGCCCCTGCCAGGGCTCTGTCACTCTCACCATGAAGAAGTTCCTTCTCAGGTTGATGTGGAACCTCCTCTGTTCCAGCTCACACCCACTGCCCCTTGTCCTATCATTAGATGACATGGAGCAGAGCCTCCATAAAGATGCACAATATTTTTTTGTATGAAAATGAGGAGAATAAGAAGTGAGAAGCAGTAAACTGATGTTAAGATGTAATAGAAAGGGTAAAATCTCTTGAGCATTTGCTACAGATGGTTTTTGGCTGGTTAGCCAGAATACAGAGCAGTGCCTATGTCCTCACCTTAGAGGACTATCTTCCTTCGTGTTGCAGCCTTCTCCTGAGTTTGAAATGACTTCAGCTTCTGTTGCAGCTTTTACACAGTTAATACTTTTGCATTGATGCATTTTCTTGTCCTGTAGTACCTTTAGCTCTCTTCTGATTTGGTTTTAAGACTCATAGAATCGTGGAATCATGGAATCATTCAGGTTGGAAAAGACTCTTGAGATCATCCAGTCCAAACATCAACCCTCCTGTACACTTTTCCCCCTAAACCAGATCCCCCAGCACCACATCTAAGTGACTTTTAAACTCATCCAGGGATGGGGGACTCAACCCCCACCCTGGGCAGCCCAGTCCAGGGCCTGACCACTCTTTCTGGGAAGAATCTCTTCCTGATGCCCAGTCTAACCCCCCTGTTGGAGCTTGAAGCCCTTCCCTCTGCTTCTGTCACTACTGACCTGTGAGAAGACCCCAGCACCAGCATCTCTGCAGGGTCCTTTCAGATAGTTGTAGAGAGTGATGAGGTCTCAGCCTCGTCTTCCTCAAACTAACCAGCCCCAACTCTCTGAATCTCTCCTCATAAGATTCTTCTGCTTTGCTTGGCAGATTTTTAAAATAGCAATCTTATTACATTTTAAAGCATGTTTTTGTTATTTCAGTCAAGCCTCAGAGTCAGGGCAGCAGAAAGAGCTGTCTGCAAGCGCACTCAGAGATATCAACTAAAACTGAGAGGAGAAACACAGAAGAGAATACAAAATCAGCTTTGAGGAACTTTGGGGATTGGGAAGTTTATTGTATCCTTGCACTGGGAATTGCTGCTGTTATTGAGTTGCTTTTCCATTGTCTGGGTCAGTGTGAGGCAAGATGTCTAGTGATGAGAGCTACACGCTGATTTCACTGCATGATTTCACCTTCTGGTGTCTGTGTGGAGATGACCGGTGGGGCTTTGTTCTCCAGGATCTGCTGTCAGCAGCACAGCTCCTCTGCTTCAGGTACTCGGAAGGCAGTGAGAATAAAACATCCTGCTTCTCAGGTGTCCTGGATCCTACCCTCTCTCATAGGGCCGATGGTGTTGTTTGCGGTGGCTTTTCACAGACTCACAGAAAGCACCTCGAAAGATCATCCAGTCCAGTACCCCCCACAGCAGGATCCCCTCGATCCAGCTGCAAACCAGCATGTCTGTATTCCCATGTGGGCAGAGAGAAACATCCAGATCTCTATCCCTTCCCAGATGACATTTTTCTGCTTCTTTTAAGGGTGATACGAAAAAACCAGGCTTACCTAGCTACTGGTAGATTCCTGCCCTGTTACAGTAGTTTACTGGGTTTACACTGCACTACCCTTAAGTAACTGGGATATTTAGAGATGACCTTAGAGGTGCCTGTGTGTGTTTAGTTATCCTGGCACTGCAGTCTCTTAGTATGTCAATACAAACATCTTTCTCTTTGGACTCTCTGGGTGGTGTTTGTGAAGTGTGGTCCTCAGTGTGTTTATTTTCATCCAGTGTTCTTTACTTCCTCTGGCCCAATCTACAGCAAAAGTCGTGAGAGAGGTCACACACATCCCCCGTTTGCCGCCAACATTCTGCCTGTGGGTGCTGAAGGGGACTGCGTGTCAATCCGAGGGCTCTTAGCAGCCAGCAGGACAACTGACTGCCCTTCCAGACTTGTGCTGGCTGCTGCTACAGTCTGCTCTTCATGTGAGAACAACTCCAGTCACAGAGCTCTGGAAGGGGCTGCCTGGGGGTTTGTGGAGGCTCCTTCTGTGGAGATGTTTCAAACCCACCTGGTCATGTTCCTGTGTGACCGGATCTCGGGGATCCTGCTGTGGCAGGGGGACTGGACCAGATGACCTTTCGAGGTCCCTTCCAATCCCTGATGTTCTGTGAGCCTGTGAAAGGCCTGTGACGCTTTTTCATCCTGTCTTCTCTTTCCTTCCCTCCCTTTCCTTCTCTTCTGCTTCCTTCCTCTCCTCCACTGACTGCGACTGGCACAAAGCAGTAGCCACGGCAAGAGATGAGGGCACGCTCGCGTGCCCTTTGCACGTGCTTTGGTTGTGGCCGGCCGTGTGCTGAGCTGGAGCTGCCAGCCTCCTGCTTCATGACAAGTGCTGCTCTGAGCTCCGTCAGACCCAGGCGTGATTATCTCCGCAGGTCCACATCTCCGGGCTCCAGAGAAGCAGCTGGATTACACACACGGGTTTCTTCCCGTTCAGTTTGGGAAGCAGAACGGTTTAAATCTAGAAAATCCAGTGTCCAGACAAAGAGATTTCAGGCTCCTTCAGGACCCTAACAACCCTTCTTTGTTCCCGAGGGTTCTGGCAAGGTAGAGGAGGTTTTTCTATGGATCAGCTGAAAAAGCATTGGAGGCTCCATGCTGTTCTGCTGCAGATCCCACCCATCTGTGGTGGAAACAGCTCCCAGCAAATTGTCTTGCACCCAGCTTTCCCACAGGAAGTTTTTCGCTGTGCATGAACCGGGAAACATGTTAAAAGCAATCTGAAACCCCAGTAGGCCAAGAGGTAGGAATGATGATGTACTGCATGGAAAATACCTCCAGTCCTAGCTAATGCGACTCTCTCCCTCTGCAAGTCTATTTCTTACCACTGGTATTTTCAGCAGCCTTTTTCTTGCAGTAACACAGCAGTCTTGTGTCAGGCTTGTGCTCCCCAAAGCTTCAATATCCTTCATTCTGTCCTCTTTGACAGCAGGAAGGTGGATGCTACTCATTCCCATGTTCATCAAACTCCCTAAAGAATAAGATACTTGACTCAGTGTCAGGATGAAGAGAGTGGAGCATCTCCCTGCTGAGGGAAGGCTGAGGGAGCTGGGGCTCTTGAGCTGGGAGAAAAGGAGACCGAGGGGTGACCCATTTAATGTTGATAAATGGGTGAAGGGTGGGTGTCAGGAGGATGGAGCCAGGCTCTGCTCAGGGGCACCCAGTGACAGGACAAGGGGCAGTGGGTGTGAGCTGGAACAGAGGAGGTTCCACATCAATGTGAGAAGGACCTTCTTCCTGGTGAGGATGATGGAGCCCTGGCAGGGGCTGCCCAGTGTGATTGTGGAGTCTCCTTCTCTGGAGATGTTTCAAACCTGCCTGGCCATGTTCCTGGTGCGGCTGGATCTAGGTGATCCTGCTGTGGCAGGGGGACTGGACTGGATGATCTTTGGAGGTCCCTTCCCACCCCTACTGTTCTGTGATTCTGTGGATAGTCCTGGCGTTCATCACCCTGACAGCTTCTCTGTGGTTAGTGCCGTTAAGCGTCGGTTGGACCTCCAGGCTAGTCCCGGGGAACGAGCGGTGCTAGGGTTATTTATTTCTCTGTCATGCACTGTGAGTGAATCCCATGCTTCTTCAATCTGTCATTCTGTTTGGCTTTTTATGGTCACTTCTCAGCTTTCAGAACTCTCCACCTTTTTCACCGGTCACTGTGATTTCTTTCTGTGTGGGATTATTTTCCTCTTCTTTCCTCCCTGCCCTGATTCCTGTGTTCACTGCTCACATGTTGGTTCTCCTCTCAAGCCTCTGCTCTGCTGCAGGGACACAGGTCCTGCCAGAGCAGGACAGGGATTGAAATAACAAAGCTCTCCAGAGGAAAAAGTTCGCACAGCAGAGGGAGCTGAACGTTTAACAAATAGCTCGTGCCTGTAGAGGTGAGGAGTAGCGGTGGAACAACCGCGGGAGCGCTCAGCACTGCAGCTGGGGAAGATGGTGGTTATTTATTCTAAGCTACTAAGTGAAGAGAGCCAGAGGATGTTAGGTTGGTGGTGTTAATGCTGTTAACCTGGCAGGACTACCCTGAAAAACGTAAGGCACCGGATCAGAAGGACCATTCTGCTCACCCACAGGCTTTGCAGCTGACGTTACAAAACTACAGCTTAACTTGAGACCACCCCGGGGTGACACTGTTGACTGGAACAGCTTAAATTAGAGATCTGCGTATAAGGAGAACATTTTCAGTTACTCTTTGTTCTTTACATAGCTTTGGGATTCTTTGCATGATGTTTTTATTAACTTCGTCTATGGATTCTAATTACTGGTTTCACGGAATCACAGAACATCAGGGATTGGAAGGGAGCTCAAAAGATCACCCAGTCCAATCCCCCTGCCACAGCAGGATCCCCTAGATCCAGTTGCAGGAACGTGGTCAGGAGGGTTTGACGCTTCTGCAGAGGAGGAGACTCCACAATCCCTTGGCCAGCCCTTCCATGGCTCCGTCACCCTCACCATGACGCTGAGCTAATACTTCCCGCACAGACTGTGAGTGCTCCAGTACCTGCTGATGGCTGTGGCCAGGGAACACACGACACAGATAACACAGATCACTGATAGCTCTTGTGTCTGTATGGGGATGGCTTTGCATAGAAATGACCTTGAAGATTATCCAGCCCAACCTTTGACCCAATACTGCAGGGTCACCACTAAACCACGTGGCGGCTTCATGGCTGGAAAGAACCCCCAGGATCATCAAGCCCAGCCCTCAGCCCAACGTCTCCCTTATCGCCAGACCACAGCCTCGAGTGCTGTGGCTACTTGGTTTTTAAACCCCTCCAGGGATGGGCACTCCACCACCTCCCTGGGCAGCCTGTTCCAGTGCCATTAGGAAGGAGGCTGGAGTGAAATGAAGAAACTTAATAATGACAGAGTGTTATGAAGCAGTGCTGGAGGTGTGGGGGGTATCTCCTCCTGACCCACCTGCCTAGCAGCTCCAAGGGAAGATCTAGCTAAGGTTAATCACTACACTGCAACTTGGTCTAGGAGATCCTGCTGTAGCGGGGGGATTGGACTGGATGATTCCGTAATGATTCTATGATTCTGTGATTCCCTGGAATAGGAGGCTTTAGGCTAATGGCTTCTTGAACTCCATCTACATAGACCTCCACCTCCTTGAGCATGAGTGTTGATATCAGGAGGGTCTTCTTGGTGGTCTTTGGGATAAAGGCCTGAAGTGTCCCTCGGAGTTCAACTGCTGAACCTTTCCGCTTGACACGGGCTCATTTAAGTTTAGGCTACCTGTCGATTCCCAAGCCAGCTGGTTTCAAACACGTTTCTGTCATCAGTCTCTGCGGCTCTGGCAGGGCCCTGGACTGGATGGTCCTTCAAGGGCCCTTCCAATCCCTAATGTTCTGTGTAACCAGTAGGACTTTTAAAAAGGTGTCTTGGCACCTCCCGCCCTGCTAATTAAAGCTTTAATCCTTTGTCCTAGATAAGGTTTCTGTGTGGTCTGTACAGTTCTACCTCAGGATAATATAAAACACACAAATTCTTCCCGCTCGGCTGTAGCTCCTTCCCTCTGGCACCGGCAGCTTGCAAACACCCTCCTTACAGAGCAGAAATGGCAGTCCCTCCGCCGAAGGATGATCTCCCTGAGCTATGGTTTATTTATGGTGTTTTACAAGCTTTGCTTTCAGCTGAGAGGAGAAAGTGGGACAGGAGTGTGAGGAGCTTCATTCTGTCTGACACACTGATCAGTCTGCAGAGCGATTTCAGCCCTGTGGACAGCCATGGTCTAGCTGATGCCGTGATGTTAGGTCACAGGCTGAACTTGATGATCATGTGGACATCCAGCCTGGTCCGTAGTCACAAGTTGTCCATCTCCTCCAGCTTAGCTAACAGCATGAATCAGACAGATTAAATTTGATAAATATGGAAAGGGCAGGTGTCAGGAGGATGCGGCCAGGCTCTGGTCAGGGGCAGCGGGTGTGAGCTGGAACAGAGGAGGTTCCACATCAGTGTGAGAAGGATCTCCTTCCCAGTGAGGGTGCCAGAGCCCTGCAAGGGGCTGCCCAGAGGAGTTATGGAGTCTCCTTCTCTGGAGACATTTCAAACCTGCCTGGACTGTTCCTGTGCAACTGGATCTAGGGGATCCTGCTATGGCAGGGGGATGGGACTGGATGATCTTTCAAGGTCGCTTGCAATCCCTGATGTTCTCTGATTGAGCACTTTGCTTTTGGGAGCAGGTGTGATGTGTAGTTCTGCCACAGTGTTGGGGTCCTGATGTGCTAGAGGGCACCGTGCCATATTCAAGGGTAGGAAGGTGCTGTCAATGAGTGACCGATACATCCAAGTACCCTTCTACCGCATGAAACTACTTCTGACATCTGTTTATTCTAGGTGATCCTGCTGTGGTGGGGGGACTGGGCTAGATGATCTTGTGAGGTCACTTCCAATCCCTAATGTTCTGATTGTTTGTACGTTTGACCTTCAGCAACGGCAGTGGTTTGATGGGCTTGGTAACCCCACACCTAGAAACACACTCCAGCCCTCCTGCTGATCAGCCTTCTGGCTGAACAAAGGCTCCGTTAGCAGCGCCCCAGCCAAGCGCTTCTTGCTAGTGCTCCTTTCCTAGAGAGCGAGCTCTGGGAACGCAGCCTTTAAATATTGATGAAGATGAGGAGTTCTCGGAGAAGAGCCATGCAGAGATGGAAGGGCAGCACGGGGATGCACGAAGCGCGTCCACACAGCTCGTGCCTGCTCTGCCTGGGGAATGCTGTGAGTTTCAGCGTGGCCACTGCCCTCCAACCACTCCTAGTATCAAACAACCCCATGAACTGGGAACGGCTGCTGGCGGGCTGAGGCAGTTGGGCTGAAGCAGGTGGGTCCTGCAGGTCCTCACATTCACCCAGCTGCTGGGCTGAAGCAGGTGGGTCCTGCAGCTCCTCACACCGACACCCAGCTGCCGGGTGCTGAGCAGGAGAGCGGTTGGGCTGCTATGGCTCCCAGGGCAGGGGGCAAGGGGGGACCAGAACCCGCCTCGCGGCTAGGAGCCCCCTTCCTCCCGCCGCCCCTGCACCCTCCCGGGGTCGTGGGCTGGGAGAGAGACCCTCCCTCCGCCCGCGGCTGTCGCAGTACCCGGGGCTGCGCGGCTGGACGCGGGCCCGCGCACATGCGCCCCCCGAACCCTTCGTGCACGTACACAAGCCAGCCCGCGCGCACCTCCCGCGCGCTCCCTCCGCAGCAGCCTCCCCTCCCCACCCCGCTGCTCCCCCCCGCCCGGGGCCGGACGTGGAGGGATGACGAGGAGCCGCCCCGACCCGGGCTCTGCGCGGCTGCGGACCGGCCGCTCCATGCGGGCTCCAGCCCCTCACGGCTCCTCGCCGCGATGGAGGCGAGTGGCTGCTGGCGCTGCCGACCTCTGCTTGTCCTGCTGCTCTGGGGTAAGTGGCGGGAACGGCCCGAGGGCAGCGAGCGGGGTCGGGCCGGGGTCTCTCGCCGCTACCCCCGGCCTCAGGGCGCCGGCGGCTGCTTCGGAGGCTGCGGGCAGCAGCCGGGCATCCCCGCGGCGGGTCGCTGCGGGCAGCGGCTGGGTCGCCGGGAACGGGGGAAGTTCGGAGAGGTGTGAGCTCTCCTCCCGCCTCTGCAGCAGCTGCCCTCGGGGAGGGGGCTTGTCCAGGGGTCTCTGCCGGGACCCGGGGGCGGCTCTGGCCGCGGACTCCCCGCCCGGCGGGGCCGGCAGCAGCAGCATCCGCGCCGCCGGATCCTGTGCAGGTACCGCTCGGTTCTTCCTCTCGGTGTCAGAAGAAGCGCGGTGGCTGCTTATTTTCCGAGGTAGTTTGTTTTAGGTTTATTGTCTCGCAGCCGAGTCAGAAGCTGCTGGGGAAGATCAGTTCAGATCTTCTTCACTCGGCAGCAATGCTAGAGATGCTGTTAATTCCACCCAGTCACAGAGAGAGAAGAGAATCGAGCCCTGTGCTTTTATCAGGTTTATCTGAGGACTTGAAAACTTAGTTTGCAGACTTCATGTCCGGACCTGGGGTTATTTCGTGTAGAGGAGAGGAGGGTGAGAAGAGACCTTCTTGCTGCCTACAGCTACCTCAAAGGAGGTTGTAGCCAGGCTGGTGCTGCGCTCTTCTCCCGAATCACTAATGACTGGACGAGGGGAAATGGCCTCAAGTTGCATCGGGGATTGGATGCAACTTAGATTGGATCTTAGGAAGAAGTTGTTTCCTGAGAGAGTGGCAGAGGACTGGAACAGGCTGCCCAGGGAGGTGGTGGAGTCCCCATCCCTGGAGGGGTTTAAAAACCAAGTAGCTGGAGCAATTGAGGCCATGGTGTAGGGGTTAGGGAGCTGTTAGGCTGAGGGCTGGGCTTGATGGTCCTGGAGGTCCTTTGCAGCTAGGATGATTCTGTTCAGATGCTGGAGACCTTTATATGAAAAGACTCACAAAGAAATGGATGCGTGTGTTGGCCGGGTTCAGTAGCATCATCTCGATCTGCTCTGTGAAAAGCGTCTCATGACTTTCCGATGCTCTGTGGCTTGTGGACTGCTAAAATCTCATCTCCATCGCTCGTGTTTCTTGTTATTTCCCAGCTGGATAGGAAAGAGAAACTGACCAACACCTGTCTTGACACGAGAAGAATTTATGCAGCCTTGATCCTAGGGAACCTGACAGAGCACTCTGTTTGCACAGGAAGACATCCCGCTGTTCCTGTGACTTCCACAAAGCAGAATTGCTCGCTGGAGATTCGTTCTTGGAGTGAGGGGTAACATTCCTGTGGCTCAGCCAGCTACAGAAAGATGTTTTTCATCGGAGAGATCAAGACAGATCAGTGGTGCTAGATGGTTTTGACTGTGCTCGTTGCTTTCTTGATAGAATGACACACTGAAAGTAAGAATGTGAGGGTATTTGTGAAGTGATAATGCATCGCTGTTTCTTGGAATTGGAAAGGACAGATGGAAAACAAGAGCTGAGGAAAAGGGACTGATTTCCTGGTAGAGAAGTCCTGTAAATCCTGATGTGAAGGTGAGGTTTGTCGTAAGGGAAATCACAGAACATTAGGGATTGGAAGGGACCTCGAAAGATCATTCAGTCCAAACCCCTGAAATGGAAAACTAAAGTTGCTCTTTGGGTGATACCAACGCAACCTAACATCAGGTATTTTGGAAGGATTTTTGTTTGAGTTGTGTTTTCATCCCTGTGATGATTCACCTGAGGCTCATGACCTCTCATTAAGGTAAAACTGTTGCCAGGGTTTCTGTGTGTTCTCTCCCGCTGAGTTCAGTGTGAAGCCTGTCTGGGTGAGGACTAGGGCAGTGCTTGTGGAGCTCCAGACGGTTGCCTTCTGCGTGTCTTCACTGTCTGGAGCTCCTGAAGCATTGAACAGCCTGTGTAGAACAGGCTGCCGTGCTCTTCCTCCTCGGCGAGGACGGGAAATAAGGCACATGACTGCTTGCTGCTAGCTGGGGGAGTTTAGACGCTGGATTTGCTCCGTGTGGGTGTGTATGGAGGGAAGGAATGTGTGAGCTGGGTACCTGGTACACAGCAGGCACCTTATCAGTCCTGTTCTTCCTGGGAAATGCCGGTAACACGCAGAGAGGCAGGAGATACAGAGCTGGACATGCCAGCTGTCAGGTGAGACCCCTGTGCTTTGCTTAGCAGAGCTATGGATGCTTAGAGGTACCTCCTTTCTGCATCTCAGAAACAGCTATGAATTTACCATGCTAGCAGATTCTTTTCTTCCCCTTCTGGGTTTGGAAACCGAGGCAAGGAGAGACGTAAGGGCTTGACAAGACTGTTAACAGACTAAGGAAAATTTTTACAGAAGCTGTTGTTTAAGCATCCCTGTTCAAACGTGTGCTCCTTCACCTTTACCCAACGCCTGCGTTCCCATGGTGCTGGTTGTGCAAGGATTGAAAGATCACAGCATCACGGAACATTAGTGACTGGAAGGAACCTAGAAAGATCACCCAGTCCAGTCCCCCTGCCACAGCAGAATCACCTAGATGCAGTCACACAGGAACAGTCCAGGTGGGTTTGGATCATTTCCAGAGGAGGAGACTCCACAAACCCCCTGGGCAGCCCCTGCCAGGGCTCTGTCACCCTCACCAGGAAGAAGGTCCTTCTCACATTGATGTGGAACCTCCTCTGTTCCAGCTCACACCCGCTGCCCCTTGTCCTGTCACTGGGTGCCCCTGAGCAGAGCCTGGCTCCATCCTCCTGATACCCACCTTTCACATACTGATCAACACCCATGGGGTCACCCCTCAGGGCCCTTTGTTCCCAGCTGAAGAGCCCCAGCTCCCTCAGCCTTTCCTCAGCAGGGAGATGCTCCCCTCCCTCCATCATCCCTGTGGCTCTGGGCTGGACTCTCTCCAGCAGCTCTGTGTCCTTCTGGAGCTGAGGGGCCCAGAGCTGGCCACGCTATTCCAGATGGGGTCTCAGTAGGACAGAGCAGAGGTGATGGAGAACCTCTCTCCATCTGCTGCCAGAGCGAAGCCGGGCACTAAGCTCTAGAGGGCTGTTCCTCCGTGGGTGTACGCGTGCCCGCTGTAGTGTGGCTCCTGTCCGGAGCAGTTTTCCTGGGCAAATTCGAAGGCTGTCTGAAGTTGTTCACGTTTCATAGTCCTGTTTCCCAGCGGTTTGTGAAGCTCAGTGTTTTGATTAGAGGAGAGCAGCAGGATGGTTGGAAAGTCTGGAACAGAGCCTGGCCCCGGGTTTCTGTTCTGACTTTATTATATCACATCCTGCAAACTGGAATGAAATAGCTGTGTCTGAAAGACTGAGTTCTAGTAACATCCTGAGCTTCCCTTGCAAGGAGCGTGTAACTCCTGGGAAGCTTGGACTCTAATGAGAAACAAACAAACCAAGAAGGGTGGGGGCAACAGTTTTATTGGTCTAAACTCTGAAAACCAAGGGTTTTTTTTTCCCCATTCTGTTCTCATGAATCTCTCCTGCTGTTCTGCAGCTGCAGAGGGTGGAACGAAGGAAGAGAAAACTGTTGTGGGAGTCCTGACTGTAATAGACCCAGGTGGGTGTGCGTGTGGAACAAATAAACCTTGGCAGAGCCCGACGTCTGATTCTCAGGCAGACCAAAGGGTTTTCATACAAGCGCTTCTCTCCCCAAACCACAGCTCGTTTTCTGAAGACACAGAGTTCCACACCAGGCAAACAGGAGGCAAAGCTGAGCCCATCAATATCCACCCTGAAAGCAGAGCGTCAAGTGTAAACCTTCTCTGGAGACACGTCAAACCCACCTGGCCGTGTTCCTGCTCTGGCAGGGGGATGGCGCTGGATGATCTTTTGAGTTTCCCTTCCAGCCCCTCATGCTCTGTGATTCTGTGACTCGATCTAGGGGATGCTGCTCTGGCAGGGGATTGACTGGATGATCCCTTCAATCCCTGATGCTCTGTGTGACCCCTGCTCTGACTGACTGTTGAATTCAGACATCTTTCCCACCATCTTTCACCCTTGCAGTAGCTCTGATTCCTTCAGCAGGATGGTGCTGCCCTTCTCCCGAGGTCTGCCCGCCCAGCAGGAGGCAGACTGATGCTGGGCAGGGTGACAGGACTGTTGTGTGGTGTTGGAGCTGGGTTGTCTGTGGTGGCTGTGAGCCGACTGCAGGTGGTAGCGCAGAGTGTCAGATGCTGTTTCCAGCTGGCTTGGTCCCCCCAGCCAGGGGGCATGGGGCTCTCTGTGTGAAGGTAACTCCAGATTGAAAGTGGGAAGGAGTGAAATGAGTTTTATTCCTGAATAAAATATCTCCTGAAGGAGACTGAGGGGTGACCTCTTTAACGTTTACAAATATGGAAAGGGGCAGCAGGTGTTGACCACAGCTGGAATCTTGTGCCCAGTGCTGGGCTCCTCGGTTCACAAGGACCCAGAGCTGCTGGAGAGAGGCCAGCCCAGGGCCACAGAGATGATGGAGGGAGGGGAGCATCCTCCTGCTGAGGAAAGGCTGAGGGAGCTGGGGCTCTGGAGCTGGGAAAGAAGGACCCTGAGGGGTGACCCCATGGATGTTGATCAATATGTGAGGGGTGGGTATCAGGAGGATGGAGCCAGGCTCTGCTCAGGGCACCCAGTGACAGGACAAGGGGCAGCGGGTGTGAGCTGGAACAGAGGAGGTTCCACATCAATGTGAGAAGGACCTTCTTCCTGGTGAGGGTGACAGAGCCCTGGCAGGGGCTGCCCAGGGGGGTTGTGGAGTCTCCTTCTCTGGAGACATTTCAAACCCCCCTGGACATGTTCCTGTGCGACTTGATCTAGAGGATTCTGCTGTGGCAGGGGGATTGCACTCTTGAGGTCATCAAGTCCAACCAATAACCCAAGTCTACCAAGTTCACCACTAGACTAACTCTCAGCACCACACCTAAAGGACCTTTAGACACCTCCTGGGATGCAGACTCAACCCCCTGCCTGGGCAGCCTGTTCCAGTGCCTGACTGTCTGTAAAAACACCTTTCCTGATGTCCAGCCTGACCCTCTCCTGGTGCAGCCTGAGGCTGGTCCCTCTTGTTCCATCACTTCTGACCTGTGAGAAGGGACCAGCACCCACCCTTATGCAGGGTCCCTTTAGGCAGTTGTAGAGGTTGATGAGCCTCCTGTTAGTCTCCTTCAGGCTAAACAGCCCCTGCTCCCTCAGCCTTCCCCCACCAGACTGCTTGTCCTGACCCTCCACCAGCTTTGTTGCCCTTCTCTGTACCCCCTCCATGTCCTCCTTTAAGTGAGAGGCCCAGAACTGCCCCCAGTACTCGAGGTGAGGCCTCACCAGTGCCCAGTGCAGGGGGAAATGACGTCCCTGGTGCTGCTGGCCACGCTATAGCTGATGTAAGCCAGGATGCCATTGGCCTTCCTGGCCGCCCGGGCACGCTGCTGGCTCTCCCTGCTCTCTTTGTATGAAGAAAGCAAATGATGGTCTCATTTAGGCTTGTAAAGGGATTAATTTTCGCGAAGATAATGAAGCCTCTTGCAGTTCGCACCTCTGCAACGGCCCCTTTGATTTCACGAGTGCAGCAGTGGGTGTTGTCTTCCATGAAAGCAGCCTTTTCAGGGGCTTTGCACAGCCAGGCTCACGTTGGGTTCACAGAACCCTGCTCATTTCCCCTTCATTTCAATGTCACTGTCTGTGCAGAACAACCTGAAAAGCCCCTGAAGAACTTTCTGATTGTCCCCCTGTGCTCAGCACTGGGGAGGCTGCACCTTGAGCACTGGGTTCAGTTCTGGGCACCTCAGGACAAGGGAGACATCGAGGGGCTGAAGCAAGGGCAGAGGAGGGCAACGGAGCTGGGGAAGGGCCTGGACAATCCATCTGGTGAGGAGAGATGGAGAGAGTTGGGGCTGTTCAGTTTGAGGAAGAGGAGGCTGAGGGGAGACCTCATCGCTCTCTCCAGCTCTCTGAAGGGACGCTGTGGAGACGCTGTTGCTGTCTCTTCTCACAGGTCGTTAGTGACAGAAGCAGAGGAAAGGGCCTCAGGTCTCAAAAGAGGAAGTTCAGACTGGCCATCAGGAAGAGATTCTTCCTGGAGAGAGTGGTCAGGCCCTGGGCTGGGCTGCCCAGGGTGGGGGTTGAGTCCCCATCCCTGGATGAGTTTACAAGTCACTGAGATGTGGTGCTGGGGGTTCTGGTTTAGGGGTGACCTAAACCTGCCAGCGTACGGTTGATGGTTGGTCTCAGTGATCCCAAAAGTCTTTTCCAACGTGATTGTATGATTCTGTGCTTCGGGAGGAATATGTGTGGGGATGACAAAAGGAAGGACCATGAAGGCAGAACAGACAGCCTTCTTGTCCACAAGTTCTTAGGTTTCATCTCCATTTGTAGGCTGCCTTCCCTGAAACCAGTCTGAAAAAAGGAGGGAGCTTTGTTACTCTCTAGAGGCTTTAAAAGAAACTGCATTTGTCTTGTGAGAAGTGTTCTGAAAGCTACAGACTGTCACCTCTGTCTTGAGAACAGCTGGATTCCACCAACTCAGTATCCTTTTCAACCAGCTCAGGAGCCCCATCTCCCTCAGCCTTTCCTCAGCAGGGAGATGCTCCCCTCCCTCCATCATCCCTGTGGCTCTGCACTGGGCTCTCTCCAGCAGCTCTGTGTCCTTCTGGAGTTGAGGGGCCCAGAGCTGGCCACAAGATTCCAGCTCTGGTCTCCCCAGGGCAGGGTAGAGAGGGAGGAGAACTTTGTTTCTGTAAGCTTTTTGTTCTGGAAGTCTTTCTAGCAAATGCTTCACTTCTGTTGTTCAGGAGTCATTCTAATCAGCTTTCAGTGCAGCGTTAATGTATGAAGATTGTAGGTGATGGAAGAAAGCAAACTTGAAGTCTTTCACTGCTGTGTCCTCCCACATCTTCAGTGGCACGTGCTTATTTGAAAAACAAGTCCAGAAACTGTTAACAAATGTGAGATGAAAGAAATCACAGACAGTGCCAAGAGAGGAACACTGGGTTCTGCATGAGCAGCCAGGTGTGCCCTCACCTGGTGGCTAGGCAGTGCTCCCCTCCCTCCATCATCCCTGTGGCTCTGCGCTGGGCTCTCTCCAGCAGGTCTGTGTCCTTCTGGAACTGAGGGGCCCACAACTGGACACAAGATTCCAGATGTGGTCTCAGCAGGGCAGAGTAGAGGGAGAGGAGAACCTCTCTCCATCTGCTAACCACCCCAGGATGCTGTTGGCCCCCTTTGCCACAAGAGGGCGACATTGCTGGCTCCTGGCCACCCTGTTGCCGCCAGCAGGTCAGTCCCCAGTCTGTACTAGTCCCCGGGGCTGTTCTCGCCCAGATGCCAGACTCTACACTGCCCTTGTTCTAGTTCATTCAGTGTCTCCCTGCGCAGCTCTGCAGCCCGTCCAGGTCCCACTGGATGGCAGCCTGGCCTGTTGGGGTGTCGGCTGCTCCTCCCAGCTCGGTGTCATCAGTAAACTTGCTGATAGTGCTCTCTGATCCCTCATCCAAGTCATTAATGAATACACTGAATAGTACTGGTACCAGGTGATGGGTGTGAGCTGGAGCAGAGGAGGTTCCACATCAGTACGAGAAGGACCTTCTTCCTGGTGAGGGTGACAGAGCCCTGGCAGGGGCTGCCCAGGGGGTTGTGGAGTCTCCTTCTCTGGAGATGTTTCAACCCCTCCTGGCCATGTTCCTGTGTGACTGGGTCTAGGGGCTCCTGCTGTGTTGGGGGGATTGAAGTGGATGATCTTTTGAGGTCCCTTCCAGTCCCTGATGTTCTCTGGTTCTGTGACATCAAAACTGATTGAAGCTGCCTGTCTCTCTGCTGTGTTTGCAAGATCCTGAGTGTGGCTGGAGCTGTGCAAACACAGGAGGTTTCTGTTAATGCAGATGTCCTGCAAACTGCTGATCAGAAGGCTCTTGCTAGCACAGTCTGTGTTTCCAGTTGGATGCTCTTCTGATATCTGTCCACGTGAGAAGCTGATGGCTTCGCAACATCAATATTTTTCAAACTGTGTGACTTCACTGTGCGAAAGGTGGAGAACAAACAACAGCCCTGCGTTTCTAAGTGAACAGACCACGCGTTTATTTATGACTCTGTCCTCACCTAGTCTTAATGGCAAAAGGATTCTTCTCCTCTGCCCTTTACAATGTACGGCTCAGCTGTGTTTTGAGTGGAGTCTCCTTCTCTGGAGACATTTAAAACCTGCCTGGACGTGTTCCTGTGCGACTGGATCTAGGGGATCCTCGTGGGGCAGGGGCATTGGACTAGATGATCTTTTGAAGTCTCTTCCAACCCCTAATGTTCTGTGAATGTGGCATCTTCTGCAACTTTTTCCCTTTAAGAAGCTTAAAGTAAAAATTTTCCTGTCCCTAATCCTTAGTGTTGGAAGCTACAGGAAACAGCAGTGTAGGCAGACCCATCACAAGTCACAGAATCATTCAGGCTGGAGAAGACCCCTGGGATCATCAAGTCCAAACATCAGCCCTGCTCTGCAAGGTCACCCCTAGACCAGATCCCCCAACACCACATCTAAGTGACTTTTAAACTCATCCAGGGATGGGGACTCAACCACCACCCTGGGCAGCCCAGCCCAGGGCCTGACCACTCCCTCCAGGAAGAATTTCTTTCTAATGTCCAGTCTAACCCTCCCCTGTTGGAGCTTGAAGCCCCCCCTGGTGCTTCTACTGCTGCTGAACTGTGAGAAGAGCCCAGCACCAACATCTCTGCAGTGTCCTTTCAGAGAGCTGTAGAGAGCAATGAGGTCTCTCCTCAGCCTCCTCTTCCTCAAACTGAACAGCCCCAACTCACTCCATCTCTCCTCATCAGACTGATTCTCCAGGCCCTTCCCCAGCTCTGTTGCCCTCCTCTGCCCTCGCTCCAGCTCCTCGATGTCTCCCTTGTCCTGAGGTGCCCAAAACTGAACCCAGTGCTCAAGGTGCAGCCTCCCCAGTGCTGAGTCCAGGGGGACAATCGCCTCCTTACTCCTGCTGGANCTCAGCCTCCTCTTCCTCAAACTGAACAGCCCCAACTCACTCCATCTCTCCTCATCAGACTGATTCTCCAGGCCCTTCCCCAGCTCTGTTGCCCTCCTCTGCCCTCGCTCCAGCTCCTCGATGTCTCCCTTGTCCTGAGGTGCCCAAAACTGAACCCAGTGCTCAAGGTGCAGCCTCCCCAGTGCTGAGTCCAGGGGGACAATCGCCTCCTTACTCCTGCTGGACAGCCTGTTTCTACCCAGGCCATGATGCCATGGGCCTTCTTGGCCACCTGGGCACCCTGCTGGCTCAGATTCAGCTGAGTGTGCACGATTCAGCTATTTAGGGGGCAGGTGGAAAGGGAAGACAACCCGCCGTGATCTGAATGTTCATTTTCCCTTCAGGCACACCCCTGAATAAACCTGACACTGGTGTTTGAATGAACATGTTGAGTCTTGTGTAGAAACCTCAGTCGTGCTCAAGTCTGCTTTGATCTGCGCTGGTTCTTTCATGTGATGGCATGGCGGTGTCTAACTCATCTCTCTCTCTTTTCCCCCCCACAGTTAATGGTCTAGTGACGCTGGGATTTGCAGGTGAGCTTTACTTCTGCGGTTCAAACGTTGTGTGATGTTGCGTTGGTGCTTATCAGCTGAGCAGCTCTTCCATCCTGTTTCATTCCACAGAATCACACAAGTACTGAGGCTGGAAAAGACCTCTAAGGTCATCAAGTCCAGCCCATGAGCCACCATCACCACAAATTTCATTTCAGTGATGAAATCATTTCCTCCTGCACTGGTCTTGTCCATTCTCTGTGCGGTCGGAGCATCTTGCAGTGTTTTGTGACGCTCAGTCTTAATAGTCTTGATGGAACTGTAGAGGTAGTCATGATTTTGAACCTCTTTTGCAGAGGATTGAGACAGAAAGGACAAGGGGCAGCGGGTGTGAGCTGGAACAGAGGAGGTTCCACATCAATGTGAGAAGAACCTTCTTCCCTGTGAGGGTGACAGAGCCCTGGCAGGGGCTGCCCAGGGGGGTTGTGGAGTCTCCTTCTCTGGAGACATTTCAAACCCACCTGGACATGTTCCTGTGCAACTGGATCTAGGGGATCCTGCTGTGGCAGGGGGATTGGACTGGGTGATCTTTCAGGGTCCCATCCAATCCCTAATGTCCTGTGATTCTCTTTATCCTATCAGAACAACAAGAAATAACAAGTCACTTGGTGTCCCTTCCAATCCCTGATGTTCTGTGATTCTGTGACACCCACCCTTCCCACATTTGTCAGCATTAATGGGGTCACCCCTCAGTGTCCTGTTCTCCTAGCTGAAGAGCCCTAGCTCCCTCAGCCTTTCCTCAGCAGGGAGATGCTCCCCTCCATCATCCCTGTGGCTCTGCACTGGGCTCTCTCCAGCAGCTCTGTCACACTACACTGCATTTTATACAGAGCTATTTTCAATACATTTATGTGGAAGTCTATTACCTGCAGTTGTGTAGAGAGTTGAATGTTGAGTTAACAGCACAATGAGCCGAATTGCGTGGAGGGCCGAATTGTGTGTGAAGGGCCCTTCTCCCCGGATGTTTGAGGTTTACGGTGCTTTCTGCCTCTGCCCAGGTGCGTACCAGCAGCCCAGGCTCTGCAACGAATCTCTCATGCTGGCGAAGTTGCCTGCCTGTGGGAAGTCCTTTGAAGAGGTGATGAAGAAGGTGGACTCGAAGAAGTGGTGCAACCTGACGGAGTTTATCACGTAAGAGTTGGCTCTGGTGTTGGTAGTTCTCCCCTTGTAATGGTGTTTGTGCTTTAAAACAGGCATCACCTCGAGTACCAGAATCCATCATCCCTAATAGATAAACAGGAGTAGCTGCAGCTAAACTGGGCACAGAAGTCAGAACTAACCGGAGGGCTGGTCAGTAGTTGCTGCCGTCACGTTACCTGAGGCACTCGTGTCTGGATTTACTCCTTGTTGCTGTGGGGGGGCTTTTTGTCTTCTTAGCTCTGTTCCTGTTCTGTGCTTGCTGGAGGAGGCGTTCAAGCAGCTCCCTGTAAGGCTGCCCCTTCCTTCCGTGAGAGAAGCTCGCAGGGCTGGTGCAGCTGGTCTGCCTCTGGGCTCTGTGAAGCCGGTCTGCTCATGCGTGACGCCTGGCTTTTGGGAGCGCTGAGAACCCTCTGCACCAGCTGAAGTCAGAGGAGGCTGCAGGTGCTCATCGCTTGAGAAAATGAGGCTCAAGTGCACGAGCTGCTGCCAGCCTGTGCGGGTGCTGCTCCGGTGGCTGGCAGGGTGGCCACAAGCTAGCTGATGTGCATCTGGTTGAGGGATGAACTTGGAGAGTAGGCTTGACGGTTGGACTCGGTGATCCCGGGGTCTTCTCCAGCCTGAATGATTCCATGATTCTGTTGTTCTGTAGTTGTCACCACATCTGTTAGGACATCATTTAGTCACTGATTTGTTCTTGTCTCATGCCTTGCCCCGTGTTTACTGTCACTTCATGTGATTTAATGCGATAGGCCGGTGTGGAGACTCTTCAGTCGATGTGACCAGGAAGACAGGGAGGTAAGGAGCTTTGAGTGATGAGGAATTTTTAGCGAGTATGTGATACCAAGTCTTGTTAGGTTAGTGCTTGCTGTTGGTTAATCCTGCCTTGCTTTCCTTACAGACAGGGCTACGCTGCTTTTTCTCTTAAAAGCACCCAGTACCTCCATTTGAAACCCGGCCGTTACAACACCTGTCCCCACTGAACTGTGGGGCACTTACAGTCTCCCAGAAGATCAGGTTTTGTGGCCTGAAGCTTTCTTAATGGAGCCAAGTGTTGCTTCCTTGGTCTTGTTGCCTTGGTTTGGGGTCAGTAACAGATCACACAATCGCAGAACATTAGGGATTGGAAGGGACCTAGAAAGATCATTCGGTCCCATCCTAGATCCAGTCGCACAGGAACATGGCTGGGGGGTTTGAAACGTCTCCAGAGAAGGAGACTCCACAACCCCCCTGGGCAGTCCCTCTCAGTTCTCTCTCACAGTGAAGAAGGTCCTTCTCACATTGGTGTGGAACCTCCTCTGTTCCAGCTCACACCCACTGCCCCTTGTCCTGTCATTTGAAGATGCTGACCAGAGCCTGGCTCCATCCTCCTGCTACCTACCTTTTCCATATTGATCAACATCCATGGGGTCACCCCTCAGGCTTCATTTTTCCCAGCTCAGGAACCCCAGCTCCCTCAGCCTTTCCTCATCAGGGAGATGCTCCCCTCCCTTCATCCTCTTTGTGGCTCTGCGCTGGGCTCTCTCCAGCAGCTCTGTGTCCTTCTGGAACTGAGGAGCCCAGAACTGGACACAAGATTCCAGATGTGGTCTCACCAGGGCGGAGTAGAGAGGGAGGAGAACCTCTCTCCATCTGCTAACCACCTCCCTTCTGATCCGTTGGCCTTCTTGGCCACCAGGGCCCATTGCTGCCTCCTGGTCATCCTGCTGGTCACCAGGACTTCCAGGTCCTTTTCTACCTACTTGGAATCTGTTCCTACTGGAATTAGCAGTTCTGATTTTTCCCAAGTTTTAAGTCTGAGTCTTTAGCAGAAGAGGAGAGGGCAACGTCAGTCTTCACCCGCGAGTCTGAAGCTGTCCCTCGCACGTGTGCGTACCGGATGGATCCCCTGCTGTGGTGGGAGCGCGGTGCGAGGGCTGTTCCCACAGCACCAGGTCTGTTCTGTTACAGCAGCAGCGTGGTTTTCCCAGGACACTCCACATAAGAAACCAGTCCTATAAACAGAAGCAGTAGGCTTCAGTCCCGTGGAAAATGATGAGGGGGGTCCACCCATGTTCTGTCCAGATGCGGAGGTTTGGAAAAGGAACTAAGGGGAAAAGATGTGCACGGCTGGAGCCAACTGTGATCTGATCTTCTGGAAAAGGAACCCTACAGTTGTTGCTCAATTTTAAAGCAGCTGGGAGTCGTGCCTGTTGCAGTCTGGCCAAACTAAACTCAACGCAGCGTGAAAGGGCCTGGTTTTCAAAGAGACAGAGTGAAACCTTAAGGAAGGACAGCCAGATGATGTTAGGATCGATGGGGAAGCAACCGGGGGGAAGATGTGGAAATGCTGCGGCCCAGTTCTTAAGGCTGGGACCCGCTGCCTTCGGTCGGCTGCGTCTGCGTTAGAGCGCCCTGAACGGAGTCATTCCCGTGGTCAGCGTCGGAGGATGTTTGAGTCTTCCCCACTGACTGCTGCAGGAAGTCTGGGGCAGATGCTGGTCGCTGATCGCATCCAGCTGCTTTTGTGAAAACATCTGTAGAGGAGGGATGCTCTGGGGAACCGTCAGAGGGGCTGTTTGCAGCTAAGGTGAGGCACTGGCTCGTGCCATCCTCACGGTAGCAGTGTGTCTCACGGCTAGGAAGAGGACACCTTTGGCTCGCGTTCCCCAACACTATCAGAGACAGTCCTGTCAGGAGGATGGAGCCAGGCTCTGCTCAGGGGCACCCAATGACAGGACAAGGGGCAGTGGGTGTGAGCTGGAGCAGAGGAGGTTCCACATCGGTCTGAGAAGCAACTTCTTCCCAGTGAGGGTGCCAGAGCCCTGGCAGGGGCTGCCCAGGGGGGTGTGGACTCTCCTTCTCTGGAGCTGTTTCAAACCCTCCTGGCCACGTTCCTGTGTGGCTTGGTCTAGGTGATCCTGCTGTGGCAGGATTGGACTGGATGGTCTTTTGAGGTCCCTTCCAGTCCCTGATGTTCTGTGATGCTGTGATTTGAGTTCTGCTTGGAACCCTGGGTGGCTGCCGCTCTCCTCCCAAGGCAGATGGATTCTGTAATTAACTGGAGTGTTATCAGTGGATGCAAAGCCCTGCAGATCATCAGAAAACATCCCGTGCTCTCCGTGTGCTCATAAAAATTCCGTGCAGAGGGGTGTGAAGATCGTGATGGAAAGTTCAGCTCGGAGGAGCGCTGAGAAGAACTAATTACTTTTCCCTCTGCGCACAGTGCGTTGGGTGTTTCCCAGCGCCTGTGCCTGGTCAGCCTGCGGTTCCTGTTTCATAGCTGGGTGTCGCCAGGTGTTTTTCTCCCCTAGCTTCCCCTTCAGGAGGTCATGCTGTTGTGTTACGGAAGGGTTGGGCAGGGTTGGGCTAACTGGGATCTGAGAACAGCAGCCACCCAGCCGATGCCACCTTAAGGGCCTTTTCAGAGGATGCGAGGCCGTTGTTTCTAGATGCTGCAGTGAGTGGGGAGGGCTCTGCTGCCATTTCTTTCCCTGCGAGTTTCTGTCCCCCGCTCAGAAAAGTGACTGCTCACAGGTGCCTGTTGTGACTGGCTCCTAAGGCCAGAGCTCCCCTTGCCTTTGGAAGGGAACTGGGAGCAAGCGCTCGTGCATGAGGGTGAGCTTGCTGGCAGCCTCATCGTTCAAGGTGCCTTTCAGTCCGCCTGGTTCTGCGATCCTGCGGAAGGAGCAGGAGTGTTGCTGGGGCCTGCAGAGCTAGGGAAGGGCTCTTCGTGGGTTTCCTCTTTGCTTGCTTTGCTGTTGAGGCTCAGTGCCTCAAGAGAGTTGAGCCTGACCAGGGCCCCAGGCAGACTGCAGGCTCCGCTGCGGCCGCGCTCAGGCGGGTTGCTGGTTTTGAAGCTGCTCCACACACTGGTTTGGAACTGGTGTCTTTTGAAAAGCAGAGCGGTTTGAAAAGCAAAGGCAGAAAGAGCCCTTGGGAGGAGTAAAAGACAGCCATGGTCTGCAAGACCCATCACAGCCCTGCTTCGTGTGGTGTTCAGACAAACAGGCTTCAGCACTGATCTTGTGAGAAAGCCGAGTACGGAAGAGGCCAACGGCTGCCGAGCAGGTGCCCGGAGAGCCGAGGAGTGGTCACCAGTGCTGCTGGCGTTCCGCTGAGCCAGGCAGCAGAGACTTCATCTCAGTGGTCTTGTCCAGCCTCAGTCATAACAAGGACAACAGCAATTCCATTGCAGCTGAAGCTTTTGCAAGGGAGAGAAGATCTTGCAGGTGGCTCTGAAAGTGATTCTGATGGCAGTAGCTGTTTGAAGAGGAGGGTCAGGGTGGGTGTCAGGAAGCCCTTCCTCAGGGAAAGGGTGATCAGAGCCTGGACTGGACTGCCCAGGGCAGTGCTGGAGTCCCCATCCCTGGAGGTGCTGAAGGGCAGCCTGGCTGTGGCCCTGAGTGCCCTGCTCTGGCTGCTGGGGTGATGTTGGGGCTGGGCTGGGCTGGCTGAGCTCAGGGGGCTTCTCCAGCCTCAGTGAGTCTGTGATTCCCAAGGAGAGAGTTTGTTGCAGTACCCCAGTAGCAGGGTAAGAACCAGAGTGGCTGTAAGCAGTGTGGGTTGTGTCTAGACCCTGGTGCGGAGCCCCGGAGGCTCTATTCCCAGCTCTGCCATGAACTGTGCTGCTGCTGGCAGAGTGCGATTCCATGTTGTGGCTGAATTTCCTCATCCAGAAGACAATGAGGACATTTCTTCCTTTGTAAAGCAGCCGCTGACACATCTGTGTTGTTAGCAGTGCTCCTCTGTTTACAGCCCTGGTTAAACAACAGAAACCACGAAAATGTTCTCGTGGAAGTTCAGCCTCTTAAAATAGCAACCTTTTGTGCTTTTGTTTGGGACTTCCTGGCCCTGGTGTAGGAATGAGTTGGGTTCTTTTAGCACTTAGTATCTGCTCTCTTGTCTTTGAAACCGACACAGTAGAGATGCCCACGCTGCTTTGTTTGTTTATTCATGTTGCAGTGGTGTCTGGCCTCTCGCTGCTGCTGTCGGGGCACTTCCCTGGAGTGTCACAGAATCCCACAGCATTAGGGATGGGAAGAGACCTCAAAAGATCAT
>VXBP01007037.1:0-76430 GCA_013400115.1 Rhinopomastus cyanomelas
ACAGGTCCTGGTTCTCATGGGGGATTTTAACTATCTTGATATTTGCTGGAAGACCTACTCAACGAGCCATCCATAGTGCAGGAGGTTCCTCCAGTACTTTGGTGACAACTTTCTGATGCAAATGGTGGAGGAGCCCTGCAGGGTCTTGTACTCACCAACAAGGAGGGTCTGGTTGCAGCAGTGAAGGTTGAGGACAGTCTTGGTTGCAGTGACTATGAGACGATGGAGTTCAGGATCTCATGTGACAGGAACAGAATACCTATCAGAATCACAAGCCTGGACTTCAGGAGGGCCAACTTTGGCCTTTTCAAGCGATTGCTAGGGGAAATCCCATGGGGCAGAGTACTAGCAGCTACAGGGGCCCCAAGATAGCTGGTTCACCTTCAAAGATCACTTCTTTAAAGCCCAAAATCAGAGCATTCCAACAGGTAGGAAGTCAAGAAAGGGAGCCAGAAGACCTGTGTGGTTAAACAGGGAGCTGCTGGGCAAACTCAAGAGGAAGAAGAAAGTCTATAGGTGATGGAAGGAGGGGATGGCCACTTGGGATGATTATAAGGCTCTAGTCAGAGTATGCTGGGACACAACTAGGAAAGCCAAGGCATCCTTGGAATTAAACCTTGCGAGAGAGGTGAAGGGCAACAGAAAGTACTTATTCGAATACATTGCAGGTAACAGTAAAACTAAAGGTAATGTAGGCCCCTGCTGAATGAGACAGGTGATACATTCCAATGACTTTACAGACAGCAGTGGTATGCTAGAGGAAGGTTTATGAAGATCTGTGCCGTGGGGTTTTTTTGGTCTTGATATGTTGAATAGTTTGTCTAATTGTCTAATGCCAATTCTGGCAGTAATTTGGTTTCTTAAGAATTAGTCTGAAAAAAGCAGACTGCAAATTTTCAGAGTGGTGAATACAATTAGTTTAAACACTGGTATCTGAAAATAGAGTTGTACCGTCCATGGTAGGTGCCATCACATCACCAAGGAGTACTGTACAGACTAAGTCATCAGTCCAGGCTTGACTGTTTTTCACAGATGAATATTCATGTGAAACACTAATCTCAGCCTGTTATAGAAAGTATTGCTTGTTCTGGAGAGCAGTTTGCACGTGGTTGGGCAGGTGCACTTCATTGCACACACACTGCTATCACAGGACAACCTTGCTGAAAAACTTGCAAACAAGATGCTTGTGGCAATGATATGCTGATTATTTTTGTCCCATCAGGTTAGACATTGTCTTTCCTTCAGCAGGAAGGTAGGATTGTTTCAGTTAATCCGCCTGGTACTGTAGTAAGATACAGGGAGTATCTTACTGTATCTCCCTGTAGTAAGTACAGGGAGTAAGATACTCCCTGATGATAGCCTTCATTTTGTTTCCCTGCCTCATTGAGACAGAGACAAATCCATTTAATTCTGACAGAAGCCAACATGTTCAACGCAATTTAAAAACTTGAGGATCCTTTAGCCTGAGCTGGGCTTCATCCTGAAGTTTGACTGTGCCCATCTGACCAAGCTAGTGGATTTTCACAGTGGAAGTTGTTTGCACCAGCATCAAACCATAACAGTGGCCTGAGTGATCTCCATCCCCACGAGGTTTTTGTGCTTATGTGGTGATTAGGTTGTTATTTTTGGTGTTTTTTGAAAATTTACTTAGCCACGGGTGCTCATGATCTTGCCCTTAACCTTTATCTTACTTTGGCAATAGAACCTGCTATTTGTAAGGTACCAGTAAGGTACATCAGGATCTTTGCTGCAGTGTGAGGTGGCAGCTTTTAGTGTTTTACTAGCATCAGTGGTTCCAGCTGTTAGGTTTTCTGCTACCTAAAGGGGCTTCTTTTGTCCTGTTTATGCCCATTCCACCTTAGCTCTTGTTTAATTCGCCTGTATTAAGTAAGTATTACTAAACGTGAGGGTTGCAGGATCATATATAGTGAAGTAAAACAAAATAAAGAGGTTTTATCAGATAAGGCTTTAGGAAAACGAAGCATTTTCTGCTCAAAACAGCAGCAGTGATTTAACAATGTAATCTCATCTAATATTAGCAACAGCCTGTGCTTTTAGGGAGCAAAATAATATCTAATCCACTGAATAAAGTTTATGTTGCATTAAATAATCGATCCCCTTTATAAAGATGGCTTCCCAGAAGTAATTTCATACACCCATGGTTTCATACATGTTATTTTTTCCCTTAGTAGTACTGGAGGCTGGAGAAATTACTTTGTCCTCCCAAATACAAGGTATCATAAAATAGTTTCATTTTACGGTCATGTTCTCCTTGATGTCACGAGGACCTTTATCTTTCCACCTTGCTTCATAAAGTTTTATTCCTCCCCACGTGTTTGGGTAGGGAAAAACCCCATCGGGAGAATTTGTTGTGTGCAGATGGATGTCTGTGACTGCCAAAATCCTTTTCCAAGTGAGAGAGAGTGGAAAGAGAATCCCAAGAAAGGAAGGGGACTTCTAGTGAAGACCATGCTTTATGGAAAACGAGAGGCAAGAAACCCTGTGGAAGATTGAATATTGCAATGCTGGAGCGGAAAGCCTGTTGATGTCAGGTTTTAATAATTCCTGGAATTTTGTATACAGAGTGAGGAAGGGGAGCGACAAGTCTTTGTTAACCCTTTCAAAATGAAGCTTGTCATGCTTATATTTCAGGCATGATTGTTGGTTTGGATGTGTTCTAGGTTTGTTGGAGGAATTGAGGATGTCAGATGTTCAGCGTTGACAGCAGGAGAGCAGCCAGAATCATTTGCTTCCCTTAGATGAGTGTGTTTTTCAAAAGTTATGCCTCGACTTAACTAACAGCAAGGCAGAGGAGATGAAGTGGATTACAGCGAGTGAAGAGTCCCTAGGGCAGGCAAAAGTCTGTGTTGCAAGAAGTGGAAAAAAAATTGCCGCTTCGCCATGTGAGGCAGATGAACTTGTAGAAGATCTCAGTCTTCAGTCGGTAGCAACCATCAGGTTGCTCAGCCATGGCAGCCTTGTAGAACAAGCTGCTTTCTGCTGTATTGTTTCAATATCTTTGATTACCTGAATGATTAATTAAATGTTAGGGCATGTCAAACGTGGCTGTGTATTGTGCCCAGTTAGCCATAACCTTTTTCCTTTGGCAGGCTTTGTGTGATTCAGAACAGGTTAGTCCAGTTTCGTGTAAGACTGTTTTTAACATTAGAGCTTGGTGTTCCTCTCAGGGTCTGGAGTAATGTTGCTGACATATGACTGTTAAGTAATATGTGGTGTGATTGCTTTTTTTTATTTATTCCTAAACTAGTCTTCCTCCTTTGGTAGGGCAAGTTCAATTCTTAAGAAGCAGTAGGTAAAAATCTCTGTGTGCAGAGTCTTACTGGGAATTTGAATAACTGCCTTCCTGTAGCTGGTGCCTTTCTGAACCAAAGACCTCCTAATTCATGTGATGGAGTTTTGGAGTCCAAGCTTTTATGAAGGAACAACTTAATCAGACAGTGGGGGAGGATACAGTCCATTTGCTGAACTTCACATAAATTAGTTGAGCATGTTTGTCCAGCTGGGCCAACATCTCCAGGTATGTTTTCTTAGATGTCTTTCCTCTTGCTGTGATGGCTGACCACTTGAGTCTTGACCAAAGAAACTTTCTGCAGTGGCCAGTTCTGTTACTATAAACAGCTCTTAATAATTAGCAAGGGAGCCTCAGAGCAACTGGAGAGAAAATAGCTGCCTGTTGGCAAAGCAAATCACAGAACATTAAGGATTGGAAGGAATCTTGAAATATTATCTAGTCCAATCCTCCTGTCACAGCAGGATCACCTAGATCAAGTCACACGGGAACATGTCCAGGAGGGTTTTAGACATCTCCAGAGAAGGAGACTCCACAACCCCCCTGGGAAAGCCCATTCCAGTGCTCTGTCACCCTCACCGTAAAGAAATTCCTTTCTCATATTTATGTGGAGACTCCTATGTTCTAGCTTGCACCCATTTCCCCTTGTCCTATCATTAGATGACACTGAGAAGAGCCTGGCTCCATCCTGACATCTGCTTTTTCCATGTT
This sequence comes from Rhinopomastus cyanomelas, assembly GCA_013400115.1. Lineage (NCBI taxonomy): Eukaryota > Metazoa > Chordata > Aves > Bucerotiformes > Rhinopomastidae > Rhinopomastus > Rhinopomastus cyanomelas. The sequence goes on from VXBP01007037.1 coordinate 4,022, forward strand.
TATAAACATTGATGAGGTCACCCCTAAATCTCCTTTTTTCTAAGCTAGAGAGACCCAGCTCCCTCTGGTGCACTACCTCATATCAGGGAACTATGAGGAGGCAGAAGACATGAGAGTGCTCCTAGTATGGTGGAAGAGCCTTCTGCCAGGACAGACACATCTGAAGTGACCAGGTGAATCTGCTTGTTGACCTTGTAGCCTCAAGGATCCACTGACAGCCTCTTTTATCTAGATGAGCTGCTGTGTCACGTTGCCTTTGGGTATGGTACCCCAAAGTAATACCGCTAATTGTCCCTATTCCTCCCTCTCACGTTGTGTTAGTGTGGATCCTTGCAGCCATGCAATCCTATAAAACCCACCTGGCTTCATAACAAAATTCTTTAGCTGCTTGGACATGTTTTTTTAGGTTAGTTTTCAACCTGGCTCAGTTACACTGTCTGGTTCACCACTTAGACGCTTGTGGCCAGGCGGGAGGGCTGGGATGGAGGAACCTTGGGCAAATTAAAGGAAGAGCAGGCTGCGGCTCTTAGAGGAAGAACTTGTTTGTGCCAGCTTAAAGGGATTGAGAAACCTATATTGTAAGCAGTATAAGAAGCTTTTAGCATAATTTATGTCATACTTTCATGCAAGTGGCCGACTGTAGAGGGAAACTACTGTTGTGGCAAAACAGGCTGCCCTAGGAAAAATACAGGCTGCTGTTATAATCTGAAGCTGCGGTCAGGTTTGTAGGAGGATCTATGTGGTTTCAACTACTGCTACGTCTGTAGTGAAAGCTATTGCAGATCTGTAGAAGAAAATTGTAAGGGAAGTCATCTGAACAAAATTGATTCAATCAGCATCTGAAGGTTTTTAACACGCTGTAAGAACTGGTGGATTTCTGGTAGGTGGAGCATCTCTTGCAGAGGGAAGCAGGTCAGCTCTGCCTTTAAGAGCTCTTTTGCAGCAACATGCCGTTTGTCTGTTGGCATGGTGGAGCACTGGAAGATTTGAACTGAAAACATTAGTAATTATCCTTGGACAAATGCTGTTTCGCTCTTGAAAAAGCACAAGTCCAAGTTCTGTATCATTTTGCAAGCCAGTCAGATGCTGAAGCAGAACCCAGTGTCCCTTTTGCATTGAACTGTAGAAGGAATAAGTGGTGTTTCTCTGCAGCACAGGGGTAGAACTCTTCAGCCAAACATTTATTTAGTCTGAGGAAAAGCCAGGTAAAAGCTGAGTGTCTGTCTTTCCAGTGCTGGTATTAAACCTGTACTTCATATGGTCTAGATAACATCTCAAGAGATGCCAGATTACTTGCAAACCTTAGCATAAAACAACTTGGCAGAAAAGTTAAATATTTAACAAATATTTAAATATTACTAGCGATCTGGTCTAGTGACCAGGATCAGTAAAGCCGAGTTAAATTCTGTAATAATTGATTCTTAGCTATTTTCTCTTGTGAAATTAATGGTAAACAATATCTTTTCAATGATGGCTTAAGATTTCTCTTCATCCTTCCTTTCTTCATCAAGAAGGTAGAATTCTTTTCAACTGTAGAATCTTGGATGTCTTACGGCCTGCCTAATGGCTTCAGAGGAAGAAAGCCTTCAAAAGTTTTGAAGTTTGCTCATGGGATCCAGTTGGGCTGGCTTTACTGCTGCTTAAAGCACATGTGTGATTACCTGAGACTTGCTGCGTGCTCTGTAGCTTGATTGAAGTCATATGCGTTGGCACTGCTTCAGAAAATCTCATTGCTCGTCGAACAGTGCGTCCTTATTCCGCACAGGCAAGAGATATCGGGAAACATGCACTAAAAATAGTTTAGTCTTAAGAGATTTGGGCTGGGATGGCTGTTAACTCTGTTTATTTTGGATCTGCCAACCAATCGCCTGACTGCCAGGTGATGGTACCACAAATACAGAACCAAAGCTTGTCAACCTGTAGGTCCTAAACATAGAAAACACACTAAGAATTGTTACCAGAAGTAATTTCCCCCAGGGCCTTGTGTTACATAATTGTCTACTGTGGGCTTTTTGTGCATCTCTAGCATCTTGGAGAAGAGAACCGCTAAATGTTGTGGGCTGCAAGTAGGATGTCTGTAGCTCTTAGTCTTTATAAAGACCTAAAGAAAGTCAGCAGTTTTCCTCCAGTTTTTTCTGTAGTTCATGTGCTTTGTCTGTGAATGCTGTGTGTTTGAGGCACAGGATTTACTGAAAGACTCATCAGGCCTTGAAACAGGCTGCCCAGGAAGGGCGTCGAATCGCCATCCCTGGACTTGTTTAAAAGTCATGAAGATCTGAAGCTTTGGGCTTAGCAGTGGGCTTGGACAGTCGGATTAATAGTTGGACTTCATGATCTTGAGGGGTTTTTCCAACTTAAATGATTCTTTGATTACTGTCATAGCCTTGTCAAGCTGGTACTGTGCTTTATTCCTCATGTAGTCATGTTGTGTCTTATGTGTAGGTGGAAGACAGATATAACAGATAGTATTGCAGGCAATTTGAGCAGCTTTAATGAAATTTTGCTTACAGATTAGCCTTCTGAATACATCATTTGCCCATTTTTCTTGAAATATTAACTACTGGTTTATAGGTTGTTGTCACTGTCATGATGCAGCCAAAAGTCAAACTGGTGCAATTAGGTTGAAGACCTGTTGTAATTGGTCCCCTCCTCCCATAAGTGCTTGGCAAGATCAGAGATATTTCTGTATTTAACCCAACCTACGTACAACGCCCAACATGAACCTCTTTCTGTAGCTCGAATTTTTGTTTCTATTTCCTTGTCCTTTAGGTCATAAAAATGTCTTTTATAACTTTCTAGATAGTGGGAGTTGCCTGGCAGGACAGGGAGCATGGTTTCAGCTTCCGGAGATAAATGTTGCCTCATACAGTTTCATAGAATCACAGAATGGTTTAGGTTGGAAGTGATCTCAGACATCTAGTTTCAACTCCCTGCCATGGGCAGAGACACCTCTCACCACACCAGGTTATCCAGAGCTGTTTCCCACCTGGCCTTGAACATTTTCAGGGATGGAGCAGCCGCATCCTCCCTGGGCAGCCTGTTCTAGTGTTTCACGAGTTTAGAGATTTAAATTGTTTTTGCTGCATGGCCAGAAGGCCAGAAAGATACAGGTAGAAGGATAAGGGGATTGGACTAGATGAACTTCACTGTCGCTTCCAACCCAAACCATTCTATGATGTTGTATTTTAATCCTTCTTTTCTGCAGATATAATTTGCTGCAGAGTTCTTTGCTGTGTAAGGTTTCCTTCCAGCAGGTAAATGAATTTGTCTCCCTTCTTACTAAGGAAGGATGCTGCGATTCAAACCTGCCCAACTCCAAATGAACTTGGTAAAAGCAGCAGCAGAATCTCAATCGGTCTAAAAGGCGTATGAACACAACCTGCAGGACTTGTGAAAGAACTGGAAGAGCTGAGAGGCTCTTTTTGTTCTCTGGCTCTTGGAGGCAGATGAAATTGCTGCAGAACAGCTCGTGTTATGCTCACCACAAAATTGGCATAATGGAACAGTCATTCCCTGTTCCTTTAGATAAAACTTGTCTATTGTGCTGCTTGCTATTGGACTGCTTTTTTTTCCTGGTGTGTTTAAAATGTGCTGTGTGAATTACAGCTTCAAAGGCTGCCTCCATCTATCATCTGTTATTCCCATCTCCTAAATTATCTGATTGTTCTTCATCATCTTCCACTGCAAGAACAACTTTTTCAGTCGTCCCTGAAGAGCCAATGGGCTAAATCTTAGCTATACCCTTTTGCCCTTTCCAGTACCAGCCTGGTGTCACCCTGCTTGTGTAGGGGGGCTACCCCAGTGTATTGTGAACCGTTCTGGTCTGATGAACTGCCTTCCTCTCCCTACCCTGCAACAGTGGATTAAATGAGGTGTTTAGGGCAATTGAGTTAAATCCTTTACAGGCAGCCACAGAAGGGGAAGTTAAGCGTAAGAAAACTGAGACTTTAAAGCCATCTCATACAGGAGGGTTATTTGTGACCCTTAGTCTATTATACAACATGCCATGTTCTGAGTGATTTCAGCGTAATAAGAGGTGATCAGTAGAATTTTTAAGTTTGCTTAGTGTAATTTTGCCTGAGTCTGCTGGCAATTAAACTCCTTTTATGGGTAGTCTGTAATTAAAATAATTACTTCTGCTCTGGAACCTGCATTTTGTAGGTTTTCCTCAGCCAGAACTTGTGTCCTGAAGAGTGGATGTGGAGTTGTTTCAATACACCCAGTATGTAACCTCATTTATAATAAACTAAGAGCCCTTCAAGGCTTGAGTTGAAACCTCAGACATTAAAGAGAATTGCATCCCTCCCCCTCCTGAGATGAGTTCAACACCATAGTAACAACTGGAAGGAAGCAAATTCTGTGCGTAGGAGCCTAGGAGGAGAAAAAGCCCAGACCAGAAAAAATTCTTTTGAATAGAAGGATAAATGCTCTTGAGTTACACCTTGGAGGAAGGTCTAAGCAGGATGAAGTGCTCAAGCTGACGTTCCAGTGTCCAGTTACTCTTCTGACATGCTTCAAACCCCAGATGTGGCATCTTGTCTCTCAAGGTTCATTTTTGGGTTCACTGCTTCTCAATCTGGTTTGTGCTGGAGCCCACAAGCAGGTTTTGCTGCCAAAATTGAAGGGGCAGACAGCCGCATCTTGTGGAACTGGACCCCTAAGGGATTTTGTCCTGGTATGTGAGTTCAGCCCCACTGTGTGCAGAGGTGTCAATATTCATCCTTCCAGTGCAGGCTTTATGTAACCTGGCTTGGTATGAAATGCTCTTTCAAATCCTAGACATTTCAACAAGTTTTGATTTCTTGTGTACATATTGTGTACATCTGCTTGGGTTTTGTCTGTGGTGTGAAGGAAGGGGAAATGCAGGAGAAGCTTGATTAGTTGGATTATATTTCACTAGTTTTAATGTATGGAGTTGACAGTGTGTGAGTGCAAGGCAGAATGCCAGCTGTATCCTGAGCTGTATCAGCAAAAGTGTCACCAGCAGATCAAGGGAGGTGATTCTCCACCTCTACTCTGCTCTTGTGAGACTGAGTACTGTGTCCAGTTCTGGAGTCGCCAAGAGCTTCTGGAGAGAGTTCAGCGTAGGGTAACAAAGATGANTGAGGGAGTCCAGTGCTAGGTGCACAGGGATGATCCAGAGGGCTGGAGTACCGCTGCCACGAAGATAGGCTAAGGGAATTCAAACTCTTCATCATGGAGAAGCTATAAAGCAGCCTTCAAGTACCTGAAGTAAGTTACAGGAAAGCAGGAGAGGGACTTGTTGCAGAGGACTCTAGCAGCAGAATGGGATGCTTTCAGGCTAAGAGGGGAGATTTAGGAATTCCTCCCTGCAAAGGTGCTGAGGCACTGAAACAGGTTTTCCTGTTGTGAAACAGGAGGCTGTGGCTGCTCCACCCCTGGAAGTGTTCAAGGCCAAGTTGGATGTGGGCAACCTGGTCTAGTGAGAGGTGTCGCTGCCAATGGCAGGGGGTTGAAACTAGATCTCTGAGGTCCTTTCCAGCTTAAACCATTCTAGATTTTTATGATATCATATCGTTCTACTTTCAAGGACTTCAGAAGCTTCATAGGATGTGAGAGTAAGATACAGATGTTCTGGTCTCATGTACAGAGAGCAATGACAGATGTATGTGCTGTGTATGTCTTCATTAGAAGTTTAATTATTTAAATGTTGTGTTCCTAATGGTTTGGTTTTCCTCATGCTAGCTGGATGAGTTTCTTTGTTGTAGGGTGGTTTAATGGTTACTGCAAAGTAACTGGCAAAGTCCCGAAGTCTAAAGTCTCTGCCTGAGTGGCAGAGAGTAAATGGTGATTGATGAATCACCTTTTTTGGCACAGTCCTGGAAAATCCAAGGCGCTTTCTTAAATGGAACCGGCATTAAATTCCTCAGAGTTCATTTAGGTTTGTGTTCTGAAAATCTCAAACAGATTATCTTCTGTGGCTTTATGCAGCACCACAAACTAGAGGAACTCATGATTATAGTTAAATATTGGTTAGCTATGAGGAGTAACTGCACAGAAGGGAGGAGGGAATGTGCAATAGAAGACTCTACACTAAGCAAGGACAATGGAAAGCTTTAAGCAGGAAATAGGGTATAGGTTGGAGAGGGGGAGGCACAATATCCTGAAAAATGCTATTGAAATTTTTAAATGCTTTTTGTTGCAGATTAATCAGCCGCTCGATGGGGATTAACAGTGGAGCACCTCTTTGTGTCGCCTTTCCACCTCTGTGTAGCAAGAATAACAACTTCAGCACTTCTTCAATAATAATTATGAAACTGGTATTAACTGAATGGCAATTATGGATTTTTAACTCTAACTCACAGTAAACCAGCAAAGCCATATGTGGAAATTCCTACCAAATAGCATTTTGTTCTGAACGTCTCGTCTCTAAACAAGAAGTTGCAAGATACCCGTTTGTGCAAGAGGAATACAAGTGTCACTTGCCTTGAGGAACAGAAGCTGAATGAGAAGACACCCTAACTTGGTGGTGGAGTTATGGTAGTATTATTTATCTAGATATAACAAATACCTATATATTTTTTTATGGTAATGAAAATGGCTCCCCAGAATGCTGACTCGGAATCTATGCAAGTTCAAGATCTACCTGTGGCACAGCTTCAGAAACCAGAAAACAAGGAGAATGACAGTAGGGAGGAGACCATTAGTGAAGGATCTATAGACCGGATACCGATACGCCTGTGGGTGATGCATGGTGCAGTAATGTTTGGCAGGGAATTCTGTTATGCCATGGAGACAGCTTTGGTTACACCCGTGTTGTTACAGATTGGTAAGTAATTGTCACTTATGTTAATCACAACTTTCTGTATCTTTTTTGCATTGATTGAAGTGAGAGGAAGAGGGCAATGGGGTCTACCATTGGAAAATACACAAAGTAAAAAGGATTTGGGGACTTTGTTACTGACTGAGCCACAGGTTCAGTGGTTTGGCTGTGGTTAAGTGGAAGGATTTTTGTGTTCATTCATCTCCTATCTAGTATTGCTTCCTTTTGTAAAATATTTAACCTGATTTAAGACTAAAATTCATTACTAAAAGGTAAGTGTCATAGAAACTGCATCAGACTATAAAGGATTGCAGTGAGCTGCTTTTTTCATTCATGGACAAATATTTCAGGTAACTTTGGAATACACAGATAAAATGGCTTTTCCAGCTAGTAGTGAAACGCTGTCTTTGATTCAACCCACTAGTGAGTCTTCTTTTTGTTAATCTGTCTAGTTTCTAACGTATGACTATGTATGAATTAAACCATGATGCTCTTAGGTAATAATGGGAGGGAAGTGTGGATTAGGATGGGAGCAGACAGTGTTAAATGCTGCAGTGAGCACTATTTCCCGTGGATGGCTCCCAGTGTGAGCAATATCTGGTTACCTGTATCCAGTCCAGAAAATCATGTTCTCTATTAGTTATCTCAAGGTATTGCATGAAGCAGAATGGCAGTACCAGGCTGAGCACGCTTCCTCTGCTGAATAAATCAAGTGTATTTCTAATATTTGCATATTCCGTGTCTGCTAATGTTTGCTTTGGCTTATAGGTGCAGTTGTGCTGTGGCACACGCTCAGCGGGTCTCTGATATTCACTGACTCTTATTTACAATAGTGTTGAATAATTTCCATGTTGGCATCTCAAATTAAATGTATTTTTATATTGGCTATGACAAAAAGGCAGCAGAGATTGAACTCATGAATGTGTGATGTGCAGCTCCTTTTGTGCAGTTTTCCTGCAGTTAAAAATGTGGTTTTGTAGGGAAATTACTGGTTGACTTGTTTTGAATAAACAGAGAGGGGTCAATAACCAGTGCAGTTAGTGCCATGAGAGGTGCTGGTGAATTCTGCCTCCAACTTTTCATGAAAATTTTGATTCTTCAGAGCTCATCAAATGTTCTCCTTGGATCCATTTGTGGCATAGTTAAAATAGATGACAAGCAGGAGCTTTCTGATCAGTCTGACTTGCTGAATAAAATATGTGTAGCTTCACCTCCAAATCTTTATAACACTTAAAATGTCATCTTTTGGGTGAGCTGAGACTTGGAGGCCTCGGTGCTTTTTACCAGCAATGTTGGTTCAGTCACTGCCTGCCATGAATGCAAAAGCCTGTGTCCTGTTTTGCATGGAGAACATTCCTCCCTCCCAGGCTCCCCAGTTCTGTAAGTGACCTGTACTTTCTTGTTTGTGCAGGTACTGGGATGCTTAAAATGTAGAGCTGGCCTAGCTGACTTTTACCACTTAGCCACAGAGTATGGTCAGGCAGTCTAAATAAAACATCCTCTTAATTACTGACCAGTTGACTAGTTTACATTTCTTTTGTGAGCTCTTCTACAGGATCTGTTTCCTCCAGATAATGAATCTCTCTTCCCTTCCTTCCCTAACCCCAGTGACCAAAATCATGGTGGGATTCAGGGGAAGGGAACAAAGAGCTCTCCCTTCATCAGTTTTCTAACTGGCAAACCAACAAAGCAATGCACAAGGCTATGAGGATGCACCAGTGATGTTCCATGCCATGGAGGTAGCTGGTTACAAACGTTTAGTGCTTTGGGGACTAATTGAAATCTTTTCATGCACTGGCTCATGTTACCTTAACAGAATAAACAGTGTTGGATTCACTGAAGGGTTAAGTTCTTCACGGGTGACTTATCTAGGCTGTTTTGTAATTACCTCTTACATGGCTCTGTTTACCTTTATCAACCTCAACATCTGTCTACCTCAACAGGAGCTATATTTATTCTTCACTGGAGGGGGTTGCATATAGCTGTGGAACTGTTGTAAATACTCGCTTTGCTTCTTGGTTTGGTAAAAGCAACCTTCAGTTGTTTTCTGTGGGATTCAATTGATTTGAGCAGCTTATTTTTGAGAACTGGTACCCGTGGAAGTGCAGTGAGTTTGCTTAGAATAAACTGAAGACTCGGAAGCCTTTTGGATTATGCAAGATGTATATTGGCTGTTAATTCAGCTGTATGGTGTGTGCTTGTTTCTGTATCTCAAAACTGGGTGACAGCTGCTTGGATTGATGGATAGCGAGTTGGAGAAGTCTGGAAGGGCCTAAATTGCTATTCCCCATCTGAAATAAGTTGAATTGTGACTTTAATATTTTTATTGTTGTATTCCATTGCCATGTCAGAAATGCAGCTACTAATCCGTATCAGCCCTGTAGCCATAACTGGACTTCTGTAGCTTAGCAACAGGAGCGAGCCAAAGATATATTTCATTGTTTTTATTCTAACTTGCTCTTTGGTTTCTTACTACCTGCAGCTTAGGAATTCAAAGTGAAGGAAACAGCTTGTTTAGAAGAATTCAAAGGATACAAAAATATGCCAGTTGTAAGGCTGACTCCAGAATAAATTATGTTTTTGTGCTTTCATGAGTTTTGATCTCTAGAAAACTTCATTAACCTCTTTTTAGAGACCTGCTCATTCAGCAGTTGCTAGCAGGCAGCATCAAGACTTTGCTAGAAAATAAACTGTCAGCACCTTCAGTATAGGTTGGAAAACAGTTACTCTTGAGTCTGTTCTGTGCATTAACTCTGTTTGCTTACCCTTGTATTATAAACTCATAGGAGCAGGATGAGACCTTTGTCTTCTGAAACATCTGGCACTTAATGCTGCTTATCTGTGAGAGGGAATTAAAATCCCTGCTATTGTTTATAAACAGCAGAGTATTCCATCATTAAACTTCCCTTTGAAGGATTAAATCTCTAAAACTACTTCCAGTTCAAGAGCAGTTCATGGAAAATTTGGATACACTTAAAAATGAGGTTGGAATGGATTTGGAGTGAATGAAAGCAAGGAGGAATGAGGCTGGTAAGGTGTCAGCTTGGAGAAATTCTTCAGCTTTTGGAGAAACTCATTCAGTGCAATCATGGTACAAGGCTTCTGCTAACAAAAAAAAAATGAAATAACATAATTTGGCAATTTCAGATTATTTCAGTTGTACTTTGAGCACAATTTGAATTGTAGTGCAAGCAGCAAATCCACTTTCTTTCTCTGGACAGGTGGGATTTGTGTACCTGTTCTGCCAGGGCTACAGAAACAAAATCTGTGTTCAGTGATTTGGACTGACTGCTGCTTTCAGCATGAAAAACTGTCTGGCTAATGAGTTGTGGTGGTTGTAAAAATGAGGCTTCACATTTTATGTTTAATATGATAAAAGCTTTGCCAAGCCTTTACCGTTGCTTCAAAAGCTCTTTTCAATGCTATTGAGTGTTTTATGAATAGTTAATAGGCACAGAATCAACTGTCAGCACCAGGACGACTCCTGGCTCCCCTGCGTAAATTAAAAATTACACGGGTGCTTTTAAAAAGAAACTGTACATTTAGATAAGAGCATGGAAGGGTTTACATGTGCTGCTTAGTTTTATAGTGTCACTTAAATTTAAGGATGTTTAGGGATATACAGGAATAACCTTGATTTTTATGTGTTTTGTATCTATCCTTACTCCCATTTCTTTGTAATGGGCTATTATAGTAAACATTAGCTAGTCCACCATTAAATATTGAAGCTGGCCACTCTAAGCTTAACTCTCCGTAAGCATCCTGATCATTTTAGGGAGTAACACTAAGGAACAGAATTTCTGGGAATAGAACTTTTCAGTGCTAATGAACAGGTTTTAATAAAGGGAAAGGCTGAGCTAAGCAGAGCATAATACCAAAGGTAATTTCTGTTTGGAAAATGGATTATTTTTCTCATTAAATGCTTTTGAATCTGCAAAATGCAGTTGTTCATGTCTCCTGAGATATGAAACAAGTTTCCTGTATATGTTATATATATATATAAAAGTGGTGGGAGGGGAGTTGGGCTGTCATCTCTCAGTTAATGGCTTTAGACGTGGTATCTCAGGCAAAAAACTATTAACTACTGTTCAGAATTCTTCCAATCTAAAGCTTAGCAGACCATGCTTAAAGGGTCTTGAAAATCTAGTTCATGGGAAAATACCAGTATGGAAAAAAGTGTTTTAAGCAATAATTCTAACTGCTGATGCTGAGAAATCTCCGAGTGGTAGCTGGGAAATCATTACGCAGGGGAGATTTAATATCGTGGCGTGAACTTTTAATATGAAGCAGTGAATCCCCCTCATTGAAATTGAGCATTGATACCTGTCAGAGGAGAATGTATGCAGGTAAAGAGGAGATTAAGGAGATGTACTTGGAAACGGAGAACAAAATGTTACAGATACGTTGGCTTTTAGGTATGTTTCTTCAAAGGAATTAAGGTATCAGTTGCTAACTCAATTCAGCATGGAAGGGGGGATAGTCTTCCTAAGGCTAAGACTGAGATCAAAGGGAATCTAAAAACCTTAAAGATCTGGTAGGGGAGAAGGGAACAAAGGGGTTAGAGGAGCTTTTAGGGGCTGCCCATAATTCAAGTGGAAAAAAAATGCTGACTGTCTGGAAAAACCCTGCAGATGGAGGAAGCTCTTCACCATAAAGCAGCGGTGACTCATTACTTCAGCTTAAGTGGTCACATTTATTCCTCACTTCTGCCAGAGGTTACATTTATGTTAAGGTTATCGGTATATTTATAACTGACTGTCCGCAAAGCGGCATCTTACCATTGGAGCTGTGCCTTTCCTTACCCTGTCTTACTGGGAAGAAACTGTTTTGAATTGCTGTAACCTGCTTTTTCACCCTCAGAGCTAATTTCTGCGTGACCCAGCTGCATCTGGGCTCCCTGGAGTAGAGCTACGTCTGATACAGAGAGTGAACCGCAAGATCTGGGTTCCTCCAAAAGAACTTAGGGCTTGAGAGCTGACCTGTCCCAAGAGGGGACTGTAACAGCTGAGGACAAAAATTGAATATATAGCTGATCCAGAAAGCTTAAAATAATAAACAATTATGTTTTTCAGCCTGTTTAGCTTTGAAGTTAGTCTTTAAGATCATATAAAGCTTTGAGTCAGCTCTCAAGCGGTGGAATGCATAAAACGGCAAATATTGTGCCTGAGGCACATGTTAATTGCCCTATAAAACCTAAAACCTCCCCACCCATTTTTTTTGTCATTGACTAATTTTTTGCTCACTAAGGGGTTGTGTAATACTAATTTTAGTGTTCTTGGTTCAACCAACAAGTTGGCAAGGTTTTTGTATTGTGTACTGCTCCCTTTTTGACCTCTAATCAATAGCAGCACAGGTTTTGAACATGCGTAGTCCTTAGTGGAAGGTTTGGCTAAGGATATGTTTGAGGCAGAGTAACACAATCTGGCCTTCCAAGGCATAACTGAGAGCACATGGCAGGTTTTCAGCCAGGATGATGTGAGGATTCATGCTGGCTTCAGGATCTTGCAGGCTGATTTTTGGATGAATAACCTTGCTAGGAAAGAAGGGCAACAAGATTCATCAAGGGTCTGAAGAACAGACCTTGTGAGGAGCAGCTGAGGGGAGTGGGGTCAGTCTCTTCTCACAAGGAACAAGTGACAGGACAAGAGGAAATGGCCTCAGGTTGCACCAGAGGAAAGTTAAGTTGGACATTAGGATAACCTCCTCATAGAATCATTAGGGATTGGAAGGGACTCCGAAAGATCATCTAGTCCAATCCCCCTGACACAGCAGGATCACTTCACTGGAGAAGTTATGGAATCAGAATCACTCAGGGTTGGAAGGTTGGACCACCTGATCATCCAGTTCCAACCCCCCCACCAGGCTGGGACACCCCACCCTAGACCAGGTTGGCCAGAGCCTCATCCAGCCTGGCCTTAAACACCTCCAAGGATGGGGCCCCAACCACCTCCCTGGGCAACCCATTCCAGGCTCTCACCACTCTCACGGTGAAGAACTTCCTTCTCACATCCACTCTAAATCTACCCATCTCCAGCTTTGCTCCATTCTCCCTAGTCCTGTTGCTACCTGCCATCCTAACAAGTCCCTCCCCAGCCTTTTTGTAGGCCCCCTTCAGATACTGAAAGGCCAGAATAAGGTCACCTGGGAGCCTCCTCTTCTCCAGACTGAACAGCTCCAATTCCCTCAGTCTATCCTCATAGGAGAGATGCTCCAGCCCTCTGATCATCCTCATGGCCCTCCTCTGCAAACGTTCCAGCATCCTCCTTGTAGTAAGGGCTCCAGTACTCCAGGTGGGGTCTCACCAGAGCGATCTGCTGGCCATACTTCTCCTGATCCGGTTTGCCTTCTGGGCCACAAGTGCACACTGCCAGCTCCTGTTGAGCCTTTCGTCCACAAGCACCCGCAAGTCCCTCTCCTCAGAGTTACTCTGCAGCCAGTCACTGCCCAGCCTGTATTTGTGCTTAGGAACAGGCTTGGAACAGGCTGCTCAGGGAGGGGCTGAATTGCCATCCCTGGACGTGTTTAAAAGTTGTGGAGATCTGCTGCAGCGGACTTGGGCCAGTTGGGCCAATGGTTGGACTCAATGATCCTGACTGTCTTTTCCAACCTAACCCACTCTGTGATACTATGCGGGGGAAGTTGAGAGTGCGGGAATTGAATGGCTTTTCCCATAACTGAAACATCTTTCCTTAGCAGTAAGTAACGTTTTGTTCTCTTTGTCTGCTGAAGAAGCTGCCTCTAAAATCAGTCTCGTACTTGCTTTGGTGCTGTTTTCTCCCATTCTACACCTTGACAAAAGTCTTTGGTCTTGTATTTATGTGCTGTGGGAATGTTAATGCTTTTTTCCCCCTAGTACATGGTGTTCACAGTAAAAATCTCTTCTGAGAACATCAAATCATAGAATGGTTTGTGTTGGAACAGACCTTTAAAAATCATCTAGTTCCACCCTCCTCTGCCTTTTGAGAGCTCGTGTGATCTGAGGTTAGTGTGAGTGGCTGTATGTGACACAAGAAACATTGACGTGTCTGAGTGCTGTGGACTGATAGAAAAAGAATCTGGTAAGACAAATAAAACTGTATAAAAAGGCAGCGGTTTAAAAGCAAGTTTTAATTTCATCATCTGTTCTTCAAGTGTTTTTTAGTTTTTCTGCAGCAGTAGACACTTTAGTCTGGGACTTATGGAAAGTAAGTGCTTGAGGCCTCCACAAATCACTTCTTCAGAAGAAAGTGGGCATCGCTACCTGTATGGAGATGCTTCTTTCTCCCAGTAGATCTTTCCTGTCCAGCAGGCTGCCTTCTTTTTATTGTGAGTAGCCAAGGTTTATGAGAGACTGTTTTGGAATGACTTAGGGGTGCTCTGATATCTGTGTTTCCCCTCTGTCCCAACTCTCTTGTTGTCTCCTCCCCCAAGGACTGTGGAAAGGGACACTTATAGGAACTGCAGGATCCTGTTATTTCTAGAGATCCCTACCTAATATTTCCTGTAGCAGGGGAAGAGAATGAGAACTTTGTCTTCATGATTGAATGTTTTAAACATTCACCTTCACACAGTACTTTCCTAGCCTAAACCCTTCCCTTTAATCTCCCTTCCACCCACAGACACTCCCAGCCAAATATGCAAACCCCTCATCTTTTTATACTTCTATCTAAATACCTTCTAGGAGAGCAAGATGTCAGGAAAACCTGCAAAAGTCCTTAGCCCTCTTGAATCAGTTTTCTGCTCAGAATTTGAGTTTGTCCCTCACCTCTGCCTGAGAGGTAACTTTGCTGTAGCGATAACAGATGGAACATGATAGCGCTTCTGCTCTCTTTATGACAAAGTAGTTGCCACCGGGGCAATCTTCCAGCAGGCAATGGGCTTTTCTCTGCTGTAAAAAGAAACCTTTCTGCTCTTGGGATGGGGTCACGATGGCGGAGGCATGCAGAGGCCAAACCAAGATTCCGACACACAGCCTTTGAAACTTCGCAGTGCCAAGACTGCAATCGCTGGTTTCCTATTGAATGTGGATTGTGAAACAGGTTATGGCTGAGAACTCCTTAATGAAGCAGGAGTCTTACTTTTCAAGGAAATTAGATTAAGGCTGCTTTTGAAATGAAAAGAATGTCAACAGGCTGTTGCCAAATCATGTAATGCTTTGCTAAAGCTTGCAGCAAGAGGATTGTTGAAGCTACAACCCCTTAAGCTCTATTCTCCTCCACATCTCCTGTGTGCCTGTTGCAAGAGTATTTCTGTTGTGATGCACCCTTTGGGACTCTCATTTTAATCATCCTCTTTTAATCAAACAACAGTTGAGAAGGTTTTGGATATGTTTCCTGCAGGCTATTTTGCAAGAAATTATTTGAAAAGTTTTGAGCTGCTGCTGCTTCAGTTTAATGACAAATTTTTAGAAGAGCCCATTTAATTAAAAGAGGGGGAGAAACCAGGTCATAGATCTTTACGTTGGTTTGAATAAATGCTCGATAGCTCATGTCACTCTGAACATCTGCCCCTCTCTGAAGTCTGGCGTTACGGTGGGCACAAAGTGTCACATATGCAAGTTTATCCATAAGTACCTAAACCCAGCTAAATAGTTCATGAAGATTTGATTGGAGCCTCGTGGCATTCTGAAATGTGAAGACCTAGATGCAGATACCTTTTTGGGATTAGGTAAGCAAAAGGGTTGAGTTGGAGTTTCTATTGTATGTAGGGAATGGGCTGTGAGGAGGGTTGATGTGAGCACAGAGCTGATGGTTTGTGTGGACCTAGGTCCTGGGCAGCTGGAACCACAGAGACACTCCTCTGTGTAACTCCACCAAGATTTTCCATAGCAAAAAGGGAGGGAGACTTGGAGAAAAGTCACATGAGCTAAAACTTCAGAGGCAGAGCAGTTAAATGCTAGGTTAGTTCACTAAGCAAAAATCATTTTAGTGAAGCAGACTCGAGCTCAAGAAATCCAAACACTCTTCCAGAGCCAGACCACTTTTCCCCATGGAGGGAGAACCGATGAGTAGAAAGGATTGGACCCTACAGTGACCTGATTGCCTCATCAGTGTTGGCCTTGTCTTTGGCAGGAGTCCCACCATAAGGCACTCTAACCTCTTATTTTTGCTGATAAACTTCATAGTTTTTGCTCAGATCACCTTACCTTTAACTTTCTGTGCTACTCTGGATCCTGATTTATCTTCTTTGTGGCTTGACTGATAGATTTGCTATGTGTTCGCACATATAAAGTGTTTAAAACCATTAATTTCCTCCTTTTATCAGTTGTGCTCCTCCGTAAACAATGGTCTTTCAGTAACTCAGTCTATCAGAACTGAAGGTCCCCCCAGGATAATCTGCAAATTCCAAAAATATCCTGCTGGCTTTAAAGGAGCTCTTGATCTGGAGATGTTATAATGCCTCTTACAAAGGTTATACCTGGGCACTTACAGAATCAAAACTGTTTCTTTCAAGAATGGGGACCAGCCTCACATATTCAGAGTTCACATAGGTGGCAGGAAAATTAATATTAATACATAGTTATTCTAAAATTCATATTAAACGTAGACACTCTGGGAGAAATCTTTGTGAATCTAAACCCAACGCAACGTCTCAGGCGCTCAGACAAATGATCGCTTACCAGGGCAGATCGTTGTGGTGGATACCATTGCAGCGCTTGCTGTGTTTTTGTTGCCTGATTTGGAAAGTCAGTCGCAGCGTCTTCCCAAGCCAGACATTTCCTGGCAAGGCAGAACCATTGCAGGCATACTTGCTGGGTTGCATGGGCTACATCAGGTGACTTCAAAATGATTGTTTATTGCGCTCTGATGCAAATTAAACAATTTCTGGAGCGACGAGAGGCTGCTGCAGCCTCAAACATCGGATCTCGTGATTTTGTTCTAAGCTGCACCAGCATTTAGAGCAGCTACACCATTCTCTGCTCCTTCTTTCTCCCCTTGAGTTGCTGTTCCATCAAATTTTACAAAAATAGGTGTCTGGTTGCTAGTCTTCAGTGTCAGTTTGTGGCCTCTGTAGTGGTTCTGCACAGTATCTGCTGTACTAGGAAAGCTGCTTATTCAAAGGGTTTATTTTTTTCCCCTAAGGGATATATTTTTAATATTAACATATTTGCATCATAAATTGAATGATGCTTATTTTATACTGACTTAAATTTTCCTTCTGCTCATTTAGTCATCTGTCTGAAATAAAACTTAAACTTTTTTCTTTCCCTTTTAGTCAGGCAATAGCAGTAGGCAAGAAACAGGATTCACAAAGCAAAGCTGGCTCATATCTCAGAGGTCATCACCAGGAATATGTGGTGAGCAGTAGGGTGGATCCCTCTTCACTGGCAACCTGCTGGGTCATCCCAGATACAGACCTGCTGTGGTTCTTTGGGAAAGAGTTTGCTGCTGCTTTGCCTCCATTAGGGCCTAATTCTCCGAATTTGCATGTTGCAAAGGGAAATGTTTGCTGCTGCATTTGCCGGTGTCCATTGCTTCAGACTTTAGGGATAAATTTATCCCTCGCGTGTTGTGAAACGTAACACCTACGAGTGAAGGCTATGTGTGAAAGGGTCTGCAGGAAGAGGCCCTCTCCATTTTAATGATTAGTTTGAATTTCAAACGACTGATTCCATTGTCTTGATGCAAAGGGACCCTGGATCTCCTTATCCCTCGTGCGGAAATGCAAGCTGTATGATTTTGGAACCGCTTTGCAAGGGCGGGGGACAGGGTACGTGTGGCGTTGGGAGTCCCGCCGGAGGCGAGGGGGTTCAGTCCCACTCTAGTAACCAGCATTTGCCCTGTGTGCAGTTTTGTAGTTATGACCTTGCAAGCCCAAAACACCAAGATCAAGGTTTTTGCAGAGCTGGAGTTTAGCAGACTTGAGTGCAAGAACAGCTTGTCTGCAGGACATGTGTGGGATGTGTTTCACCTGACTTAATGTTCAAGCCAAACCCTACAAGTTCATAGATGGTGGCATGTAAAAGTTTGAGGCAGGCTACGTAAACATCAACCGCCATTAAGTCCATCCCATGGTTTTCTCTACAACCTGCAGTTCATTTGTCGAAGCAAATAGGGAAAGCGCTAACAGGATTTATGTTCTGCTTAATAGAGCCACACGAGAATTAACCTCAATAAAGGCAACTACCTAGAGGAACGGGGTTTCTCTTTAAGAGCTTAGCGTGGGTGATTTGCAAAATTCCACTGTTCTGTAGGGTTTTTTAAGAATACAGTGAATAATCAGAAGAATTTAAGAGCTGATGCAGTTACTGTTCTTTGACTTTTTAGCTGCCAGTAGCACAGTCGTGACAGAACCCATCTCAAGCAGAGCGTTTATTCCTACCACAAACAAACTTACAGTCCTAATGCCTTTCCAGAGGTGGGAAGATTGTAGTAACAATTAACAATACTCCTTTGAATAAGCCTGTTGTGGGAATGGGGCTTGTTGGGAGGCTTTGGGTGTTGAAAAGGGAAGTAAAACACTTTGAGACTGCAAGAGGAGAGTAGGGAGGGTCAATTCAGCTTTTTTTGACTTTGGTTTGGTCATTTCTAGCTGGAAAAAAAAATGGCTTTTAGAATAAGAAGCTTCTCTGAGGAACTTGTAAGATTTATTAGCAATTATATATTTTTGCCTTGGGTCCACTAGGGTAATTCCAGAAGGAGCTGCTTGTACCATGTACTGACCCTGAAAAGGACCATGCAGATATGCTCCTGGCTGAAATGTAAAGATCATCTGTCTGGTCAGTAATCCTTGGAAAGATGGAGGCTCTCGGATGGTGTCTGCAGGAGTGCGGGCCAAAAAATGCCTTGAGTCATTCTTTTCATGTGGCTTCCATGCATGTAGTGAAGCCTGACAACTGGGGAAGGAGAGGATGATTATTATTGATGTGCAAAGGCACTGCTCTATACTTACTGTGTTTTCTAATACCGTGACTTGAGGCTGGAAGGCTCTTTGCTTCTTCTGAGTCACGGGTGAGGATGTTGTTCTGACTGTCCCGACTGTACTCTGCCTGGCTGCCCCCTCGACACAAAAAAATACTGTTTTGGCCACCTTCAAGTCTGTTTGCCTTCCTTCTTCAAATTCTCTTCCTGGATGCACTGACCAGATGCCATGCTGGGCTGAGTGTATGCCAGACATTTGTTTGGCAGTGTGAACCGGATGCCTTATGGCTTCCGAGGGCTTTCCTAGGGCTAGAACAGACATATCAGGAGTGAAGTCCCTGAATGGGAGCTTGGGTGATGCCTTCTAGGCCAGCGTCTGCAGAATAGTATTTTAAGACTTTAACCTTGAACAAGTCTCACAAAATTGAGGCTGTCCTAGCTACACTCATCTTGTTGTTGCTTAGTTACATTAATCATGTTTCTGCTTCCTCTTGAGGTCTGGTTAGAGCTGCCCAGAAGCATAGATAATGCTTCCCTTCGACACCAAGTTACTGCAGCGCAGAGCAGCAGAGGACCAGAGCTCCCAAGCAAGGGCTCAAATTGCACCTACAGCACCTCATGATGCTACCATGTGGTCCCACATTGAATAGATCCCCATAGAGCAAGTAATGGTTTTAACTGAAATTTTGTTTTTAAGCAGAAAGTCCTTCCTTAACCAGATTATTTTAGGGAGAGGAAGCGACTCAGTTCAGTCTGTATTGAACACAGATTTTGGAGTTAGCAGTTCAAGTGTGTGTTGGAGGCAAAAATGGGTGTTAACAGCAGGTTTTGGTTAGGACTTTGTCCTGCTGTGTAAGTAGAGGGTTGTACTCTGGAGTATTAACATGTTAAATTGCTGCAACAAAAGCTCCACTGTTGATAAACACTGCAGGCTTAGGGGAATGGGTGCTGAAAGATTTTCTGTTGTGCACGTAAGAGTCTCCTGAGTTAGGGGATTTTCGAGCCATAAGTGCCTTTGTTTATAAATTTGCCAATATTCCAGAAGCGGTGACGAAAAAACCTATTGAGCTCTGGAGAAACTGGGATGCTGCATCTCTCCGGGCGACACATGTCACTGTAATTGATGTCTGATCTCGCAGCAAGACAGAGCAGAGAAGTGCTGCAGCGTTATGTAACGCCCGCCCAGTCGAAGTGGGGCATCACGTACAGCCAATGCATTTTAATTACATCCCGTAAAGGCAAGGGAGAGCCTTAGAGTGGCCAAACAATTGGTTGATCGCTCCGTCCACAGATGCAGCCGTGTCCACTGCTGCACTTGGGATGGCAAGTGGACACCAGCAGCATCACGTTAGACTTTTGAATCCTTTCGTATTTGAACACAACCTGCATTTTTCTGGGACAGGGACGAAAGATCTCAGCTTATTTCTTTGGTGCAAACCCCTTTGTATAATAAAACTGCTCTTTGCTGGAGGTTCAAGAGAGTTTTTGAGTACTGCTGGTTCAGCACCCTGGAATACAGAGTATAGATTACACATCAGGTGTAATCTATATGCAGCTCATTGAGGGCTGTGGTGCAAATTTCTTGTTAGTGTCAGTGGTCTATTTCTAAAATGTTGTTTAATAAGTGACAGAAGAAGAAGAGTTAAAAACAAGTTTTGCAAGAGGCAAAAGAGATGGCAGAGATGATCTGGAGAGCTCCAGTCAATCACATTCAGCAGTTGATAGGAGCTCTTGGAAATGCTGCATTTCTTTGCCCTCATTGGAAGTAATTACCTGCTGCAGCATGGAGAAAGCTTCTTTGGCACTGCTGGTTGTTTGAGTGGGGCATGTTTGGCTTCTGGCTTAAGGAAATGGGCATTTTCACTGATCTGAGTTCCTACACCAGCTTGCCTGGAGCCCCATCCAACCTAGCCTTGAGCACTTCAAAGATTGGGGCATCCATAACCTCCCTGGACAACCCATTCCAGTGCACCCTCACAGTGAGGAATCTTCTGAATCTCCCCTCTTTTAGTTTGAAACCACTCACTTTGTCCTGTCACTAATCTCCTCTACCAAAGCCACCAATAAACCACGTCCCTAAGCTCCAAATCTCTGTGACTTTTAACACATCCAGGGATGGCAATTCAACCCCCTCCCTGGGCAGCCTGTTCCAAGGCCTGATGACCCTTTCTGTGAAGTTTTTCCTGATGTCTAATTGGATAAGGCAGTAGAAGACTGTTCTGTTGTAAGGGCACAAAGATAAAAATAATCTTCTACCTCCATTACTACAGGTGTATTCTGTGGAAGTAGGTTAGTAGGAGGGTTAGAGAGTTTAAAAATTAATAATTAAAGCTTTAAAAACTTTACTCGACAACATTTTGTGGCTGTGCTAAAAGGAAAAAAAGAAGCATTTGCCAGCCTGCAGATCATTTGTTTCCTTCCCCAGTGCCTCAGCTGTTCTCGGACTTCTTCCCCTTTCCCCCTTCCACACGTACTTTTGGCTCAATTCCGTTAACATATGCTTCTCTTTCCTGACACAGCACCACAAAACTGGGTTATAAACTAGAAATTCTCCAGGAAGCCGCATAAACCTTTCTACAACTTTGGCAGAGCGGTGGCGTAGCGGTGCAGCTTAGTGGAACCCTCATGACTCGCACGGTTGCCAAACTTGAGCATGGGAGGACAGTTGTAGGAGGCTGAGAAGCAATAATTGAGTCGAGACAGAAAATGGGAGAAGTGGATGATGAAATCGTGGAAGAGGCTTGTCACTTATTTCCTTAATTCCATTTTTCAAAAGTGTTATTTAACCCACCATGGTTGCTGCTGGCAGGCTCCTGCATGGATAATTTCAAAAGCTGTTGCAGTACTGAGAGGCTGAAGAGCTTTGCCAGAAGGGGATATTAGCTTCTGTAGCTTCAAAGCACCTCCAGGACTCTGTACGTGGAGCACGACACTAATATTTCTGTGCTGGAGCTGTGGAAGAGCAGGAGCATTGCTTTATTCCCAGTGCAGCTGTTCTTTCAAAATGGGTGACTCTGGTTGCTGCTGAAAAACTGTGACTTGTTCGCATCCAGCTGCTGAGCTACTTCAGACTTCTGCATTTAAGTTGTATGGAGATGTGGAGCAAGCTTGCCAGCATCTCTGACTTAACTTCATCCTTCTAGTGTTCCTATTAATGATACGGTCATATACCTCAAATCTGGATCCACCTTTCATCTATAATCTTGTCCTTGTGACAGGAGGTGACTAATGTAGGTGATTTTAAAGGCAGAAATCTGCTGTAGAAGTGTAGAATCACTTAGGTTAGAAAATACCTTTATGATCATCAAATCAAACTGTTAACTCAGCACTGCCAAGTCTGCCTCTAAGCCATGGCCCTCAGCACCACATCTCCACATCTTTCAGATACCTCCAGGGACTTCACCACTGCTCTGAGTAGCCTGTGCCAGGCTTTGACAACTCTTTGGCGGAGACATTTTCCCAATATCCAGCCTGAAACCCTCCTGGCACGACTCAAGGTCATTTGCTCTTGTCCTGTTGCTTTTTACAATGGGATAATAGACCAACCCCCACCACTCTTTAACCTCCTTTAAGATTAAGAGTTAAGGGCAAGAAGATCTCCTATCAGCCTCCTTTTCTTCAGGCTAAAAACACCAGTTCCCTCATAGCACTTGTGCTCCAGAACCTTCCACAGCTTTGTTATCCTTCTCTGGACATACTCCAGCACCTCAATAACCTTCTGGGAGTGAGGGAGCTGAGGAGGCAGCTCTCTCCTTACTTCCTCCCATCTGAGCAATACCCACCCAGCCTAGTGAGGCTGAGAGCTCTCCCAGTTGTGCAGACGTTCCTGCTGAGGAGGAGGGGGAGGGAGAGGTGGGTGAAAGTTTGTGCTCAGCAGAAGTCTGTTCAGAGCAGTACTGCTGCCTGTGAGATGTACCTAATGTGCTGACAGCTTGTGAGTGCTGCAGCCTAAGCAGAAGAGCTTTGACTTGACAGGCATGAGAAGAATTTCAGGATGTGAATTTTTCCAGTGGGAAGCTTGAAGCCATGGGTGTGATATTGCTTCTATTTAACATGGTGTTTATTGCAGCAGCTCATGTCTGAGACACTGAGTGAATAAAGATGTCTGGCAGCTTGTCCTGTCGCTTGTGACTTACGAGAAGAGACTAACCCCCACCTCCCTCCAACCTCCTTTCAGGTAGTTGCAGACAGCAGTAAGGTCTCCCCTCAGCTTCCTTTTCTTCAGACTAACCAGCCTCAGCTCCCTCAACTGCTCCTGACAAGGCTCTCTGTACTGCAACCCTTCACCAACCCTACTACCCTTCTTTGAACCTGCTCCAGAACCTCAATGTCTTTCTTGTATTGAGGTGCCCAAAACTGAACCAAGCACTCGGGGTACCACACTGTGATTTGAGGTAACGCTTAAAATTATTGCCTTCTTACAACCCTGTACTCCCACACGTGGAAGCTGCTCAAATTGTCGTAGCGGGCTCCAGGAGATGTTACTTTGCTCCTGCCCATCGCTTCTTCCCTGTTGATCAGAGTTCCTGTTTAAGTCTGTAAGTTACACGATAGTTTCTCCTGGGTGGAATAACTCAAGATACAAGTACTGGCTGTGCTGCAGTAGGCTTGACTGGTGGTCTGAGCGCTGCATTGGTTCAACTTGTATTGGCTCAGGTATGGGGTCTTTTGGCAGCTCAGAGTCCTGTGTGAGCTCTAAACCATCAGAAGTTCTAGAATCTAAGGGATGGGGTTGAATCACCGTCCCTGGATGTGTTTAAAAGTTGTGTAGATTTGGAGCTTAGGGCAATGGTTTAACGGCGGACTTGGAGCAGTTGGGTTAATGGTTGGACTTGATGATCTTAAAGGTCTTTTCTAACCTAAACAATTCTATATGTGTAGCCAATACATAATTTTAAGTACAAGGGAGTGGGTATCGGAGTGCAGTTACCAAATCACAGCTGCATTCTGGAATATCTCTTCCTCATATAGATGCTCCAAAGCTCAAGAGTTTGTGGTGGTCTCTATGGTTCTGTTACTACAAGATGAAGAGCAGATACAGAGGTTCCAATTTTTCACAGCTTTCTGACAAGCATCAGGTTTGCTTGCTGCTCTCGTGAAAAAGAGTCTAAACAAAGCCGAGCTCGTGTAAGCAGCGCGGTGTTAAACAGATCAACGTGAAGCATTCTCAGCAACGAGGCAGCAGTTTATCCAGGGGAGAACCCATGGAGTACAAAGCATTTGCAGAACGTGACAACTTGTGTTAGTTCAGAAATGTGTGTGGTGTTTACATTAAGTCTGCAAACAAACCTCTAGGTGATGATTTCTGACAAATGGAAAATAGGAGCTCCAGCATCCTATTCCCATATCAGATCTTATTGTTGAAGTTTATAAAGAACTATTTTTTTCCCCTCCAATAGAACTTATCAAAAAGGTTTTGAATAGAAAGCGCTGCACGTAACTTAAATCTTTCTTTGTGTAACTCGTGACCTCACACAGCCCCGTAGACTGATGGTGACACAGTGAGCATTTCCTGTGAACCGTGAGCAGTGCGGGTCCCACTATTGTTGGGCACTTTTTTTGTGTCTGGGAAAAAACAAACCCTTATTTACTAGAAGCCAGTGTCCTGTTTGTTTGTAGCTGGCTGGGAAATGCCATATTACAAGGGTCTCAGTGGCAGCCGTCACTGCTAACAGAAGCTGTTGTTGTGGGGTTGGGGTTGGGTTTTTTGCTCTTTTTCTCACTGATTTGTATGAGACTTTGGAGCCTGCTTTGTGACCTGCTCCACATTCAGTTCACAGCACAAACGCTAAACTTGTTTATCCAATATGGGGTGGGGTTTTTTCTTTCTCCTTCCTCAGTGTTTCCTCCGATTAGCTGTCAGTAAAAAGCGAAATAATAATCCTCCTGTTGTTATTCCTCCCTCCAGAGTCCACCAGGTTACTTTTCCAAGTTGACGAGTGGTGGTTCGTTGTCAGAGCTCCTACCTGGCAAGGCAAGAGCTGTGGTGGAAAATCCCAGACTAAATAAAAGAGCAGCTTTAAACTGGTAATTAGACACAGCTGCTTTGGCCTTCAAGTCCACGTGTGAGGCTCAGCAGCCATGTGCTGTGAGACTTCTCTTGGCCATAGCAGTCAGTCCCCATAGCCTAGTCCTAGGCTTTTCCAGGTGGGTACAGCAGCTCTCAGTGGTTGGGACATTTGACATCTGGCTGTAAGAGGTGGTGGCAAGGCAGTCATATGACTGAGGAGCCTGTACTGTACTGCCCTGAATTCCAGTCCAAACCAGCATCCCTACATCTGTTCTGTACATCAGAGACTGGATGCTGCAGGGCTGCTGCCAGGGGCACATCACTGAGGCCAAGTTTCTTTGCATCTGAGTCCTTGCCACTAGATGGAAGTACGGGGAGGAGCTTCTTGGTGTCAAAGAATTCCCTTCATTTCTGCTCATCATTGTCTTGTCCTGGCACGGACACGTCCTCCACTGTCTTCCCGTTTTAAAATCCTGTATAAAATGAAGTTCTAGAGGTGCAGCAGCATAGACAGAAGAACCATTAGGCTATGTCATTAGTTTTGTCTACTACCTAGTGCCTGCCACAGACGTTATTTCTGTGTAATTTCATTATTGGAGCTCATTCTTGTGAAGCAGCAAACCTCTGGAAGAAGTGGGGTTGTGTTGCTTTTACATACACACACACACACAATCTTTTAAGTATTTTAATTTTCAGCCTTTTTGTTTATTTTGCTTCTGTGGCCAAATCATGGATGCCAACCTAAACCTGCATATCATGTCTGCAGGAATTCAAGATACTGAAACCATAACAGCTTTTTTTAAGGGAAAAGAATGTATTTGGGGGGGATGGAGTTTTCCTTGTATATCTGGAGCTTGCTTATTTGTGTGAGAATGTCTAGTGTTAAAGGAACCCTACTAGTGAAATGATGATGGTCCTGTAGACTCTGCAAGGACCAGGCTCTCTGCTCTACCAGAGCCACTGCTTAACCATGTCCTTAAGCTCTATATCTACATGAGTTTCTTTAACCCCACTTGGTAGCTTTAGACTTGAGTAGCCAACTAAGTCCTGGTAGGGTGATACCACTATTTATATATTTAGAGTCGCACACGTGATTTCATGAATGAGAACTATTTGTGATTCTGCATAACCATGTAAACCTAAAGATAGGTACTTTAGCCACTAAAGGGGAGATGAATAAAAAATACTAGAGTGGTTTGCCCAAAGAAGGGTCTCCAAACACAATGTTCTCGGGGTTTTAAGTGTCTTTTTGACCTGTCCATAGAAGCTGCATCCTCAGCTCCCTTCTGAAACCACTGAGAATCTGTGGTTTTTGCAACGTAAGCAATTTTCAATGTAAATATTTAATCTGACTTTTATTTATGACACTTAGATGTTAGGAAGATCTTCCTTTTCCAATGAGTGAAACTAAAGCCTTCTTAGGAAATCATTTGACTCTCTCTGCTCTGACTCATACATGGAAAGAGACTAATCGTAGGTGGGTAACAGAAGTTGGGTGAAAACCCTTTTTTCCTGTCTTTTACTGGCCTGTAAAACCAAACCAGAATGTGGCCCCTAATCTGATTTTGACTCATTGCATGTGAAGGTGAACCTGAAAGTACTGAAGTCATAGTAGTGCTGACAGTAAAAACACTGTGGTTTTTACTAACTGTAGGACATTTTACAACCGTTGGTTAACTGTGCCTATAAAACCTTACAAAATGCCCATCTTTCCAACACAGGGATGTGCAGTCTTTATAGATGAAGGGAAATAGTTTGTAAACAGGTTTTAATTCTATGCCAACGTCATCATTTCAAATGATGAACCATTTTTGTTAACATTTGATTTTGCTGCAGAGAAATGCAGCTGTAGAATGGAGACAAACTGGTGGCCACAAAAGCAGAGGGACGGTGAGCTGTGCAAGTCCTGCTTCCCTAGATGTGCCTCCTGTTGCTTGTCCCTGCTGTGCTGGAGTTTCCTTGTTTCTAGTCAGTCTTCAATGAAACAGGTTGGGTTTTTTTAATGAACATGTGAATATGAAAAGAGAAGCGCTCAGTTGTGTCTATTTACATCTGTCCACCCACCTGTCGGAGATTGTGTGTCCGTCTGCAACAAGACAGTTTCTGTAACGCTGATAAGGCTCTTCCCAGCCTTCATCCCTTGGGATTATTTACAGCAACTGTATGATTTAGTGCAAAACCTTCCTCACATCTCCGAGTGTTTTCTGATGGATGAGCTCAACTGAGACGTCTCAGCTCGTCATTCACAAGTCACAACATAAATGAGAAGAGAACTTGTGTTGTCAACATACAGCCCTTTTGCAGTGATGGGACATCAGATTATTTGAGATGTTGGTGATACGATAAAGGTCAGTGTTGGTGAAATACGATGGCTCTGTGTGTAGGCAGCATGGTAAGAGTCGTTACACGTTGCCTTTTCTTCCACGTCCTACAGAAAAATCATGCACCCTAAACGAATCCTGACCAGCTTCCTGACCTGCTTGCCTTGAATTGGAGGTTTCCTCTTTCCCATCAGTAATGTACTTTAAGTAGAACCTCCATCTATACACCAGCTCAGGTGTTGCTAAGTGTCAGCGTCCCAGAGCACTTGAGGTGTCTGAACCTGCCTGTGTGCTTGGGAAGGCTGTTGGGCTCAGTGAGGTAAAAGAGAAGATTAAAACCACAGGGAGATGGAGTTCTCCCCAGAAGTTTTCTGTGGCTGAGTTGGTGAGTGCCAAGGTTTGGTACAGGCTTTCAGCTGCCTGTAACCAGGAAGCAGGGCCAATCCGTGCTGCCTTCCCGTGTGGGCAGGGTCTTCGTGGGCACGTTGGTCTGGAAGCAGAGGTTGGGTGGGTTCAGAAGAGACAAGCCTTGTCCAATAACTGCTTGTTGAGGTGGCTGTTGACGTGTGCCTGTTTGTTAGCCAAACTCACATCAAATCTCATTGACCTTGGCCTCAGACCTGAATTGTGCATCACGATGATGAAATCTGTGGCAAAAATGAGGAAAAATTTGCCTTTGGTCTAACCTCTTAATTGCTGCAGCACACAGCGGTCTCGGCTAAGTCTGATTTGTCTCACAGGAGTCAGCATCGTCAGTCAAGATTTGATTGTGCTTTAAACAGCAGGAGATTAGCCTTCCAAATTTGCAGCATGGGCTATTTTGGACTGGGATTGGTCTAATCCTGCTGGGTAGTGGGTGCCTCAGCACAATGAACTGGGAGCACAAGGTGCAGGTTGATCTCACCGGTGAAGGTTGGACGCCGCTCGCTGGTGAAACAGGGGTTTGAGTAATAAACATTGTGAACGTTCCCGGGGTTCAGACACCAAGATTTCCAGGCTTGACATCCGCTGGGCTGCAAGAAATTGATTGGTTTGGGTTTCATGCTTTGCTGAGAGCGTGTCAAGCGGTTACCTGAGCAGCGCTGACAAGCCTAGAGAGAGGCAGACGTGCGAGGGCTAGCAGAGCCGCTGTTCTGGGCTAGTGTGCCGCCTGCAGGCCATCGCTCCCCGTGCCGGAGGAGCAGCGCAGTGCCTGCCTTCGGGTTGTTCTCTTTCTCTCTCCCCAATGAAGGGTTTTTTTACTAGGAAAACGTTGCAGCATCAGTTTGATTCTGTTTGATCCTGTGAACAGTCACCTCAGCTCTGGAAACACGAAGCCAGGATCGCTGAGATCCGCAAGTCTTCTTAGATTTCTGCAGAGGCTAATGAAGAATTGCTTTAATTCTTTTGTTTTTAATGTATATATACACATACACTATATCTATTTTTAATTTATCTGCTGTTTAATTTAATAACTAAACACGTTTATGCTCAGACAAGGGGCATTTCATGGAAGTCAAGTTCTGTCCATTAAATCTTCAGTAACTCATTCTGGTGCTGGGCCGAGAGGACCAGCATCGCTGTAACGTTCAGCTCCTGTTGAACGCTCACAGTCCTGCGCAGGAGAGGGTTACGTGCAGACAACGATTTACGTCAATCAACTGATCAATTTACAGTTATCAAAGCTACAGCAAAACGTCAGGTACAATGTGAAACGTTCGGTGCAAATCTCATAACCTTTAAATCCTTTTTGTCTTTGTTTTAGGTCTTCCTGAACAATACTACAGCCTCACTTGGTTCCTCAGCCCCATCCTGGGCTTGATCTTCACTCCGCTTATAGGTTCGGCTAGTGACCGCTGCACGCTGAGCTGGGGCCGCCGGCGGCCCTTCATCCTGGCTCTCTGTGTTGGGGTCCTGTTTGGAGTTGCACTTTTCCTTAACGGTTCTGTGATAGGTGAGTGACAAGGAAACCGCCTGCTAACAGGTCTGCTCTCAGATTTCTGCGTGAAGCTGATGATACGCTGTTAATTTAGCTTAGCTGACTTAAATGGCTTTTAACTTCAGAGTTAAAAATTCATTAAGACAGCCCTGCACCGCTGACCCCGAGCTTTCCATGCTGCCTGTTTTCATCCCTACTCAGCAGTTACGGGGCCGTGCTCAGTTGTTGTGCAGTCAGAGCCGCAGCACAGCGTTACTAATACAATGGTTGCCAGCATAATGTTTGCGGTCAC
Organism: Rhinopomastus cyanomelas; assembly: GCA_013400115.1. Taxonomy (NCBI): domain Eukaryota; kingdom Metazoa; phylum Chordata; class Aves; order Bucerotiformes; family Rhinopomastidae; genus Rhinopomastus; species Rhinopomastus cyanomelas. The sequence goes on from VXBP01007037.1 coordinate 33,187, forward strand.
CGAGACCAGTCTGGTCGATCCTTGACATGGGAAAATTGTAGCAACCTGTTCACAGGGAAATGTTTCCTGTTGTGATCCATTTTCCCTTTAATGCATATCTGGCAACACATCCTGTTTCCAGCATTATTTCAAAAAATTATCTTTTCACTTTTTCTTGTGCTTTTCTTAGAGCCAGTATTGAAAAAGTCCAGAACACGGTTAATATTTGTTTATCAAAAGCTATGTGGGAAAATAATTTTTCCTGAGCCCCCATCAATGTGGTAAAAATAGTTTCCCTTGAACAGAGTCTGCTACAGAACTTAATCTACGATCTCCAATCGCTTTGTAAATCTAGCGTAGGAGAGGTGACAGCAAGTACGTTTGGGGAAATGTTTACATCATGGTTGGACTGCTGCGAACGAAAGGAACTTGACACCTAATAATATCCTCTTGGCTCTCCTGGCCCTGGGGTTAGATGCAGTTCTATTGTGAAAAAGTTGTACTGACGGAGGGGAAGCTTGTGGAACATTGCCTTGGCTTGGCACAGCAGCTTTGAAGAGCTGGTCACACTGGGAGCCGTGTGATGGCTTTTGTGTCTCTGCAGACTGCAGTGGAGGGACTGGTCAGATGAATGACCTTTAGCTTTGGCTGTTGTAATTTACCCGTAGAGTAAATATGAATTATTTTCATTTCTATCATCTGGTCTCCATTGTGCTTTGCTGCTGTGTCCCTAGGACTTCTCTAGACGTCAGACTGCAGACCTCTCACAAGATTTTCCTTGATGTGAGGCTCTTCATTCCACACAGTAGTTTGGCTCAGCAGCCATCTGGCTAGCAAACCCCTCACACAACTTACAGGTTTATTTAGAAGTTTCTCACCTTCTAATAAATCAGCACAAAAACGTTGCCATTGATTTGTCTCTAACTCTTTGTTGCACAGAATACAGCCCGTGGCAGTTTTCTGTAAAACCTGCCCTGTCCAGTTACTCCAGTGACACGTCTGTGCGATGAACCTTCTTTACAACACAGTGGTTGGTGCAGTGTGAGCTGCAAACTGAACTGGAAGGAGAGCTGTTTGCTCTTCTCTAGGCCAGTTCCATGCCAGAGGATAGAGTTGCCACTACCATCAGCATAAGACAGCACTGGAACTATTGTTTAGAGCAGGTACACAACAGGGTAAAGCAACGTTGGTCTCTCTGTAGCTGAACCTTTTGAAATGGTGGCTTGTGTCACTTCTCAGAGAGAAGAGGTGCTGCTGACCGCTTTCTCACAAAAGGTCTTTGCAGGAAAAGACCTCATTTGTAACCAGGTTTCCTTCTTGATGGGCTCCATATGCTTTCATAGAGTCCTAGAACTGTTTGGGCTGGAAAAGACCTTTAAGATCATCAAGTCCAACCATTAATCCAACTGTTTCAAGCCCACCCCTAAACCATGGCCCTGAGCTCCAGATCTCCGTGACTTTTAAACACGTCCAGGGATGGTGATTCAGCTCCCTCCCTGGGCAGCCTGTTCCAAGGCCTGATGACCCTTTTCAGGAAGAAATTTTTCTTGATATCCAACCTAAACTTCCCTTGATGCAACTTGAGGCCATTTGCTCTTGTCCTATCACTTGCTGCTTGTGAGAGGAGACAAGAAGCGGAGGAACAGGCTAAAGGAGGTGTTCCCTAATCCTAATAGTAAACCAGCCGTGTACAGATCTTATTCCACCCTTGCTCTCCCCTCTGTGTTCACTAGTCAGGTCTGCAGGTGATTTCACTGACACTGGCAGTGCTTCCCCTTGTACCGTTCATGGATCACGTGGAAACTAGCGTTCAGAGGACTTGTTGTGTGAATGAGGATTGACTGTGCAGGAGTCAGAGCAATGAAATGTGGATGGATTTGGTGGCGTAGCCAGTTCATCACGATGATTTTCCTCAGTTCTGCTAACGGATTTGTCATACCTGCACGCGTAACTTCGACGTCTCTCCAGTTCAGGCCGTTCGTGTGTTTGTCAGTGGTGGATTTAATGACAGGTTCTGCGCTTCCACGGCGAGTGCTGCCTTTCTGCTCTGGAGACAAGAGCACTTCATCTCCTGCCATCAGCAGAAGCTCGCTGATGCTGTTTGAAAAATTCTTCTGGGTCGCTTGGTCCTTAAAAGTTTTGCTCATAAAAATGACTTAGGAAATGTGAGTGTTTAAGAAAAGCAAAGAGGGTTACATCTCACTTCGCCCTGGAGTACTGTGATCGTTGCCCTGTCGGGCACTGCGTCAGGAACTGCTCTCGGGGGTGTTTGTTACTTGAGGAGCTTGACCTTGCTCCTTGTTGACTGACGTGCTCAGGTTCTCTTCCCTTTTCCCTCAGGTCTAGCTATTGGCGACGTCCCGGACAAGCAGCCCATTGGAATCGTTCTCACGGTGCTTGGTGTCGTGGTGTTAGACTTCTGCGCGGATGCAACAGAAGGGCCGATCCGGGCCTACCTGTTGGATGTGGTGGACAGTGAAGAGCAAGACATGGCCCTTAATATCCACGCGTTCTCAGCGGGTAGGGAGTTAGTCAGTATGCTCGTGGCAGCTGCTGAGTCCTCCCCATGGCCAAGTTGTGAGTGAAATGATTTTTTCCTGCACTTACTCCTCATTTTTTCTCTTCCACAGGCCTTGGAGGAGCAATCGGTTATATGTTAGGAGGACTGGACTGGACACAGACCTTCTTGGGTGGGATTTTTAAGTCTCAAGAACAAGTCCTTTTCTTCTTTGCTGCCATTATTTTCTCTGTCTCCGTTGCTCTCCACCTTTTCAGCATTGAAGAAGAGCAATATAACCCTCAGCAGGACAGGATTGATGAAGAAGGAGACACCCTCTCTAGTGTCAAATTCAGCGGTAGTCTCCCCGCTCTGAACCGACTGAATGTAATTAGCGAGGAGGAACCGTATGGAGGCTCCATGTTCCCTGATGATGTTCAGTCAGAGAATGATCTCAACATGGAGTTCCTGGAGGTGAACATTGTCAGGAGTAAGAGCGACTCAGTGCTGCACATGCCTGAAGCGACGCTGGAAATTGAATCAGAGCTGCTTTTCCTGCATGACATCGAACCCTCCATTTTTCAGGATGCTTCATACCCAAACACTCCCCACAGCACAAGCCAAGAGATCATGAAGTCCAAACTCAATCACCTGTCTGCTTTCCTCAGGGACAGTCAGAAAGAGGAGGAAATGTTGCTTGATAATCACTTAAACGAAGACAAAGGCCCAAACGCCAACGGCTCCCTACCAAAAGAGTTCCTCAACGGCCACGCTAGAATAGGCATGAAGCAATCCAGCACTTCCAACTCCATGCGGAGGCGGAGGCACATGTTCTACCGACAGCCATCTTATACCTTCTCCTACTACGGCAAAATAGGCTCTCACCGCTATCGCTTTCGTCGGGCCAACGCCATCGTCTTGATCAAGTCCTCGCGCAGCATGAACGACATCTACGACATGCAGAAACGGCAGCGCCAGAGGTACCGACACCGGAATCAGAGCGGCACGACGAACTCGAGCGGAGACACGGAGAGTGAAGAGGGGGAAACTGAAACCACTGTCAGACTCTTGTGGTTGTCAATGCTTAAGATGCCAAAGGAGCTGCTGAGACTGTGCGTCTGTCACCTCTTGACTTGGTTCTCAATCATTGCAGAAGCTGTGTTCTATACAGATTTCATGGGACAGGTCATCTTTCAGGGTGATCCAAAGGTAGGAGAACAGTTAGCAGGGGCAGACTTGCTTACCCTTCCTCTTGCAGATGAGCTGGTTGCAAGAAACATCTTTGTGTCTGTTGCAGGCCCCTTCCAACTCAACAGAGCTGCATGCCTACAACGCTGGCGTGCAGATGGGCTGCTGGGGACTGGTCATTTACGCTGCTACTGCTGCCGTTTGCTCAGGTGAGAGCCCACGGTCAGGCAGGGGAACGGACCCCACAGATGTGTTTGTAAAGGAAAAGTAGTTCTGCTTCCGAATTCCTCCCAGTGTAGAGGTGGACATCTGAACAGATAGGCTAAGTGAGGAAGCACAAAGCAGTATCACATGGCATCCAGCTAGTCCTCAGGAAGCTAAAAGCACACTGGTTGGACGATTGAAGCGTATGGAAGAGGGTTTTTGCAAAGAGGGTTTTTCAAACTGATGTTACAAATGCATATTTCTGAGAGGCTTTCATGCTCTCTAGGAACAGATAAACCAACTGCTGACCACTTAGGCTTGAAATCGAGAGCTTCTGCCTTTTGCAGCAGGTGTGTCTGCACAGATTGGTGTCATGGGGAAGCCTTGTTGAGACATCTCAGATGGAAGCTCAGTGGGCAGTTCTGAAGGCACCTCTCCTCTGAAGGCAGACTGAGGGAATTGGGGCTGTTCAACCTGGACAAGACAAGGCCCAGGGAGACCTTATAGCAGCCTTCCATTACCTGATGGGGCTACAGGAAAGCTGGAAAGGGAATTTTATGAGGGATTCTAGTGGTAGGACAAGGGAGGTGGTTTCAAGCTAAATAAGCAGAGATATTTGGAAAAAATCCCTCCCTGTGAGGGTGCTGGGGCACTGGAACAGGTTGCCCAGGTAAGCTGTGCCTGTCCCCTCCCTGGAAGTGTTCAAGGCCAGATTCGATAGGGCTGTGGCCAACCTGGTCTGCAGAGAGGTGTCTCTGCCCCTGGCAGGGGGTTGGAACTAGATGATCTCTGAGGTCGCTTCCAACCTGAACCTTTCAATGATTCTGTGAATAAATAGGTGAAATTAGTGGTCTGTGATGCCCCTCAAGGTGAGTTTCAGAGCACTGTGTTCTGCCTCAGACTTGTCAGATGGTTGAGGCAGGTCTCTGTGCTGCTTTGTCCCCTGGTTCCAGCACATCCTCTTCCCCACGGGAGCTGAGCTGTATCCAACTGCACAGTGAGCACCCAAGTCCTAAACACCCAATGGCATTGTCATGGCCACCTCGGAATAACCTGGTATTTATGTCTTTCTGTGCAGCCTTGTTGCAGAAATACTTGGACAACTATGACCTTAGTATCAAAGTGATCTACATCCTGGGCACGCTGGGTTTTTCTCTCGGCACTGCGGTGATGGCCATATTCCCCAACGTGTACGTCACCATGATCATGATCAGCACTATGGGAATTGTCTCAATGAGCATCTCCTACTGCCCTTACGCGCTTCTGGGACAGTACCATGATATTAAGGAGGTACGTGGGGCATTCTGGATGTTGGAGTCAAGGCAGGTATTGGTAAAATGGATTTGTGAAATCCCCTTACTTGAGATCCCAGCTTTGGGACATGTGCCAAGCACAAATTCAGCCTCGAGTGAACAGCAAGAGCTACTACCTAAATCAAGTGTTGGCTCAGTGGGGTCTTTATTACCCCATGCTGAGGGACAAAAGGGTTTGGGTGCAGAAGAAGTACTGGGTTTGGTGTGTCGTGTTGGTATTGCTCAGGTTCTTCACGGTCTGAGATCCTGGAAATGCAGCTGTAAGTCTGGGGAGACATAAAACAGGCTGATCCTGCTGGAAACAAGGACAGATTTGCTTCCCACTCTTCACTCTGTTCTACTTGGACTTGAAATTACAGGGGTATCTTGTATTTTAATGTGTTTGGGCATTGGGACTGGGGTTTCTTTTTATAATGAAAAAGAGTTACCACCTAGTTGGACTAGATGGTCTTTCGAGGTCCCTTCCAACCCCTGATATTCTGTGGTGCATGTACATTTTTTTTTTAGAAAACCTAATTTTGGGGGCAATCAATGCTAAGAGTAAACAACTGTCTTGGTGTGTGGTGCCTGATGAAGAGACCACTGACAGGCACAGGTTGTCGCTCTGGACTTGTACGGCCTGTCTGATGCTCCAGACGATTGCGAACTTGCCCACGTGGCTGAGGAGTTCGTGGAAGATACTGGTGTTTCAATAATTGCTTTAGTCCGTTGTCTTACCTCCTGACATGCCTCTTGTCTTCTTCCAGTACATCCACCACAGCCCTGGGAACTCCAAGCGAGGATTCGGCATAGACTGCGCTATCCTGTCCTGTCAGGTTTACATCTCCCAGATCCTGGTGGCCTCTGCCCTTGGTGGTGTCGTGGACATGGTCGGCACAGTCAGAGTCATTCCCATGGTGGCTTCGGTGGGCTCCTTCCTGGGTTTCTTGACAGCTACTTTCTTGGTGATTTACCCCGAAGTGAATGAAGAGCCAAAGGACGAACAGAAGGGACTGGGTCCTCCAGAGACAGCCGAGGACGATGGCACCGGCGCAGAGAAGCCACCTGTGCTGAAGCTCACGCGCAAAGGAGCCGCCACGCCGGAGCCGGAGAGCGAATCGGCCGTGTGAGGCTGCTGCTGGCCGTTCACCCACATTCCAGGGAGTGCAGGTGCAGGATCAAGGACTTCTTTCCTTTTTTTTTCCCAGGAAAACAGATTAAGATCTTCACTACTCGTAACTAAAGTGGCACAAAGAAAAGGCAGTTTGGCAGAAACGTGTGAGTGAAATTCTTACTAGTCCTTTCCTCTAGGTTTGAACGGATAGCTGCAATGCTAATTGCTTCCTCTACAACTTAGAAATGGCATTTCTGAACACTTTTTTTTTAATTAAGAATACGTTTAGATTTCGAGTAAGTTTTATTAATCTGCATGAGACTCACAGTGTATACGATTAGCAGTTAGAAAAACAAATCGCGCTTCCGGCTGTTTTTAACCTAACTGAAAATGGAAGCTCTCTCGACTTTCAGTCTCCTGCTATGTTTTTGTTTGTGTCTGAACATTTCAGCTCTCGCTGGTGTAACAGCTGAATCCAACGCTTAGGTGTCTCAATGCGTTTTTGTTCCTGAGCACGAGATAGTATCGGTCTGACAGCTGCAGGTCTTGAACGTTCCTCTTAGTCCTCATGATTTGGTTGTGCAATTACTCCACGGGAGTTTTCTTTGCAGTTACTTTCAGGAAAAACAGAAGCAATTACAAATCCTTTCGCTCGTGTCGTTCCACTGCTGCTGCAGGTCAGGAGAGGGTGGTGTTGGGTGCGTGATGTGAACTGGGGAAGGAGCAGCAACTAGGAGAGGTGGCCGGCCACCAGCAGGTCTTATCCCAAGTGCTGAGCGTCGTGAGTGTGGTTGGAACGAGCTGCGACGCTGTTCTAGCCGAGAGCTTCGCGTGCCGGTGAGCAGGGCAGGGGTTTCCTCAGCATTTAGAGCTGATCAGCTCTGGATGAAGCGGCTGTGGGGAATGGGCATCTCTGGGGTCAGCCTGGTGGGGAGGGGGCGTGTGGGTTCTCCCTCACGGGGAAGGGGCGGCGCTGATTTATTGCACTGTTTGCGATCCTTTAACCTTGTGGCAGTCAGTCCAACAAGGTAAACCAGAGGCCCAACCTCTGCCTCTCTGTGGCATAAAAGTCTGTTAGAAGCAGGATGTTTGGCCTTAAGTCAATCCCCTGGCGTGTGTTGCTGTTCCAGGCCCTGTGCTGGAGGAACTGCAGGCTGGAGCTGCTGCACCCGTGTCATCAGCACAGCCTCCATGCTCATCCCTTCCTCAGTTCAGGATGCAGCTGCGGTGCAAAGATGTTTCGTTGCAAAGAGCCCCTAAGAGTTGTGCTCCTCCCGTGATTGTGTGCCCCAGGCTACAGGCAGCCAAAGCTCAGAGATTCAGCAGCCATTTAAAGCAGCTGCAGACACCCAGCGCGCGTGTGTCATCGTGCAGCAGTATTTTGGTGTTTCCCTGCTGCCGCACGGACCCGCGAGCTGCAGCCATCCCCGTGCCAAGCAGACAGCGCGCAGCCCGTTGTGAGACCTGTGCTGCCCCGGGCTCCTTGTGCTTGCAGGACCTGGTACTGCACGTGCAGACCCGGCTGCAGTAGTCACACTCAGAAGCAGCAAAGAGATACTTCAAAACAAAAAGCAGCTTTTAATCACTTACTTCAGTCGTCGCTGTATTTAAGACTATGTGTGCTTTGGTAAATCTGAAGTTCTTTCACAGCCTTGGCCAGCACCAGCAACCAGCTCCTGGTGGCACCTGTGGTTTTGTTAGCCAAAGGCCAGTGTCCCGTTGAGGGTGACAGTGTTGTCTCCGAGGAGCTGATCCACATGGGACTTCATGGGGTTTTTTTTTTCCTTCTGTAGGGTGAATGTTTTTACTTTAGAACACAAACTGTGAAGGTGTTGAGACAGGGGAGCGATACTACTGACGAGTGTGAAACCGTACTGAAGCGTTCAGTCCTGAGAAAGAACTTCAACTGAACTTTTGCCTTGAGCTTTATCATCTCAGTTACATTTCCTAGACTCTTGGTGGGGTTGTGTCTGACTGACAGAGAGGAGGCGTGTTCCACCCTGCAACTGGCATCTCACAGAACACACTGTGGGTTCTTAAGTGGCTTTAGGTCTTTGAAGATTCTGCTTTTGGTTAAACTGAACAAAGTCAGCTTCTCCTCAGTTTAGTCTCTCTTTCTGGAAAGGTTCTTCTACAGTTTAAAAATCTGCGTCTTCTGCCTCCTGCCAGCCCCAGTCCCCCTTCTCCTCGTAAGGTTGCAAATCACTGATAGTCCACCTCGCGCTTGGAGAAGCGCAGGTTCCTTTCACAGCACCACTGAGCTGACCAAGGTGTAGCTGCAGATATGGAGAAGTTGAGGCTTCCTCTCTCTTCACACCCAGCAGAGGGAATGTGAAGCTTGAACTCATTCAGCTTTCAGCCAGGGGAAAGGTGAGGAGGAAGGACTTGTTTGAGTTTCACTCAAAGGCAGAAGAGGTCCAGTTTTGTCTCAGTCTTTTGTCCCCAGTTTTGTCTCTAAGAGCTGGACATTCAGATGGGTGTTTGGGGTTGCTCACGGGGCTGTTTCATTACCACTGGGAACGCCGGGCTCTGTGCGCTGCCTTGGAGCAGGAAACTCTATTTCACTCCCCCGTAAAGCCAAAGGAAATAATTATCCATTGTAAATGGGCTCAAGTGTTTGTACTGCTGCCAGAAGAATTAGCTTGGGGGAGCCCCTGCCAAAGTCTCTCCTCCTGCACCTTGGCCAGCCTGTGAAACCACCGTGCTGCGCTCCACAGCTCTGCCCTGGCAACGCTGGGTCTTCAGTTGGAGAGATTTTCCATTCTCACCCCAGAACTTCTCAGGGTGGGCAAAGACTTCCCTCTTCGCATGTCCCTTACCTGAGCTTTGGAGGCAGAAGTTATTTTGTTTGGTCACAATTAAAAGCTGAAGTCTTGATGTGTTTACTGCGGAGGCTGTGGGAAGAGAGTCCTGAAGGGGCTTGGCTTCGTTCCTGGTGCCAAAAGGCATCGCTTTTTGCTGACAGTGGTCCTGTCCAGTCAGACACCCCACGGGCTCCTCCTCTTTGGGCCTTTTCTGCCGCTGGCTTCGGCTTTAGTTGTTTGTTCTGTGTTGCTCTGCACTGTAAAACAGTTGATGATGCTCTGCTGGCGTGGTGAGTCTCCTCAGACTCTCTAGGGCTACAGTCAGTGAGCTGCACGTCACCTCAAGCTTTAACCTCTCGGAAAGGCCCAGCGTGGAGTTTGCGCTGCTGGGTTGTTGCAGGAGGCCGGTCAGCTCTGGGCTGTTTCTGGGTGGCAGTTTCAGGCTGCAGAAGCAATAATTTGTTAGGAATGTTTCTCTTGCTGCCACTTCGACGGCCTTCCAAGAGATTTATTAACTAAATAGCCTTTAGTAATGAACCTGGTCGTTTGTGAGCGCTGGCACTGAGCAGTTGTGGGGAGGTTGTGGCTTGTTGGTGATCAGAAGGGAGGAAGCCAGCAAATCCAGCAGAGGCTGGTGCCCTTGAAACACACCGTGTTCTTTTCCCTTCCACTTGGAGCCTTTTCTAGACTATGAAATATTCCCAGTGCAGCGGCTGAAGAGGAGGCAGCTGGGAGTTTAGCCTCAGTGCCCTGATGAAACAGGCTGGGGTGTGGGGTCTAACGTGGAAGCGAGGGCTGAACCTTCCTCATTTTCTAATCTGAGTCACCCCAGCACTTGGAGTGGCAGTGAGAACAATATGATTGCTGCCAGGTACCGGGGTAAAACCTCAGATCCATCATTAGAGACTCGCCCACTCGCTCTGTGGCGAGTTTGGTCTTCTCCAGCATCCAGCACTGAAGGCAGGATTTTCCTGGCTACCAAGACACGGCTTGTGGCCATGTGAGTTGAGGTTTATGAGTAGAAGTGGAGAAAGTCCGTTTATTTCCTGGGTAGAAGAGTTTGGTGGGTACCCCCTTCCTGGAGACACATCGCAGAGGTCAGGTTTGGGAGGTCACTCGTGTTTTCCGATAACGGGGTGCTCAGTGCTCCGTCGTTGGGTCCCCGATGGCTGGGGCGCGTTTGGGTGCCTGTCTGCGTCTCCGTGTGTGTTACACCTTTCTGTGCACGCTGCTGGGCCCAAACACCTCTGCTGGTTGTGCGCTCATCCTCGATGCTGTTTCCAACGGAGTTCTTCCAGGTTTCCCTCCCCCTCGTCTGCTGCAATATCTATCTCCTCGTTCCATGACTCCGTAAACGCCCCAAGCGTGACACCACCCCAAGCACAAACAGCAGCTTCAGTGTCGGAAGTGTCTGCTGTGACCGTACGTGCAGCCGTTCTGTGCTCGTTCTGAAAAGGCCAAATAAATGTACCGGACACCAAATGTTGCACAGAACCGTCATGACTGACCGTGTGGAAGAAATACCAAATTGTGTGTGTTTGCCTTTTGCAGAAACTTTATGGTTACAGAGAGTCCCTCTAGCTGTTTTGCTTCCTTAAGCAACAAAGCTGAACTGTTTGTAAAGTGCGTTGAAAATGGTCATTTTTTTGTGAAAAAGTGGAGCTACCCAAAGTTTTCTGTTCCTCATGTTGCATCCAGAAGAAGCCACTGGCAGGGGTGAGCTGCAGCAGCAGCAGTTGGGTTTCAAGGCTCAGCAGTGTTAGGTAAGAACAAAACAGCTCAATTGACTTCTCCTAACATGGTACAAACATCTGCCAAGGGCTCCTCACTCCGATGATCCAGTTCTTCCTGTAACTGAGATCAAGGTCACCAAGTGGAAGACTGACTTTGGTTGGTTCATCAAGCCAAGCAGCCCGGCAGCTGCCTCCCTTTGCCCTGGGGACTCTGAGGGGTGCCTAGGAGGGACAAAGTCCTTCCCCTGCAGAGGAGAGCATCTGCTGAACTTCACGTGCTCTCACTGCCCTCGGGACCTGCTACAACTTGAGCGAAAGCCCAGGACATGGTTCAGTTTGACACCTTTTTTCTTAAATTTTGAACCTGGGGCTGAAACTCGGGGAGAGTTTAGCCAATCCAGGCACCTCTCTGTTCAGTCTGAACCTACTGACTCCTTTGTGATAACAAAATTTTAGTGAAGAGCCCCCCCCCAGAAAATCCTTCACCAAATTGGCAGTTCCCAACGTTCATTTGTATTTTTTCTGATGTAACATGAACACTAAAGCCCTTGTGGTAGCCCAGTGACCAGCTTATTCTAAATGCCTCATATTACTAGAAAGCTGCGCATAGGCATCTCATAGCAGAAACAAACAAAAAAAAAGACAATAAAATATTTTAAAAAATAAAAAAAAAGAAGAGAATATTTAGTTCCTTTGTGAACTGGCCGTATGACAACTACTTTTTTATCAACTTATTAAGTTGGGGCACTATACTAGCTCTTGCTGAGTTTAGCGACGTTTATAAGCATGTGTTAAACACATACTGTTGTTTTATGAGGAAAAAGGGATAAAGAGAAGTGATGTCACAGATGAGTGTCTGCGTGCGTAGGTGGCATTAGTGTGTGGATGAGTTTTATTTCTACACTGTTGAGCTTATTTTCTTGTTTTAAGGTTCAAAAGAGAAAAAACCAAGATCTGTTGCATGAGAACTGGTTTATTGTGTTCTGCACTTTCTGATCCTTTTTTTTGTATCATCTTGATTCTTTTGTTTTCCACTTATGCATAGAAAACCAGACAAATCGATTTAGAAATACTCTGCATTGTGTTCCGATCCATCGTTCTGAAGTTCAATCTTAATAAACATTTCAGTAAGAGTTGGTGACTGGTGGTGCTCTCCTGTTTGTTAGGGACCTTGCAGAGGTGGATGGGACCTTCCTGTGACACAGTGGGGGCTGGTAGTGATCACGGACCAGTGGGACCTCTGGAGATCATCGTGTTCAGCAGCCTCCCGGAGCACAGTCCCCCAGGGACCCTCCAGGTGGATTTGAATGTCTCCGGAGCCGGAGACTCCACAACCGCTCTGGGCAGCCTGGGACAGGGCTCTGGGACCCTCAGTGGGAAAAAGTCTTCCCATACGTTTAGGTGGAACCTGCTGTGTTCCATTTTGTGCCCACTGTTCCTTGTCCTGTCACTGGGCACCACTGAGAAGAGCCTGGTCCCATCCTTCTGACACGGTGCAGACCCTCTGGAATTTTCTAAACACTGGGCACTTGCGGAGTCCAGGTGTAACAGAGGAGGGAGCACAGAGCGAGGCACAAACCGGTGACACCTTGGGAGGGGTTTATGTCCCACCTGCAGCCTCTGCTCTTGCACCGGTTGCTCTGACCCATTCCCAGGACACAATGTGGGGAGGCTCTCACCTCCAAAGAAAGCTACAAGAACCTCTGTATCTGCTTACAAATGGCAGCTGACAGGGTTAAACTTAACCACGTGAAGAACTCCGTGTTGGTGCTCTGATTCCTAATTTCCAGCGGTTTGTGACATCTCCTGAAGGCCCGTCTTCAGCAGCAGCAGCAGCTCATTGTGACTGAGGCCAGTGTAGCTGAGCTCGCCTCGCCAGACCTGGGGTGAAGGGAGAAACCACAAGAGACCTGTCCGAGGACCTGGGCGGTGAAGCTGCCTCATCACCAGCACCGAGAGGGGGGTGCAGACACTCTCATAAAGGATGGAGCCAGGAAGGAGCTACAGAGGACTCAGAGAAAGATTGTGCTGCTTTTGTCTGGGATACAGATAATTTTCTTCACAGCAGGAATTACTGGCAAGTCTGGGGGGGAGTGAGTGAGCAACTGTGTGATGCTCAGTCATCCTCTGTGGTTAAACCACAACTGGACAAGAGTCTCACCTCCTCACCCCACCTGGCCCAGTAGAGCCCCGGCTGCTCATCCTCATTGCGGGGGACTCTGGCCACCTGGCAGAGCCCAAAGTGAAGTGGGGACTGAGTGGCAGGGACTGTCCTGCATCCCACATCCTCTCCTGGCACCACGGGAAGAGACCAAAGGGCTATGAAAGTAGTGAGGAACTAAATGTGAGCCTCCATGAGCTGGTCGTCCCCACAAAGCCAAGATCTCGCACGCTCCCAGACCCCAGCATCTCCAGCCCTGCTGGGTGGCACACTGATGAGCACAGAGCTCACACGGGCTATGTCCCTGGGGTGTCGCTGTCTTCTAGGTGCCAACATACCCTTGGTTTGGGGTCCCATGCACTGGACAGTCTTTCACACCCCAAAAAAGGGCAAGGGGCAGCCACCTGGCAATGAACCGGCTCAGGATGGGCCAGAGCAGCGGACACCATGGCAGCTGGGAGCCAGATCAATGCCACCACACCCCAAACAAGAGCCCTCCCCACCACAAGGTATGGAGTGTCCTTGGGCAGTAGTAGTCCCCCAAGTACCTGAAAGAAATGGAGAGAGAACTCATGGCAGAGGGGGAATGAGAGGGATGTGCTTCAGTCGGTCCTGATGAGGAAGGGGCTGAGGCCCTCGAACAGATCCACAGCAGCCCCTGGCCGCAGGGGAAGGCACCGTTTCCTGTCACAGCGCAGCCCCGCGACGGTGGTCACAGCCAGCACGGGACGGCCTGCGATTCCCAGCTGCCGGCAACTCCCGGGTCTTTCTAGAAGCAAACGCTGCCATCCCTCGGTTACCGTCAGACTCACAGAGCATCTCGAGCAGAGAAAGGTCTTAGGCTCATCATGTGCACGTCCCTGCTCCTCACAGAGCTGCCTGAAAGGAAACCTCTTCATTAAGAGCAGAGCCCAGATACTCCTAGAACTCCCACAGATGGGGTGATGTGACTGCAGCCGTGAGAAGGCTGCACCAAGCAGGAAGTTGTCTGGTCAGTCACTACCGTAATCAACTCAGATATCTGTAAACCTTGTTTTCTATTTAAGCAGCAACCTCTAAACACCATCTTGAACGTGAGGCCATTTCAGGTAGCACACAAAACCTTCCTCACTTCAGCCCTGCCACTCCGCTTAACTGAAAAGCCTTAACTGAAGTTTACAAAATCCAGGTTGTTGAGCACCAGTGTCTGTAGTATCAAGATTTGCAGAAGCATAACCTGGTCCCTGCCTCAGTTTACCCCAGGGTGAAACAACAGCAGGAGAGACACACAAGTCCCCAGAAGCATCAGTCAGTGTGGGCTGGGCACTGACAAGCAGACCTGGCAAGTTGTTAGTAGACATCACAGCAAGCAGCAGCTCTGGGGATCTGAGGATCCTTCCCCCTGAGCCTGGACACACACCAGAAGTAACCAAAACCCCAGTGAAAGCTGAACAAATGCCCCAAGTGCTAGTCCTGCACGCGTGTTTCACAGCTGATGCTGGAGCAAAGTAGAAGTGAACCCGTACCTGAGCTTTCCAGCAGCCAAGAGACAAAGCACCAAGGTCTTGTGCTCCTCAAGTCAGCTGAACAGTTACTGCTGGTCCTCCTGCTCTGGGTGATTGTTTTCTTGAACAATCTTTTCATCCCATGGCTTGGTGCAGTGGTGCTGTAGGTGGTGTTCAGCTGCTGCTATGACTGTAAGCAGCAGCAGTTTGAAAAAGGACAGAGAGTCCAGAAATGCCCCTCCCATTCAGTCAATTCCTCTGGAGAAGGCAACGAGAGGCTGGTGGCAGGTTGGTGTCACTGGGTTCAGCTCTGCAGCCAGTGGAATCTCATGGGCAGAGCTTGTGTCTCTCTGCACAGACATCATTTCATTCAGTCGATAATTCAACTCACCGCCAGCGGGAAGTTGCAAAGGGAGGAAATTAGAAACTTGAAAGTTACACAAGGGGGGAACTGGGGGAGGACACATGACCAGCAGAAGGTGGTTTTAGAAAGGAGAAGAGAGAGAGAAAAGCCCAGGGAATGGCACACAGGCTGCCAGAACTCCTCCTTCTTGCATTGTGTATTGAGTGGCACAGGAAGAGAACAAAGGAGAGGCCAGAGTATCAATATAGTGTTTAATACCCTTAAAAAGGATAAAAGGTAAAACCTACCCTTTACCTTAAACAAGTAACACTTCAGTTGCCATCACCTGATAAAACCCTTCATCAGCACTGTTTTAAAGTAGAAATGTTACAGGGAAATCTTCGCAGCAATTCACAGATCTCACACCAGTGCACAGCCATTAACAGAAGCAGCAGCCAGGGGGGTTTCCCCCTCTATTTACAGTATTTTCAATATTGTGTTTGTTTCTCTCCACACTGACCACACTGAACTGTTCTGCATCAGTTTCTTGGTTGACTGAACGGGAGGAACAGCAGAGCTTTGGCTGCACGAGAACCAAGAAGTTGGTTCCAAAAGCACACATAGATGGGAATGAAGTAAGTGCTTCAAATGAAAAAGTGAGAGAGTCATTGAGACCAGCCAAGCCTCTCTCTTACCAGCAGGGAGATTTCAGTGCCACCTGGGAGAGCCTGGCTCAGCATCCTAAATAGCACAGCACCATAAATACCCAGCTACACCTAGTTCAGAGAGATCTCAAGCAAGTGCACAATTCCATAAATCCAACAAATTCTCCAAGTCCATTTGCTCTCCATTGACCATTTTCAGCCCCTCTAGGCTGTAAAGAGTCTCAAACCCCATAGTTCAGGCAACCCCTGTGCTTCCCAGGAAGGGCTCCACTGGAATTCCTGAGCCAGCTTCAGCTTTCCTGATGCAACCTGTCCCTTCACAGCAACATGTGGCCAGTTCAAAGCTGGTGGCCCTCCACATTTCAGTTATTTAATCCAATGTGCAGGAGCAGTTCAAGATGTCAGGAGTCACTTCAATCTTCCACAACTGGGCTAAAATAACTCAATACATAGGAAAGAGTAACACTGATGGGTGGTTGAATTACCCACATGCTGGAGCAAACACAGCCTGAGCTCTTGGCTGGCACAGGCAGCCAGCTTTGGAACCGCTGAACTACTCAGCTTTCCAAATGGCAATCTTCCCTTCTTCCTTCCCAGAGCCACTGAGGATGTACCTGTCCTCAGCCGAGCACAGGGCCTTCACTGTATCAGCATGACCCACCAACTCCTTCTCCACAATCCTCTTCTCCACGCTGATCACGTAGATCTTCCCTTTGCTCTTGCCTTGCCATCTCCCGCTGCTGCCAACCCACATCTGGAGAAGACGACAGAAAGTGTCACTTAACCACTGGACAAGGCACAGCACGGCCTGGGGTAGAGGCATCTTAGTGCCCCTGAACTAAGACCACTGCCAGTTCTCTGCTTCATAAGGCACTTCAGGAGAAGTTGTTCGGAAGGGAGGAAAGGAAGGAGAAGCAGCTGAGGGAGCTGGAGTTGTCTAGTCTGAAGAAAAGGAGGTTGAGGGGAGACCTTCTCACCCTTTATAACAACCTGGAAAAGAGGTTGTAGAGATGTGGAGGTTGGTCTCTTCTCTCAAGCCACTAGCAATAGAACAAGAGGAAACTGCCTCAGTTTGTGCCAGAGGAGGGTCAGGTTGGACATCAGGAAAAATTTCTTGCCTGACAGAGTGGCCAGGGATTGGAACGAGCTGTTCAGAGGAGGGGTGGAGCCAGTGTCCCTGGAGTGGTTCAACAAATGAGCAGATGTGGCCCTGGGGGACAGGGTTTAGTGGGAAGAGTGGGGTTGGGTAGACAGTTGGACTGGATGATCTTGGAGGTCTCTTCTAACCTTAATGTTCTATGATTCTGTGACAGAAAATCTGAGAAAAAGATTCTGAACTTTGCCTTCCCAAGTGATACCCACCAGCTATTTACTTGCAAATTCACCCTGTAGTACCACAACCACAGTCACCAGAGGCTCAGCTCCTAATGCCCTGCAGGAGGAGCAGGGACACAGCCCACGGCCAATAATGACCAGGACATCAGATGCTCAGCAGGAAGCTGCTGACTCTCTGCTGAATTAGGAAGCTAGTAACTAAACAAGAAAAAGGTCACCTAGAACAACAGGCCAGCTAACTGGCATTTATTTCTGCATTAACCTTTTCCAAGGCTTAATCTTAGGGGTCCCAAGATTAACTATTGAGGTACCTAAACCTTCCATTTCTACGGTTCCCTGAAAATGTCACTAGCTAATGAAAGTCACCTCATATTTAATTACTGAGGAGGCTTCTGGCTTGCCCTGCACTTTGGAGAACACCACAACAGGCTGTAGTGTTGTGCAGAAGCCTGCAGGAGGAACTGATGTTTTAGACCAGCACATTCTTAGGGCAGAATTCAGCAGGAAAAAACAACCCACATGTCTCTGACCTGATTTTTAACTCTGATCATACACGTAATCTCGGAGCAGTCTTGAAGAGGAACCTTGTGGGGTGCACTTGAGAAGTCTCTGGCATTCCAAACGTACAGGTCACTGCTCCCCGAGTAAGACGCCCACACTTCGTCTCTCTAGGCACAGAAAGATGTGGCTAACGTGAGCGCTGCTGACAGAGTCAGGACTCCCGTCAGCTCCGTTCACTTTTTTAATGAAGTACCTCGGGGTAGAGCTGGAAGCAGAGAAAACAGGAACACACATCCTTCAGGTGATGCTCAATTTTCTTCTGTAGTTGAAATTCTTGAGTTGACACTACAAGTATGCAACTGCCAGTGCCTGCAGTATGGAAGATGAACTGTTAGTAACACAAGTGCCCACTTCCTTCGTCTCTATAAACCATGAGGAAAATAGGCAAAATGAAATGGATGTGTGTCTAACAGCTGTCTTGTTTAAATTTAGGCTTGAGGTGAGGCCAGGGGAAATTTAGGCTTGAGGTGAGGAGAAAGTTCTTCACCGAGAGAGTCATTGGCCACTGGAATGGCCTGCCCAGGGAGGTGGTGGAGTCGCCAAGTCTGGAGCTGTTCAAGGCACGATTGGACGTGGCACTTGGTGCCATGGTCTAGCCTTGAGCTCTGTGGTGACAGGTTGGACTTGATGATCTATGAGGTCTCTTCCAACCTTGATAATACTGTGATACTGTGATACTGTTTCTCAGTGAAGAGGGAATCTGAGGTGCTTACTCCTAGTTTTCAGGTTTTTGTTGCTGTTCTGCAGTGCAGACACCTGTCAGTTTAGAATCCAAATACTAAGAGAGGAGAAGAAACAAACTCCTGAAAATTAGGATTTCTCATCTACAGAACTACGGCCATCCATCTGTGCTACCAAGTGTGGAATCCTTTACCCAACCACAGCAATGGCAGCACAGCCACAGCCCACAGCAGGACCAGGAATTCCCCAGGGTGGCCATCCCATCAGGGTACGTTCGGATCCAGGCTCCTGTGCGCAGCAGTACTGAGAATCCACGCACAATTCTTAACCAGTGACCACTTATGGAGCAACTTCAGGATGATCCTTTACCCTAGCACAAAGCTTTGCTTTGTTCACCTGAACTTCTGCAGGTCTGGGGATTGCCAGGTCAGACCAAGACCATAATGTCCTGCTGAAATACTAAACACAATTTGCAACTGCTGTGGCCCCTCTAGACTTTAAAAAAGGGCTTTCTCCAAGTTTTCCCTGTCAGGGAAAGTCAGACAAATACAGAGTAGCCCATCAGTGCCCTCCCAGAGCAAGGGCAGTACCTGCAGGAGTGATTCAAGATGACCATCTATGGAAAGGTTTTGGAGACCACACCTACAAAATGCTGCCTAAACAGACTAAGTGGAGAACGGGGGGAGAACATCACATACACTTGACCCCTGAGACTGAGGTTAATGTATGTCCTGCCTAATAAACCAGTGTGAAGATGCAGTTTATCTGTTTGAGGGGTGAACTTACAGCACCACAGCTGGTCATGATGAAGCTTGATGGAGGTGAGATTTTGGCAGGGCAGCTGGAAGGCGCGGTTCACTTTCAGAGTGCTGACGTTCCACGCAATCACTGTTCCATCTAAGCTGCTCGAATACGCCTCACTGTCGGTACAGATCAGAAACACAGTCAAGCCGCGTACGTTCATGTTGACATCCCAGGGCAAACACAGAAGACACTTACTGTAAAAATAACCAACTTCCTTTCCCCCCTTGCTGCACTCCACATAGCTGGCTCTAGGCAGCTGACACTGCACTTAGGCCACTCGCAGCTCTGAGTGGCAGCCAGGCACTTTCAAGTTGCTTCTGTCTCCTAATGGAACCAAAGTATCCTGGTACAGACTGTTTCTTCTCCAGATTATACTTTACAAACACTGGGAACTCTGCAGGCTCATCCAGAGCTCACTGAAGTTAGGGCAAACACATCAAAACGTGTCTTTCTTTGCTACTGCACCTGAGAAAACAAATTATCTGGGGTTTTTTGGTTCTTTCAACTTTAACATCTGCTGTCTTCAGATGAGAAAATCTTTTTCAGAAGGTTCCAGCAACACCTGAATAAATTCTTTCTGAAACCCAGGTACACCTGGCGCACCGCTGGCTGATGTCTAGCTCTGGCCTGAGAGTTGCCACTCTCACGGGAAGGCAGCGGGGTAGAGCCTCCAGCCAACGCTGTTCCCAGCGTGGTACCAAAAGATCAAAAGCATTTGGCCTGAACAAAACAATAACCGTCGTTATTTATTTTACGAACAGGCAGGAAGAATCCAGAAACGTGCTGTAAACCTCTTGGGGATGATGTGCACAAAGCAACACCGAAGAGGTCTTTAAACTGCATCTGCACCGATTCATCACCTCGCGCTGCCAACTCCTGGCTGCTCTCATCCTTGTCCAAAGAACATTCCTTTATCGTCTTTGTCCCAAAGCACAGAACGCTCTTCCTTTGAAGAGGAAGTTCTTCGCTTACCATGGACAAGATGGGAGCTACAAGAACGGGCTGGACTGAAGGTTTCTGTCAGCAGGACAAGGCCCTCTGTTTAAAACAATAAATCCTTTCCAATGTCTAGGAAAATCAATTGCTGGTTTCCCACATGGACTCCTTTGCCTTGACCACAAGGTCACTGTTTGCCTTTGTCTCAGTCAAATAACTGAAGCACTGTAAGAGCTTTAACTAGTCCTCTGCTGATTGTGGGTCAGAATCTCTAGGCTCGTGGGCCTTATCCATGACTTCTGGTGTTACAGACATCCCTCACAGCACTTGCCTCTGGATTTTCACGAAGAAAACATTTCCATTAGGAATACCTGGTTATTCCATTCTTCTTCTCCACAACGATATCTGTAATGTCAGAACGATGATCATTGAGTTGCTTGTTACAAGACATGCTGTGAGTGTTGATTATATAAATGGTGGAGTCCTGTGAACCAATCCAGACTTGACTCAGTTCTATCATGATCATGCAAGTCTGGGGAGAAAAAAAAACAGGATGAAATAAAATCTAGAAGAAAAAAATCACTGTTTACTGTAACATGGAAGAAGTCCACATGACGGTGCTAGTTTTACACTCAGATCAAGGTTCATTGTTGCAGTGTTCGTTTGCTCTGCTCTGCAAATACAGGGAGAGAGGACAGATCAGTGCTGAGTTTACCACTCAGTAAAGAGGCCAACAGCACCTTGGCAGCTGCCTCAAAGCTGTCTCCTGGCCCAAACCAAGTAAAGGCATGAAGGGAAACCACAGGAGTCGCTGCATGTGTTCTGTAGTAATCAGAACCCGTCCTAACCATCTGATATTAACACACCTCCTTCTGCTAGAAGCAATGTCTAAGAAAATATTGTCTTCTCTACTGTCACTGGGACATCATCCTCTCCTCCAAAAGCTCTTCATTCTCCCCAGTCCCATCAGCTCCAAACTTTTCTCCTCTTTCCTTTCTCTTTCTCAGAACAGGTCAGCACCCAACTCTTTTCTTGGATTTCCATCTTTTCTCCACCCAGCTCTTCACCATCAGCTTTACCTCTGACTCTCCCACACTTGTTCAGAGATGTTTTCCAACTTTCACACAAGTGACCTGTCCCATCCCTTCTCCTGCATGTTCTCTCTATGCCATGTTTTTCACTCAGTCCAAAAGGTCTGTTTCAGCTCCCCTTTTAACCTCATTATCTTTGTCAGATGGTCTTTCACGAGCAACTCTCTAACTCACTGGCTGAATCATCTTTTGGAGCGCTCTCTTCCAATATGATCCAGGTGCTCTTCTTACACCTTTCTCCAGTTTCCAGTTCTTCAACACAGGTGACTTTTCATCTACTTTTAGGACTCTACTTCTCTTGTTACTTGTCCTCAAATCTCCCAACTTCTAAGGAACAACAGTGATTCAGGGCAATACAGGCGATAGCAAGAAAGCCACCAGCGCTGTGGTACGTATGCCACTTACCAGTTTAGAGCGGCCCATCTGGAAGCAATGTTGTTGAATAGACCAGGTAGATGCATCAAAGACCACCACCTTCCCCTCATTTAAAGCACACCATAGTTTTGGATGAGCATTGCCAGGTCTTTCTGAAGGGTCAAGATGCCCTAGAAATGAAGCAGTGGATGAGAAAGGTGAAAACCAGTTTTGGAAAGTGTGGGGAAAACCAGTATGAGGTAGAGCAGCTTTCTAAGGAACCAAAAGTGTGTTCTGGACCTTACAGTACCAGCCAATGAATGACAGTTCTCACAAGTCATTTGTGCTCCTTCTCATCTATTTGTTGAGTTCACCTGATGATTCAATCTCACACCTCAAAATTATTCAGAGCAGAGATCATCTTTTCCATTGATGACTAAGTACTTGGATAAATGGGGTTGAAATAATTTTATAGGGGGGAACAACTCCAGGTACCAGTATAGGTTGGGGACTGACATGTTGGAGAGCAGTGTAGGAGAAAGGGACCTGGGGGGCAGCAGGATGACAGTGAGCCAGCAGTGGGCTCTTGTGGCCAAGAGGGCCAACAGCATCCTGGGGTGGATCAGAAGAGGGGTGGTTAGCAGATCAAGAGAGGTTCTTCTCNTGCTGCGTCAGGGGGATTGGACTAGATGATCTTTCGAGGTCCTTTCCAATCCCTAATGATTCTATGGCTTTAAGCCATATAAAATACAACTAATAAATCCACTCTTTCTATCTGCTCCATTACAGCTCCACTTAGAAGCCTAAGACTACGAAGAAAGAAAACCATCACCAAATCCATCCAGCAGCACCTGTTCAAAGCCGCTCCTGCCCACTTCCTCCGAAGTTAGGAACTTCCAGCACTAACGTAAGTGCTACCTGAATTCATGCCCATTGCACACAGTGCAAGACTTCCCTTTTATCCAAGTGGTTTTTGAATTAGTCAGACACAAATGTGCAAAGTATCCCACAGAAGCTCACAAGGAAAATACTTAACGCCTTCTTCAGAGATGGACCTACACTACTCCTTAGCGTAGAAGTGATTGTAAATCTGTAACCAACACTGGTGAGACCACATCTCAAGTATGGGTTCAGTTTTGGGCACCTCAACACAAGAAAGACACTGGAGGTGCTGCAGTGGGTTCAGAGAAGGGCATCACAGTTGGTGAACAGTCTGGAGAACAAACCTTGTAAGCAGCAACCAAGAGAGCTGGGACTGGTTAGTCTGAAGAAAAGAAGGTTGAGGAAAGAAAAGAACCTTCTTGCTTTCTACAGCTACCTGAAAGGAGGCTGTAGTGACGAGGGAGTTAGTCTCTTCTCTCAAGTCACAAGTGACAGGTCAAGAGGAAATGGTCTTGAGTTGCACCAGGGGAAGTTTAGGTTGGACTAAGGACTTTCAAGGGAAAAATTCCTTGCAAGGGCCAACAGGCCTTGGAACA
Source organism: Rhinopomastus cyanomelas (assembly GCA_013400115.1). NCBI lineage: Eukaryota > Metazoa > Chordata > Aves > Bucerotiformes > Rhinopomastidae > Rhinopomastus > Rhinopomastus cyanomelas. The sequence continues at coordinate 55,891 of VXBP01007037.1, forward strand.
GGCTGCCCAGGGAGCGGGTTCAATCGCCATTCCTGGATGTGTTTCAGAGATCCAGAGCTTAGGGACAGGGTTTAGCCATGGGCTTGGGCCAGACGGGCTGACGGTTGGACTCAATGACCTTAAAGGTCTTTTCCAACCTAAACAATTCTACCATTTAACAATTCTATGAAATGACATGCGATCAGGAGCACATCAGATCAGGTAATCTATAGTGAGAACCACAGACATACAGGTCAGGTTGAGATTGCAAAATGTGCAGCGCTACTTCCAGTTAAACTGTACACTCTCATGTGACTCTACTGAAAAATAAGGAAAAAACAATGAATATTGATTTGTGGTGGAGCATCCTCCCTGCTCAATAAAGAAGTCAGAAGTCTAAATGGGAAATCAGCACATTAAGACATAATTGACATCTATTACAAGGCACACACAGTCGCAGGGAGACAAATGAAGATGTAAAAATTATGCCTTGGAGTCTCTTAATATGCAACAGTACTGCTCCTTTTTTTAATGATTTTCTGGTTTGGCATTCAACACACAAAAGCAGCGTGTCAGAATGTGAACCCGACCAGGCAGTTATGATACCAAGTGTTATGAGCTAACGTGCTTTATGGGCTAATTAGAGCCTGGCTAACACAAAGACAGCAATACATCACCTTACCTGGTGTATAAAGCAAGACATCTACTGCCTGTGGAAATGTCTCACCAGCTGAAGGGTTGATCTTGTGCTTTAATGTCTCTGAAGTTGTTTTGGGGACCATCATGGGCACTGAAATAGATTTTTCAAAGGTCATGATGTGCACACTTGAAGCTTGAAAGAGAGCTGTGATTCTTAGGAAGTAACAACTCTGCACTGTTTATTCACATTTCTCACTTTCCCTGCCCTCTGGCCTCAGCTGAGTAGGACAGCTCAAGCACCATTTGTATGAATTCTGGGAGCAGGAGCAGGCTACAACACCCAAACAATCACTCAGCACCCAATGTGCAAACAGAACAAACAACTAAGGTTCCAATGCACAGAAGCAGTAACAATAAACCCAAAGGGTCCCTAAGCTTTCCATTAGTACTATTTAATAAACAATGTCTGTGAAAGTACAATCAGACTAACATCTTTTTATAGGTCTACAGATAACCAATTTGAAAACCAGGACACACACAGAAAAAAAAGCTGATACTGATGAAGCAACAACAGCAGGTTTTGTAGCACTGCCATGTCACTGACCTTCATTTTTCATCCTGTCGAAATATGACAGCTTAGAGGCTGCATATATGGCTTTGGAGGATTGCAGGGCATGAACCACAGCATCCATCAGGAGAACATTTGTCAGTGCTTGCTGAATATACTGAGGATCCTAAAGACAAAAAGTTTTACTGTAGTTTATCTATTGCTCATTGTTCCTAGGATTCCCCATGTTCAACAGCGTGTGTCAGGCTGAGCACCAGCAGCAGTCAGTCTGCCCTGCAGGGGAAAATTCCTGCTACTTGGGGTCAAAACCAACTCTGACATCACATGTTCCGCTCCCAAGCAAGGTCACGGAGCAGGAAACCAGGAGCTAAAGTTAATTCATTGCTCCAGATCTGGCACAAGCCCAATATAGGATGTGCAAATGAAACTCTGTAAGTGGCACCAACAGAAGCAAGTAGGGGATGCAGGATGGACATCCATTTTCAGGCTGGGTCTTTCTCCATGGGACAGAAGTACTCATTATGCTTTATCTTGGCTAAAATTACTTTTAAATTTAAATTTAAATTTAGTAATTTAAAATTACTAAAACACTTTCTGAAGAATCACTGAACTACTTTTTTCACTATTAAAGAGTCATTAAAAATTACGTGGTTTTGATGGAAACCTTGCTTGTACAATCCTATTTCTCAAAGTTTCTGTGGCAGAAGACATTTTTCTCCATTTGTTGTTGATCTATAGTCACTAGGGTTCCAACAAGGCAAAACCCTTTCTCCACATTTTTAAGCAAGGAGGGGAAAATTTTCCTGTTAGTTATGATTATTATTCTCACACTGCATGAACTCCAGAAATTGTTTCACAGAACTAGTAACTAAATTCAAAAGTTCCATCCCAACAGATGAGGAAAACAGTCCTCTTTAAAAATGAAATGTTATTAGCTTTATTCCAAAGCCATACTGGAAGTAACAGCAAATAAAACTTCATTGCTAAGCAATAAACAGTAAGCATTAAGTTTTTTGCTGAAGCCTAGAAATCCTAAGATTGATGGGTGAGTTACTTAGACCAGACAGCAAGCACACAGAAGAGTAGAAACTCCCATATTTATACCTTGTGGTCATCTGCCATTTTCTTTCCGGCCGACATTTCTTTCACTATCAGGTACCAGAGATCACATTCACTTTTAAGGTTAGCTTCAAAGACTTCTGTTTTAGACAATGTCTTAATCCTCAGCGTGGGGATTCTCAAAAGAAGAAAAGCTACAGTTGTGTTCTTAATGTCCTGGAAAGGAATGAAAAAAGAAAAGGGGGATGTACGATGCAATCAGCGATACAGTGCAGCACTCGCCCTACACCACAATTACTCCAATGGCCCAAAGAAGCCATGAAACACAGGTTTTATGAAAACATGAGTTCCAGACAACATCACGCAGCCTTTGCGCCACAGTGGACAGAAGCTGACACCACAAACAATAACATTTAAAGCCTAATTTCCAAAGAAGGGCAACTCGATTGGTTAAGGGGCTGGAAGATCAGCCCTGTGAGGAGAGGCGGAGGGAGCTGGCTTTGTTTAGTCTGGAAAAGAGGAGGCTCAGGGGGGACCTTATCGCTGTCTATAACTATCTGAAGGGTGGTTGTAGTCAGACAGGTTGTAGTTAGTCTTTTCTCCCTGGCCACTGGAGACAAGACAAGGGGTCACAGTCTTAAGCTCCATCAGGGGAGGTTTAGACTTGACAGTAGGAAAAGATTTTTCACTGCAAGAGTGATCTGGTTTTGGAATGGGCTGCCCACAGAGGTGGTTGAGTCACCGTCCCTGGAGGTGTTCAAGGTTAGGCTGGATGAGGTGCTGAGTGGCATGAGCTAGATGTTAGATGTTAGGATGACTGGGGTTTTCTGGATTTAGGTTGGACTGGATGATCTTTAAGGTCTTTTCCAACCTTATCATTACTGTGATACTGTGATACTAATTAAACTCCTCTGGGTCTGTATCCCATGTGCTGCACTTTGCACATCTCTGTACAAAGACCAGAATTTTATCTAATCCCTCATAAGTTACTGACTTCAGAGGAGGTTCCTACACTCCTTACTGACGCTTTACATCGAGAGACATCTTTTGGCAGAACAGAATATGGCCTGCATCTGTAGGTATGGAAGAGTTCAGGTTGGAAAAGACCCTTAAGATCATTGAGTGCAACCACCATTCTGCTCAACCAATCTCATGACTAAATCATGGCCCTAAGGTCCAGATCTCCATGACTGTGAAACACATCCAAGGATGGCGATTCAGCCCCCTCCTGGACAGCCTGTTCCAAGGCCTGATGACCCATTCACAGAATCATTAGGGATTGGAAGAGACCTTGAAAGATCATCTAGCCCAATCCCCCTGCCACAGTAGGATCACACAGACCGAGTCGCACAGGAAGATTTTCCTGATGTTCAACTTAAAATTCCCCTGGTGCAACTTGAGGGGTCTAACTTGTTACTTGTGAGAAAAGACCAAAACACACTTCTCTATAACCTGCTTTCTGGTAGTTGTAGACAGCAATAATGTCTCCCCTCAGCCTCCTTCTCCTCAGACTAAACAGCCCCAGAAGCAAGAGAACAAGAAGTTACCTGACACTCACCTCTATGTCCCTGAAAGCAGCAATCTGGACATAACCAGGACATCCTCCTTCAGTCAAAAGGAACAAGCGCTTCTGGGTCAGAGCTATTTTCCCTACACCATAGTTAGTTTTAACTGAGCAGGATAACTTGTAGACACATTCATTTTTATCTAGATGTTGTAATACTGTTGGTGGCAGATTCACCTCTTGAGCTTCTGCTTCAGTTTCTTTCCAGTAATTGTAGAAATCTTTGAATGTTTCCGGATCAATTTGTTTCTGATGTCCTAGAAAGAGTTGACATCTGTTTACTGCAAGAAACTACTGACTGAAAGACTGGTTTACCAAGACAGTAACTGTCAAATTGTGACTCAAACAGCATAATGGGGAAGTGAGGTGTAAAATTATTAAGAAAGACTAGACAAAAGAGACAAAGTGACTCTCTTGCTGTAGAAAGATTTCTCTGCTGTTAGGCCACAGGACCCATGATTCTGGCATCCTCCTTTCTACTCTACTCTGTGGAGCGAGGGCACAAACTCTGTGCCAGTCTTGTTTTCTTAAATTCTGCCAAAAATTCAGTCAGCCAGTGGGAAAGGATTTGTACCTCCCTAACGAACAGAATGTTTTTCATTGTATTTTCCAGTTCTTTATTCAGTTGAGTTGCTACTCTATCGCGCACTTACCAACCTGGGATAAAAGCTAAAGGTGTAACAGTTACAGACTTCAGCAGTAGGAACTCTAAATAATTCATTTTCTAAGGATTCATGGGTTTGGGCAGCAGAATCTCAAACACACAAATTCTTGTGAGACTTATGCTGCTGCTTGTTGGCTTCAGAAAGTCTCGCTATTTCCACCAACATTTAATCCTTTGTAAGCTGCAAAAAGATAAGTTACCAGAGTAACGAGGCACTAAAATAGAACTAAACAGTGTTTTACCAAAGCACTCTCAAATGATGGTGTTAGAAATCCATCGTGAGATTCAGATCTCTGTCAGAAGATAAGAAACTCTCTCAAGTGCAAACATCACATCTCCTTTTGCCATCATGACCACACAAGACAAATTCAGCTGTAGCTGCTCAAACTCTGCGTTGTTAGCTTTCTTAAAACAGATTTCCAACCTGTCACATTTTCTACTGGTTTTATAACACAGTTATTTTCCATCAGTAATTAGGACAGTCTTGGATTCATCTGACTCCTAATCTAAACCAAAGCAGAGCTGCACACCCTCAGAGCAGCAAAGTTACCTCACCTATACAACGTGAAACAGACAAACTGCATTCCCAAATGTAAGCAGATCACTTGTCCTTACTGTGGATGTAAAACAGACATTCTTGTGTATATGAAATCTGTTTGTAATGATCCCAGTTAAATAAAGTTATCCCCAAAGCTCACAGGCTGTGAGTTTCTATAGGCTCAGAAAACATCTAAGAAACAGCTTTGGCTATGTGGCTATTATGCCAATGTAGATGGTCACTAAAAACATCTTTTCTACTCACCTACTGTGAGGGCATCAAATAAGCGATGAATAGTGTCTGTATCTTTGACAATCCCAGATTCCTGGATCCGCTTCACAAAATCATCCAGCTGCATGTGTGTTTTTGGCAATTCAAAGTGTTTCACATGGTCGTCTACTTTCGTTACTTCTCTCTGCTTCTCCATCACTCGACTGATCAGTCTCTTCAGCTCAGGCTTGCAGTCTGCTTGCAATCGCTCCGAAGGAGGCATCGTTTCCACTATTTTTCTTACCAGATCAGTGGGGAAAATTCTTAAGTCTGTTTTGTCTAGGTTCTGAAAGTCAGAAAGTGCGTTTAGTAGTCTCCCTTGCATCAAACTAATAAGTCCCCGGAGGTAGAAGTACCTTGCCAGCAACGCTGAGTTATCAGGCGATAAGGTATTTATCGCTTTGCTGAGATGGTTGTAGAAGTCTGTATAGTAGGAGTGAACACACTGGAACATCAGAGGAAAGCGAATTTCTGGGATTTTGAAGGTACTGATTGGTTTGGAGAGCATTTTCACAGCTAAAACCAACCAAAAATTACCATAATTAGTGTTAAGGTTTGAGTATCTTCATAACCAGCAATACTACGAACAGCAAAAAGAATCTGCAGAAGAGATGGTTACACCACATGAAATTCAAGATTACAGTTGTGCTAAGGACACAAATATATTTCCTACCTCTGTTATCAATTTTAGCTAATCTAATGATATACTTTGGGAAGGGAAAGAATGAATGGAGAAAAGCAGCGAGGCAACAGAGAAAAGGGAAAGAAAAGCCCCATTCAGCTTCTTTAGGGCTTGCTTTGTTAAACAGGGATAAGCCCAAGACTGTGCTTAAATAAGGTGAGTGAGGACTGATGTGGGAAAAATTTATCCAAAAACCAATCCTGTTGTGACCAATCAGTCTTTTGTGGTAAAGCAAAGCTTAAAGCAGGCTACAGACTGATTCAGTGTGCAAGAAGAAGCACAGACAGAGCCCAGCCCACAGGTTTTTTCTAGAAAATTATTCAGTGATGTCACCCACAAAGACAACAGAAAAGACACTGAGTTTGTCCAACTCATTCTTTCCTTACCAACACTTGATTCTATTACTCGAAGTGAGGAATTTCTTGTAGGGCCTTCTGGCAGCTTGATGTCTTGCAGATTGGGCATGCTGATCACCATACGCCTATTCACCATGTAGTGTGGATTCGATTGTTTCGAAGCCATTCTCTTCGTAGTCGGTCTTCTCAGGGTGTTAACCAAGTCTAATCTGAGAAAGAGAGGAAAAAAGTATCATTCAGAGATTACCTGAGCTCACACTAGAGTCAAAATTATTTTTATCATAGACATCAAAGAAAGATTCAAAGCCAGCAGAAGGAACAAGAAAACTTTACCTGTCCTCTTCAGACTGGGAACTCAACTCAAGTCGAGCAAAAGCATCCATCTTTCTGCTCAAACGAGCTTTGAGAAAAGAGTGAAACATGTAGGTCTCTAAAACCTGTGAGGCACAGAAGGGGTAACTGTGGATGATTAACAAAGTACGTTTTTCTTAGCATGTTTTGTCAATTTTTATTACCTTTACAGATGCAAAGCTGAGACCTTCCGATAACAATCACAAAACCCAAAATACTTTAAATATTTCAGCAACAGCAAACTAACTCAGTTTCTATTGATCTTCTGAACTTTCATGATATTTGTTTAGTAATCTCAGACTGCCCTATAAAACAAGATAAAACTAGGAAAAAACCCGGAAATACTGAGTAAAAGAGCTGCTAGTTTAGCTGTGTATTGCCTGCCTCTGCCTAAGTGCTGATAATGCTGTGTGTGGTTTGGGATAAGAAGTTTGTGGCATTCGAACATTATGCCAACTGAAAAGCCAAGCGAGTGACATTTTCGCTTGCTAACTCCCAACATTATCCCCTGTTGCAGCACTTGTAATGGTGCCATCCAGCAATAACCTCTAAAAGGTTAAGTTGCTACTTCTAGGATCGAGGACCACAAAAAGTGCCAAATGTGAGTTAAGAAGAACGGAAAGGTACCGTCAGCCAGCACCGCACTTCAAACCAAGACGCAGGGTACGACCCGACGCAAGGCAACGCACGTGCTGTATGAACGTTAGCTCTAGCACATGGCTCTTCGGGTTATTCAAAATCATTCAGGAAAATCATCCCTTCAGCAAATCAAATACAAACTTCAGCAGGAGAGGATATTGTCAGGGCCGTGAAATCTGTCTTTATACAACCTCTTGCTGTTGCAAACTTACTAACAGTTGTACTTCCGAACGTAACTATGAACAGTTACTTCGATTAATCATGTATCCTGAAGGCTTAACTAAAACTACCCGTTAGTCTTGGAGTTTATCACAGGACAAATACAACCTCAACCCAAAACCTGCTGGTCAGACACCAGTGCATTTTTACTATGTTTTTTAAAAAATAAACAGGCAAGACTTGTAAGTAATGTAGGTGCTCTGAAGTTCATGGAAATATTTCACCAACAAACAGGCCTCTCATATTTCAGATGTTTCTTATCGATCTATTGGCAACGCATCCTGCGAAACGGCATCTATGAAAGCATTAAGACTTCTGCTTTCAATTATTTCTCCAGGAGATGGCACATTCTGCTGCATGTACAGGAGATTCCCAGACACAGGAACTAAAAAGGTCTTTTCTAACAGTTTTTGGGGTTTTCTTAATGTAATTCTAGATACCACTAGTAGAATATAACATACTGAGATGTAGTCAAGACCTACTTGAAAGCAAACCTGCCACTATGTTATTCAGTATTTAACTTATCAGCTGCTCAAAGCTCTTCGGGAATGTGGGCATTAGAATTTTAAATGGCTTTTAAATCTCAATTGCCATTATTTCATCTGTAGCATGAAAACATTTCAATTCTTTTTACTAATTTGAAATCTTGATTAGAACGTTTCCAGGTAATTTCTCTTGATGACATACCAATAGGTTCATTTAATTTTCCTTTGATTGTTTTGAGAATGTTGCTAGTGTCAGAAGATTTAAGCCTGTGCTTAAAATACAGTTTAGATACAGCTTTACTGACTCCTGCCAAAGGTTAATCCACCCCCAAGGAATTATTGAATTTGCTCTGCAATTACACAGCACCTTGGTCTCCAAAACACTATCTACTATTTTACTGTAAATAAATGGGGAAAGCATTCTGTGAATGTTCCTAGTTCAACAATACCACAGAAAGCCTAAAATACAGTTTAATAACAGAGAATCAACATATTTAACAGTGAGTTCACCTTTCTATAAAATGGCTGGTCTCCGACTGCCCTTGTTTTCAGAAATTCTTCACTGTTGAACACTCTGTGTTCATAATTAAGATAATCTTTTACCTCCCTGGAGACAGAAATAGATAAATCCATAAATACACTTGGAGATTGGTAAGCAGTCCACAGGTACTACTACAAATAAGCTGTAGTATCAGAAATCAAATTCATTTTTAACAAACAAGTCACTCAAACACAGAAAAAGAATGACAACTCTTACGAGAAGTGACACAGGCTACTGCCAAACAAATTCACTTAAAAGTATGTATCAACCATGGGAGAGAATCTCTACATTTAAGTCATGATTCAGGCTCCAACAGTGGAATTATATTTACATCCACAGTTCTGAATCCTGGAGCACTAAAGAAAAAACACAGGAGCAGCGTGAAAAGGTGTGATCTGACCTCACACCATTACATTACATTGAATCCACAACTTGCATGTGAAATATGCATGCTCAGCTCTGCTCAGAAAAGCCAGCAAGAACTGGCAGAACTATTGAAACTTTAAGTTACAGATATGTGCAAAGGGCTAAAATTAGGGCTCTTAATTATCGTTTCATTAGCTTATTTCACCTATTCCTGCTGGGCGTGGAGGAACCAAAAATCCCCACGAAAATACATTACTGAAGGACATAAGCTGGCAAAATAAAACTTGCACTGGAACACAAAAGGGGCATCTCACACCTGTGTGAAGAACTGATAGGTCTGTAAATCATTTGACTTTCACAGGTCAGTCATAAAAGCCATAGGAGTTCAAAAAAAGATGATCAGTGAAGGTATAGTTTTATACAATGGCACGTCATTTAGCATTGTTTCCTTTAAACGTGGAAGCTCCACCACCAAAAAATACTCTAGTGCTTCACTGAAGACAATAACTGCAGAGTTTTACTTTCCTTCACTCTTGGACATGGGCAGATAGAGCACTAGCAGACAGAAGAAACAAGGCTGAAAAATAGAACAAAGAAAGAAAGTTTGAAGGAAAGGACAAAGAAATCAAAAGAAGAAACAAGCCCTCTGCAAAACAGGTCTCTCTCACAGAGCAAAGCATCAATTCTTTTGTTGTAGCCAAGCATTCAATCCATTAAGGAGTTCAAGCAGTTAGCCCCAAAATGCATTTCCTCTCATCTTTGCCTAAAACATACTGGGGATGGTTATCTGCTGAGCTATTTGCAGAACTTTGCAAATCACCTGCCACAACTCCACCCCCTCACCAAATACAAGCAAATAACAGCAGGATTAATACCCAGCACTCAGAGCTATAAGATAAAGCAACTCTGGGGATCAATATATTACAGGAGATAAAGAACAATAATTGTTTCTAAAGGAAAACAAAGTCTGCCCCATATCATTATTAAAATGTCAGTCCCAACCACACCCAATACCTACCATTTCTTGTGCCGACATCGTATCCGTGAGCTTAAACAGCTCCTCTCCCTCCTTCATTCACACGGTATCTCATCCATTCTCAGCATTTTTTCAGTTAGTCAGAGCACACCCAGGTGTTCTGAATTCCCCATTTTGCTTTCAGCTCTTCTGCCCTTATGTGGTCTGAATTCATTTTCCTCTGAGAGTGACCAAGACTATGTCCAGCTACAGACTAATATCCCTTGAGTTTTCGGAGTCTCCTTCACTGGAGATGTTACGACCCACCTGGATGTGTTCCTGTGTGACTTGGCCTAGGTGATCCTTCTGTGGCAGGGGGATTGGACTGGATGATCTTTCAAGGTCCCTTCCAATCCCTAATGATTTTATGATAACAATGAAATACAAAGACCATGCTTCTCTTCCTGGAATCTTCATACAAAAGACATAAAAATGTTCTAATTTTGAACTTGGAGCCAAGATGTCCCTGAACATATTAACTATTGATACCCCAGCAGGTTAGCAGGACCTGCCTTCACACATTCCTGCACAAATATAAAGTAAGACACACTGAGAATATTTTCAGTGACAGCGGACGTGCCTTAGCCAGTATCAGATGCTAATAAATAAATACCATATCCACTCACCTGAAGATATTAACAATTAACTGCAAAGTCATTTGCTGAACTTCTGTATTCAGTTTACGTTGCCAAGCCCTTCTACGCATTTGGAGCTCACCTAGGTCCGTGCCGGCTCGGAGATGGCAGAGCTCTAGGTCATAATGCAGCTGAAGACTCTCCACTCTATACAGAGCATAAAAAATACGAAATTACTGCCTAACGCCAGCAATTTTTTTCATCCTTTTCAAAGACAAAGTCATTCAGGCTTCATGCTCCTCACGGCTAGACAAGGTGCGAGATCGAGTAGAACGTGTTGACAAGCCAACAAGGTTCCTGGAAGCCTTGCTAGTACATGGAAATCACAGAGCGCTCGGTCTTCTTTGTTAAAGAACAGCAACAGTCAGAGGATAAACTGTGTCACTAATAAAAACAGAAATCAGCATTCCAGGTGCTGCAAAATAGCATGACTGTGATTATGGCTGCTTAAAGCTACCTGTGTGGCAACGAAGTGACATTTTCAATTTATCAATTCCATACATGAAAGAAATAATATAAATAACACAACATAAAAAGCTTAGAAAGAGGGTCAAGCCTGATTTATGCACTACAACAAATGCAACTCCAGCAACTCATCACCTTGTTACGAAAGCTTCTGCTGCTTGTGTTGGAACATCTGGAATTTCAGGTATTTCTTCAGCAGTTTTTGAATGCGTAATCTCTCCATCATCTATATTAATTAGAACTAAGTCTTCAGCTTCCTTTCAACAAAGAGAATAGAATGACTGTAAATCTATCAGAAAAGCTTTTTACTACTTCTTGTTGAAATAATTCATTGCCGTATAAAGAAGATAAACCAGGAAACAACTGACATTTTTTCCTCCCAACTAGAAGATCATACAGATAACTAAACAATTAGTGTAGAGAAAAGTAAATGTCATTAAATTACTAGATATTAATCTCCATACCTAAACATTTGAAACCCAGTATGTTCTTCACACAGATTTAAATTAATATGGGATCTCGAAGCTTATCCTTGAACAAGACTACACACGTACACAAAAAATGCTCAGAAAAAACTGAGATTATATTCTTTCCATTGTTTTTTCTTTCTTATTTTATTAAGCACTTAAGTCCCACATGGGGGAAAGCAGCCTGTTCAATTCTTAACCCAGATGCCTGGAAAAGACACTAATTTATCCCACACAGCTCTGAGTAGAAAATAACCTCGCTGATCTGAAGGGAAAAACTGTTTCTACTATACAAATGACACATCAGAGGAATGGTTTGCCACACAAAACTTGCCACATCCCTGGAAGTGTTCAAGGCCAGCTTGGATAGGGCACTGGGCAACCTTGTCTAGCTAGAGGTGTCCCTGCCCATTGCAGAGGGATTGGAACTAGGTGATCTGAGGTCTCAATCCAAGTCATTCTGTCATTCAATGAAAAATGGTGATATTATTTTGCAAAGAAAGGGATACAACTTTTTTTTTCCAGTATGGCAGTGGTCACATCAATATGTTTCCATTTCTCTGGATTTCTTCACTTCTCACACAACTAAATAACCAAGCAAATTTATAGATGTGTCTGAAAGTTAAGTGAACAGCAAGAGCGACACACCAAAAACATACCTTGCTAACTTCTTCGAAATGGTCAGCATGACAACCCATAAGAAAAGATGTTGGGGCCATCACAAAATCCAGCATTTGACGAGACAGAAGAGGCACAAAAGTGTGTTGCCACTGAAGAGGATGAAGGTACAACATAAAACATTCGGCAACAAGCGTCAGCAGAGCCCAGTCAGAAGAGAAGAAAACTATCCTCTGCTCAGTCAAAATGCAGGTCATAATCTGGAAAAACCCAAAATAGTAAATGTTTACAGGGGCTTGTATCTAGAACATACTAGAGATGCTCAAACATTTCATCTCCTCCTGAAGCTCAGCCTCACAAGTTCTGTTTCCTGTTACACAGCTTAAATATTTATAAATTGGTACCAGTAACTGTGGTGACCTTAAGCAGCCTAATTCCACTCCTCAAGTGGCCTTGGAGCAGGGAGCAGGATCAGGAAGCCCACAAAGGATACTCCAAACTCAAACTAAGGTATAATTCTATGAAGCACTGAAAACGTGCAAATAGCTTTCGCTGTTTCCTTGTCTTTTTATACCATTTTCACTTCATTTTTATGAGTTCCATCTGTTACGAGCCTGTCCTACAGGCCCCTCTCTGACACATGAAAAGGATTCTCATGAATCATGTCAAAATGCATTTTTGAGAATTTAAAATAAAATCTGTCAACCAGCATTTATACCTTAAAAAATACAAGCCTGAGACATTTAGCAGCTATTGGTAAATCACAGACAAAAATCAATCCAATATGTCTTAATCTAATCTGGTCTACAAATAACAAAACATCTTAGTAGGAATTATATTTTATTTACTTTAATAGGCAGAACTAAGATTATTCTTTAATTCTGGGTTTATAATGTTTCCTGGGTAACTAAACAGGTTTTTTTTAAACCACAAATTACTAGTCCTGTCAATCTCTCATATATTATTTAAAGTATCACAGAGTTTTACCTGGAGCACTTGCTCTGGGTTGAAACACAGAAATGGAAGATGAAGATCTAGGTCAATAACTGGACTGTCTGGATCCTCTCGTGAAGGAATGATTATCTGAAGTGGTTTCATATTAAATGTCTGTAATAAAATAAGTTTTCAACTTATTCCTCAATGAAAATATTCCCACAATACATTTAATTCAGGATTTTAGTTCCAACTACAAAATAATCTCATTTGTTGAGAGCAAGATGACAGATATTTGCACATGCAGAAAACTATTTGTAATAGAGAGGGGAACATTAAACAACATAATAACTAGTCTGAAAGAAGAAAACAGAACAAGCCAAATTGAACTCTCTCTTTCAGTGTTTCCAATACTCCAGCTCCAATCTCTGGGGCCAGATCCTGGACATGCAGGCCCTTGGCAGTGGGTTTAGCCAATCATTCAGACAGTTTTCCAGCTATGCTGGGGTTTTTCCTCCATTCCTAACCTCTTATCCCAGGGTGAAAGAAAGCAGCTGAGGAGAAGTCCAGAGCTGAAGCCATTTCAGCAGACAAACAGAGAGTGTGGTGAATCACTGACTCAACTGTCTAGCTCAGCTTGGGAAGGGTTCTATAGAGCAAACACAGCTGAAACACCTCAGCTTCTACATTTGATTCACAGTTTTGCTCCCAGGGTCATACAGATCCAAGAAAAGTCCAGAGCTGTATGTGTTGTTCCAGTAATGGATTTCCTGGGCCTCTTTCCTCTCACAGGGACTGCACTGCTCCTCACCCACACCTCTGCACATCCACGTGCCACACAAGCAAGGTGACAGCAGGTACCTTAAGATCATCAAGTCCAATCATTAACCCAGCTGTCCCAATGCCACTACAAAACCATGTCCCTAAACTCCAAATCTACACAACTTGTAAACACCTCCAGGGATGGTGACTCAACTCCCTTCCTGAGCAGCCTGTTTCAAGGCCTGACCCTTTCCATGATGAAGTTTTTCCTCATGCCCAACCTAAACTTCCTCCTCTGGTGCTACTTGAGGCCATTTCCTCTTGTCCTATCACTTGTGACTTCGGAGAAGAGACTAACCCCTACCTCTCTACAGCCATCTTTCAGGCAGTTTATAAGACAGCAGTACAGTCTCCTCTCAGCCTCCTTTTCTTCAGACCACCCAGCCCCAGCTCCCTCAGCTGCCCCTCACAAGGTTTGTTCTCCAGACTCTTCATCAACCTTGGTGCCCTTCTTTGGATCTGCTCCAGTATCTCAGTGTTTTTCTTGTACTGAGGTGCCTAAAACTGAACCAAATTAAGTTGTCCCCAGACCTACCAAAGCACCACCTCAGAAAATAAACAATTATCATGAGCCAAATCCTTCCCAGAAGAGTATTAAGTCTTAAACAGAACAACCAACTAACATGTCAGTGCTCAAGCACGCACCATGGCACCATCATTATTTCATGGGCTAATATCACAGTTTTATCTTTGAAGTGAAGATATTGTCAAGAGTCCTATGACAGCAACCACAAATTCTGACCTGACCAGGAAGAATGTCCCCCAATTCATATAAAACAACATCTCAGTGCTTTGAAACACAAAGCTCAAGTAATCATGACATTCAGCATCAGTAATTACCAAGTGGAGTGGTCCTGGTGGTGGGCTGGGTATTAAAAATAACTTTGCTGCAAATTCCTTTATGCGCTCCTCCACATCAAAATCCTTCAAAGGTCGCAGTTGCACTAGTAAGCTGAAATGTAATTACAGAAACTTACTTATGAATAGTAACATGCAAACAGAAAAAAGCCTTTTGCTGATAACCTAGAACCAAAAATAAAATCATTATTAGGAACAATGAAGCTGTTATTCCAGCTAATTAATTTCTAATTTATTAGATACTTCAGCAGCTCTATTTAATTTTAATGATGCTGCTCTGTCACTATCAGGAGGGTTTTTTAACTTCCATGCATAAAATACTGCTGCATCATAAGCATCAGAGGATGTGGATATCACAGAGAGTTTCACGATGGCAAAGAAAACCTAGAGGTGAAACACAGCTAAAGGAAGTGTCTTGCAGAGATTGTTTGAGGAACAAAACACCCACAGCTGCTGCAGAGGGCTATGATGCTTCTCCTATCTTAAGGAACAGACATCATCTCCAGACAGAGAACAGCACTGGAGGAAGAGAGAGATTGTAGGCCTGGGCTGAACGCGCATCAGTACAGGCTGGGGACCGACCTATTGGAAAGCAGCTCTGGAGAAATGGACCTGCAGGTGCTGGTCAACCACAGGCTGACCATCAGCTGGCGACACTTTAAGTCTCTGAGCCCACGGGGTGGCTGGGGAGTGACCCTCTTCTCCAGGGCACTCCTGCTCCAGGGGGGGCAGAGTCCTCTGCTGACAGTGCAGTGCTGCACAGGGTGAGGACTCGAGGCCCGGGGTCTCAGGGCCAGGGCTCTGGAGGAGCTGCTTGTGAAACAGAAGTGGTTGATGCTCTTCAGGCAGTGCCTGACCCAAACAGTTTCAAATCCAAACATTGCTGTGTTTGAATTTGCAAAGCCAGAGGCTGAGAGACACCTGGTGTAACTGACATTTTACTACTCTTAGATGTTTTGGGGAGTTTGTTAGGGAACCTGCTCTGGCAGGGGGACTGGACTAGATGATCTTCCAAAGTCCCTTCCAATCCCTAATGTATTGTGATACTGTGATGAGTCCTTGTGGCCAAGAAGACCAATGGCACCCCGAGGTGCATTAAGAAGAGTGTGGCCAGGAAGTCAAGGGAGGTTCTCCTCTCTCTTTACTTTGCCTTGGTGAGGCCACATTTGGAATGCTGCGTCCAGTTCTGGGCTCCCCAACTCAAGAACTCAACTGGAGACAATGATCAGAGGGCTTGAGCATCTTCCTTATGAGCAGAGGCTGAAAAACCTCTGCTTAGCATGGAGAGGAGGAGACTGAGGGGGGATGCTGTCACACTTGGTAATGCCTTAGATGTGGCCTAACAGCATGGCTAGAAATGGTGTTTTTTCCTTTTTTCATTGTTTTTGAGACAAAACATGTATCAACATGAGTAGAACATGTTACAACACAACTAACCTGACCCTTGGCACTGAAACAAGTAGCAGATAAACAGGAAGGACAGTGAGAGCTCCCTAATCAGTACATTGTGCCCATTAATGCCATCTAATAGCAGCTGACAGCTCTGCACTGCAAACATGTCTTGAAATAAACAAAGTCTTCTCTGAAACATTAAAGCAGGGAGCTAAGGAGTTTAGGAACCTTTCATAACCTCCATTAACTGTCCACAGACAAACATTTCAGAAAGCCAGAGTATCTAAGAATAGGTCCTTTGTATGCTGGTAATATGTGAAATAGGTCTAAAATTATTTGCCTGGAGTACAAAGACCTTTGTTACTAGGATGAAGGTTTGCACTTCAAAGCACCTACATGGATTTAGAGTTTGTCTGGGTCAAAGGCTGAACTCTATGATCTTAAAGGTCTCTTCCAATCCAAGAGATTCTGTGAATTAAAAGACATATTACCTTACCTACAAGCAACTCTGTGCAGTGCAGGTCCTGGAGAAAATAATCTATGCACAGCAAAATTCTGAAGGGAATTGTAATGTTTTGCTGCAAAAGCGGCCTGAATGGAAGCAGAACCGGCTGCAGATGCTACTTCAACATCAGACCCTCACTACCAACAACAAACAGCATTTCCTTCTACTAGATCTCATAAGGAAAGGGCTACACTTTGAAATAAGTGGTCTGAAGTCCACCAGCATAGTGTTTTCAAATCCCCAGTCACAGAACAATTCATCAGTTGAAGCATCCTGCAAAACATACCAAGGATGCAAACGCTCTGCTGAACGTGTTATTACTGGTTAAGCACACCAGGCACTACTGCCTGAGCACACTTGGTCAAGGAAAACGTTTCATCAGATTCATAAGCCACCTGATTAGAACAAAGGCATCCAAAATGACAATAACTCCCTTCCAGGCATATAGGAAAACAATGTCCATGTTTTGTAAGGTTATAAAAAACTGGACCAGGGCACTACGCTCAAAATATAGCACAGAGGTCTCTACTGTAATTGCTAACACTCCTTTCAGAACAGCCACAAACCCCAGCAGCTGCTTCATGCCAGATGGCAAAACATTCAGTAACACAACCCAAATAAGGAAAGAGGGTCCCTCTCCACCCTTTCCTTTTCTCATAGGGATCATGAGACTAAAAAAACTAAACAACCCAGACAAAAAAGCAAAACAACCCAGAAGAAAATACAACGAAAACTTAGCTGAGTTTTCACTACAGCGGGAAACACCAGCAGAAAATGCAGAAATCTGATCTCCCCTTAGACACCAGTACAGACCCATCCTAAAGGGAAAAGTCTTCCATAGTAGTTAGTTTGGACATTAATGCTTTATGAAGGTGCAGAAACCTACTGTATATGATCATGACAGAGACGTTTAATGATGGTGTTTAAAATACCCACCCAGAGGCAAAAGCTTCCACCACCAGAGTTAACTCCACCTGGTTCCTAGATGCTCTAAACAAACACTTCTGTAACCTCTGGAATTTTCCATGGTTTTTCCTGAACATTCTTCCACTTCTCTCTTACTGGGCTCTTTAAAAATCTGTAAATGTAAACTGTAAAGCTGAATGTGTATTAATTCTAACTCAGTGGGAAGCTGGATTACAGAAAGCTCCCACGTAGTCTGAGATCAGAGTCCTGAAGAATCATGAATCCTGTCTTCAAGGCTAGACATAAAGAGTAAAGCACCACACTCAACCCCCTCATCCAGAACACTGATAGACACTAAAGGCATCCATAAGTATCTGTCCCTTTTTCCTCTTCCTTTCCCCAAAAGTTAATAGAATGCATCTGTCACTCACCTAGCAGCCAGCCCAACCCCTAACCCATGACAGGCTTAATGAAAGGAGCAGTGCCCAAGTGACTCATTTCTACTATTACAACTTTTTTGAAGGTTCTGTGAAGACCTTGTAGCAGCTTTCAAGTAAAAGGGACCTATGAGAAAGCTGGGGCGGGGGGGACTTTTTACAAGAGTGTGTAGCGACAGTATGAGGGACAATGACTTTAAAACAAGACATTGGAACAGGCTGCCCAGAGAGGCTGTGTTTGACGAAGCTACCTGGTTGTTCTGGGTTAGGAGAATAGATTCTGGGCATCACCTTTCCTTTTATTCTCAAAATAATATCTGTTGTGACTACAATGGAGGCAGAAGAAAAACCCCACCCCGGACAGCAAACACAAGCTGCCCAGGGACACTGAGGTAAGAGTCTTTGAGAGCTATCAGCCCAGACACTGTTAATCTCAATGGCCCATTAGGGAAACAACAGCTGTACCTCCCCTACAGGAGCCGAAGGCTTTCAAAAGCTCAAACCCAAGGTTCAGATGGCAGGGGCGGTCCCCCTACCCTTCAGCCTGATAAAAGGACTCTGGTTTCAGGTGAGCAGGGAGCTTCTCCATCCCTTCACTCCAGATATTTGCCTAGACCCCTGTGCCTGCTGCATCCCTGCACCTGCTGCTTCTGCCTTCGGCTGCCATTCCCCTCCTCCCACCTCACTCTGAGCTGCCGGGAGCCACCTACATTTGCCTAATCTGCCTCATCGGGTTTCTCAGGGAGAGGTAGCTGGGTCTGGGTGGCGAGAGAGGGCTTGTCACAGTGGCAGGAGCTTTGGGGTATTACTCTTCATCTCGGAGTAGCTTGCCTCAGTCCTGTTTGCACTGATATTTAATATCCTGTGTTACAAAGGTTGTTTATTTCACTTGCACCTGGGTGATTTTTGGCTTGTCACTCCTCCCTCTCTCTCTCTATCTCAGGAGGAGAAAGTGAGTCGGGGGAGTTGAACTGTGGGGAGGGGAAGTCCTAACCAAGGGTCTTTGCCCTCAAACTTGTTCCAAAGCAGGACACTATTCTAGAGGGAGATGTCCCTGTCCATGGCAGAGGCGTTAGACCTAGACAATCTTTAAGATCCCTTCCAACCCAAACCATTTTACGATTCTGATTACCCAGTACACAGACCCAGGCTGACCCAGAGTTTTTAAGCCACTTCAAAACAGAAGCACGTTGATTCTTGCTATTTAACAGTAAAGCCACATACAACTTCAAAGCAAGTAGCATTTCTAAAGAAAACTGGCCCATGTTTACTTATCTTTAACTCATCTACACGATGCAGTATTCACGTTTCTAACCAGGGGAGTATTCTGTGTCCTAAAATTTTCTCCTCTAGTTCTATGACAGCCAAGTAACCACTGGACTCCCCCAAGTGACTTGGATATCACTACATATCACTACCTGCTTATTAATACAACAATTCACCTTCTTATGACATTTATTTGGCATCTAATAAAGAGGTTTCTGTGCTTTCAAAGCATGACAGAATTACAGGTAAATCTCTTCTAAATAAACCCCGCAAGATCTTTGAAAATCTGTTCCCTGCAAATTAGTATTTCTGGACTTAGGAAAAACCTCAAAGAAAACAAACAATATTCTAAGTAATTTCCTTGATATTTAAAATATTCCTTGATATTTAAAACATAATGTTAGGAGGCCTGCTTGGCTGAACAAGGGGCTCCTGGACACGCTGTCACACAAAAGAAACTCTACAAGGAGTGGAAGGGAGGACAGCTAGAGTGGGGGGAATGTAAGGATGCTGCCTGGACAGCTAGAGATCTGGTTAGGAAAGCCAGGGCACCG
Source organism: Rhinopomastus cyanomelas (assembly GCA_013400115.1). NCBI lineage: Eukaryota > Metazoa > Chordata > Aves > Bucerotiformes > Rhinopomastidae > Rhinopomastus > Rhinopomastus cyanomelas. The sequence goes on from VXBP01007037.1 coordinate 75,684, forward strand.
TTTGAATTGGGCCTAGCCAGGGAGGTCAAGGGGAACACCAAGAATTTCTACAGGTACTTGAATGGAAAGAAGTCGTCTAGGGAAGGTGTGGGCCCCCTCAGAAAGGAAACAGGTGAGGTGGTCACAAGTGATATGGAAAANNGACTGATGTCATTTACCTGGACCTGAGCAAAGCCTTTGACACTGACCCACATCACATTCTGGTCTCCAAGCTGGTGGAACACGGCTTTGATGGGTGGACCACTAGATGGGTAAGGAACTGGCTTGATGGCCGCACCCAGAGAGTGGTTGTGGATGAATCCATGTCCAAGTGGAGGCCAATAACAAGTGGAGTCCCTCAGGGATTGGTCCTAGGACAAGTCCTGTTCAACATCTTTGTAGGTGACACGGACAAGGGCATTGAGTGCACCCTCAGCAAATCTGCTGACAATACCAAGCTGTGCGGTGCAACAGACACGCTGGATGAAAGGGATGCCATCCAGAGAGACTTGGACAGGCTGGAGAAGTGGGCAAAGTCCAACCTCATGATGTTCAACAAGACCAAGTGTAAGGTCCTGCGTCTGGGTGGTGGCAATCCTAGGCACAAGGCACCAGTGACTGGCTGGAGAGTAGCCCTGAGGAGAAGTACTTGGGGATGCTTGTGGATGAGAGGCTCAACATGANCTGCTGACAATACCAAGCTGTGCGGTGCAACAGACACGCTGGATGAAAGGGATGCCATCCAGAGAGACTTGGACAGGCTGGAGA